>JAHDVF020001317.1:205389-217933 GCA_022606425.2 Lepidostoma basale
ATACATACATACATACATACATACATACATACATACATACATACATACATACATACATACATACATACATACATACATACATACATATACATATACATATACATACATACATATATACATATATACATATACATATACATATACATACATATACATACATACATACATACATACATACATACATACATACATACATATACATACATACATACATACATACATACATACATACATATACATACATACATACATACATACATACATAGCTACATTATACACATACATTACTACATACACATTACTGGCTGACATACATATTACATTGCCACATACATTATTACACTGGCCATTGCCACATTACACATTATTATTACACATACATACATATGCCATACATACATACATACATATTATGTTACATACATACATACATACGGACCGTAAGACGGGGATACTTTGCTCCAAAATTGGCTCCATATTTGTAAAAATTGTTTGCATTTTTCAAATACGAGTATTTGGATCTGGCTATAATTTTTAAGTGAATAAAAGAACTCTTTGCCTTAAGATGAGATGATTTGAAAAATAAAAATGAGCTGTTAAGTCACCATTTTTAAAACTTTTCTTTTGGAGCAAAGTATGCATTGAAAGCGGGAAACTTTGCTCCATGATTTCTTCAACTTAGATTCGAATTTATTTCTGCCATTTCTGCATTGTTTAATATTACGTTTCTAACATTTCTCCATCCAAAGATATACAAAGTTTAATAAAAACACAGTTTTAGCTATTAATCACATGTATTTTTACTGATATAAATTTTAACTGAGCTTTTATTACGCTTTATATTTGAAAATTTTCAAAAATATTATAATTTTAAATCATATATGAGTACCTAATACAAAATCCCACCAACAATTATTAAAAACACTATATTAAAATCACAGTAGAATTAAAAAATACAATAAAGAAATAGGTATAAAGCCCACTTTAACGAGAAAATATAATAATATTAGTTAACGTTATCTAAGTGCCCCATAATTGGTCCAATTCAGGAACGGAGAAAAATTCTCGTCTTCCAATTTTTTTTGGTGGGCATATACAACCCAATACATCGTCCCATTTGTAAGCCATTTCATCTGCAGGCATTGGCCACCTCCAGCTTTTAATTGACCTTTGCATGGCAGACACAACGGGACCTTTTTTTCCTAATTTTGTTATGACACCCGGGAAAAGCTCTCCTTCGTAATTAAAAACAATATATCTGCCCACTTTTCTCACTAATGGTAGCAATTTGAATCTTGAGTTTTTCTGGACTTTTGGGGGCTCATTTTCCAAGTCACTTAAGGGTCCGTCTGAAGAATCTCTTAAAGAAATTTGCCCACTAGCCTCGCTCTCGCTACTACTTACTCGGCGATATTTTCTGGAACTTGTGGGGAGTTCTTCGACTGTATTCTCAAACTCTCCGGTTATTTCGGACAAAATTTGTAATGATGACGCTGCAGTATCTCCTAGTGCTATCACTGCAACAAGCTGTTCCACCACGCTTTTTCCTGGAACTATCATAAGTTTCTTACGTCCTTTGTTGGAGATGCCTTTTGTCCATTCAGCTCTTTTACTATCCAGGCTCTCTAAGAAAGAACTGTTTATTGCCTCTTTGTCAAAAACTTGAGGAAGTCTTTCCAAGAGCGGTTGCATATCTGTCAGATAAATACCACTTTTTTTAATCCCGCCTTTAAATTGATTGAGCTGTTCGGTGTCACTATTTCCATTAAACGAGTCAGTGAGTCAGGCTTTCCTTTAAGTCATGACCCCGGATCTTACAGCCAGGAGACATTCTTCCAACTTTTTTTAGTGTAAGCTCTATATTTACGGAAATCTGCTCTTTTTACGTGTATTCTGGGCATGATAATCTAAAATAAATACGAAAATTTATAATAAATTGTATATTGGGGAAACATTGCTCCTGGAGCAAAGTATCCCCAAAACTGGAGCAAAGTATCCCCGTTTTTTTAAATCTTAAATATCTCAGAAACTTTAACAGCAATCTAAAAAATATCATGTCCACTACTATATTATAAAATATCCTTTCAAATTATATATCACTCACCAGGGTCTAACGACTAGGGTCCAAGATGTAAACAGATTTTTCCAATGATTCCGTTGAGATTGCTACGAGGTTGTGGTTTATTTGACTGCTACTGTCCAAATGGCTTACCGTAGACAATCAATTCACACGACAGTTGGTAGAGCAAGATTAGTGTTACCTGATAATATTTTTAGAATCTCTCAAATCTGAGGTGATTACCTGCTGGACGAAATAGAAACTTTTTTTTAGTTTGGAGCAAAGTATCCCCCGTAGGAGCAAAGTATCCCCGTTCTACGGTATATATATGGTTAAAATCCACAAATGCTGAACAATGGTAGATTTTAACTAAATGTACATAAAAAATAAAAAATAAATTTAATATTATCATTATTTACAAAGAACTTCTACCATGAAATTTCAAATAACAAAATTATTTTTTTGTATTACATTTTATTATACAATCTCCAATATGAGCAGAAAATAGCTCATTATTATGAAGAAGGAATCTGGTTGTGTCCAGGCTTGAACCCAAGCCCCTTGGATAAGTAGCCAAGCATTCTTTCGCCTAAATCGGCCGTCCAAACCCGATATGTTCCTGGGCCAATCCAAATAACTAAATATTTTGGATGGCAGCAGAAACAAATACTTAAACATTTTAAATACAGAAATGTCATTGTTGTAATAGAATTAATTTTATTAGTTCCTCATTAATTTATCTTTTTACAATTCTGTCGATATAAACAGACGCAACAAGGAAAATTTTCTTTTAGATAGATCAAAAACACGTTGCGGGCCGCACAAATATAAGCCATGCCCTAGACCACCACTTGATTTTTTGTTCAGAGTATTACATCATTCGTCAGCTGAAATAAACATCTGCTCCTTTGGTTTCTCTGTCGCCCATTTCATTCTACTGATGATTCAATTCACAATTACCCCTCTTCTACTCTCTCTTCACTGTGGAGCTTTATGTACTGCAGTTTCTTTTATAAATCTCCACAGAATTTGATCTCGAGGTTATCGTCAGAATGGTTATAAACACATTTTATTTATTATATATGTACACATAATTTAATTTGCTGAATAGCTCACCTGGGGGCGTTACACACGTTTCATTATCCCTTTCTTGCAATTGAATTACATTCCCTCCGATTCAAATAATCTTTTAACAAGAAAAAACTAAGTATTCAAGATTTAACTGCAAATCATTAAAAATGGATTTCTCGTTCCAACCTTTTTGTTTGGAAGCAAAATATAAAACTGATAGAGGAAGAATAAAAGCCAAATTAATGATGTAGAGATGAGATCCCTTAGACCGATGTGTTATAAAACAATGTATGGCAGAATTTCAAATCAGGAAGAAATTATGATGAACAATGACACAAACAAATGGATGATGAAAAAATGATTAAGAGTGTACGAACAGCATTAAAATGGTACAGTACATGTCGTAATCTCACTCAAGAGTCCAAGAAATTAAAAAGCAGTTTAGAATGATGGATTTATTATACATAAAAATAAAAACAGAACAGAGGACAAACTTCAATAACAAATTAAAAATATTCACTAATGGACAAATAAAAATTATTGTTGATATTTTTCATTAATTTTACTAAATGCAATTATTAATAATCTAAGGAAGTACAATATTTAAATAATAGCTAAACATACACAATTGACACTTAACTCTAAAATACACAGCGATCACATATGAATAAAACTAAGTTTTTTTTATTATTTTAACCGCCCTACCTTTGGGTTATTTTCCGAGAAAAGTGCAAAAAAAAACAGTTTTTTTATTAATTAAATTTAATTAAATATATATTTTTTTTTAATTACGAAATATCAAATACTCGGCCGCACACTTCGCCTGACCCTTGCAAAACTATCATATTTACGAAGGCTTCTACTCGAGTATTGTTGGCACACGCGCGTATCCCTAACAGTTTATACATTTTAGGTACATTACTTTTTCTCAAGCGCGTACGTGATACAGGATAGCGCAGAATGGTACAGTCACAGTGAACGTATCATGTACGTTCAAATACGTAGGGTGGTTAATGACTTATGCACCGTTAGGAATATGACTCGACCATCTACTTTATATCAAAGTAAGATGCAAAAGCCCAAATCGCATGTCTCGAAATTATGTTATCTGATCAAAGCAACTTTGGGTTTCAACAAATTCAATAATTGTTTAGCTGATTTTCACAAACCTTTATTATCATTTTACTACAAAATTTTTAATTTATACCAGTTTACATAATTGACTAAAATCAAAAAATTTACAACATTTATACCAGTGGTTCCCAAAGTGGTCTATATCGACCCACAGGGGTCGATATACACCCCTTGGGGGTCAACAATTGGGGGTGCATGAGATGGTTCAACTAAATTGAAGCCGAATATTGAAAATGTGATATCATCCTATTAGAACATAGATTTTTTTATGTTTTTATTTTATGTAAAAATGTTGGATTTGCATTTTGTTTCGTTTAAATTAATAGTTGTATGACAAATAGTACATTGTTTTGGCCGATACACTATACTTCAACATTATTAACTGCTAAATTTACAACACCGTTACAATGGGATAATTTTTTATTATACACTTTTTGAAAATGCAGGGGGGTCTACACATAATAGAAAAAATCGGCAAGGGGTGTAATGTTCGGGTGACACCCTTTTAGTGAACATTCTTTTATTAACAAATACAACATTATTTCTTATATACCGGAATGGAGTTAAGTCTGGAGATGTCAGTTATTGTTAAATAATTAGAGTTGTGTGGATACGTCTTCTGCTGAGCCTGTCCCCAGGTGGCAGATAGAGAAATAAATGCCCACAAGACACGGAGGGTAGGAGTCAAGGAGGAAATCTAAAAAGTACTTCCCGTGGACCAATTGGCAGTAATGTTCAGTGTCTGCCTCCCATATTAGGGGTATCCGCATGACATGATCCTTCCAAAGAAACATGAAACTGTGATCCTTCCAAACACATACAATCTGTGCCATGGATTCTGGAGGGTGGATTCATGGATCCCTGATGTCGGTAAGACCGTTATTGATGACTTTGACAGAACATTTCGATACCACAGGGTCTACCGCAATGTGAATCTCAAAAATGCTTACCGAAGATACATAGAACAACAGATTAAAGCAACACAAAAATTCCTTACTGCTATGACATCGCCCAATATTTAACATCGTTTGTAAATTACAACTTAAATGAGTTGTTCATATACAGGCATACAAGGAACAAAAAAATAAAGACACAATGCCGAGGGCAGTTTAACTCTTTCTGTGCTGCCGTGACACTATGGTACAGTCAACACCGGTACTATCTCGACTTTAATCTGTCATAGCGTCGGAAATATGTGATCTACTGTGAGAACCCCATTTCCGAGAGAAGAATAATTTTTAACCCTTAACCGACATTCGTCTGAGTCACACCACGCTTGCGCACTCTCTCAACCAATGATAAAAAAAGTCAAAGGCAACAGACAAAGAATCTAACCGAACCAATGATAAAAAAAAAGTCGAAGGCAACAGACAAAGAATCTAACCGAACACCCTCGCGGCAGTCTCTCCACCAAGATCCACAGAAAAATCTAAGTGTACCAATAATAAAAAAAGTCAAAGGCAACAGACAAAGAATCTAACTGAACACTCTCGCGGCAGTCTCTCCACCAAGATCCAGAGAAGAATCTAACTGAACACTCTCGCGGCAGTCTCTCCACCAAGATCCAGAGAAGAATCTAACTGAACCAATGATAAAAAAAAGTCAAAGGCAACAGACAAAGAATCTAACCGAACCAATGATAAAAAAAAGTCAAAGGCAACAGACAAAGAATCTAACTGAACACCCTCGCGGCAGTCTCTCCACCAAGATCCAGAGAAGAATCTAACTGAACCAATGATAAAAAAAATCAAAGGCAACAGACAAAGAATCTAACTGAACACTCTCGCGGCAGTCTCTCCACCAAGATCCAGAGAAGAATCTAACTGAACCAATGATAAAAAAAAGTCAAAGGCAACAGACAAAGAATCTAACCGAACCAATGATAAAAAAAAAAGTCAAAGGCAACAGACAAAGAATCTAACTGAACACTCTCGCGGCAGTCTCTCCACCAAGATCCACAGAAAAATCTAAGTGTACCAATAATAAAAAAAGTCAAAGGCAACAGACAAAGAATCTAACTGAACCAATGATAAAAAATGTCAAAGGAAACAGACAAAGAATCTAACTGAACACTCTCGCGGCAGTCTCTCCACCAAGATCCAGAGAAGAATCTAACTGAACCAATGATAAAAAAAATCAAAGGCAACAGACAAAGAATCTAACTGAACACTCTCGCGGCAGTCTCTCCACCAAGATCCAGAGAAGAATCTAACTGAACCAATGATAAAAAAAATCAAAGGCAACAGACAAAGAATCTAACTGAACACTCTCGCGGCAGTCTCTCCACCAAGATCCAGAGAAGAATCTAACTGAACCAATGATAAAAAAAAGTCAAAGGCAACAGACAAAGAATCTAACCGAACCAATGATAAAAAAAAAGTCAAAGGCAACAGACAAAGAATCTAACTGAACACCCTCGCGGCAGTCTCTCCACCAAGATCCACAGAAAAATCTAAGTGTACCAATAATAAAAAAAGTCAAAGGCAACAGACAAAGAATCTAACTGAACACTCTCGCGGCAGTCTCTCCACCAAGATCCAGAGAAGAATCTAACTGAACACTCTCGCGGCAGTCTCTCCACCAAGATCCAGAGAAGAATCTATCTGAACCAATGATAAAAAAAGTCAAAGGCAACAGACAAAGAATCTAACTGAACACTCTCGCGGGAGTCTCCTCAAGATCCAGAAAAATCTAACAATGATAAAAAAATCAAAGGCAACAGACAAAGATACAACTGAACACTCTCGCGGCAGTCTCTCACCAAGATCCAGAGAAGAATCTAACTGAACCAATGCTAAAAAAAAGTCAAAGGCAACAGACAAAGAATCTAACCGAACACCCTCGCGGCAGTCTCTCCACCAAGATCCACAGAAAAATCTAACTGAACCAATGATAAAAAAAGTCAAAGGCAACAGACAAAGAATCTAACTGAACCCTCTCGCGGCAGTCTCTCCACCAAGATCCAGAGAAGAATCTAACTGAACCAATGATAAAAAAAATCAAAGGCAACAGACAAAGAATCTAACTGAACACTCTCGCGGGAGTCTCCTCACCATGATTTACAGAAAAATCTAAGTGTAGAGTCCGTTCACAACACGGAGGTAGTTTGCATTAGTATGAATGACAGTGCGTTTACAAAAAATCTAGATGCTATTTTTTTTTATGATTGGAAAACCAAAAAATGTTTAAATCATATATTCAAACATTGAAATAGATAAACATGTTATTATTTTTATTTTTTTTAACAAAAATGCTATCTTAGTGATTATAAGTAAGTTTATTAAAGTATAATTTGTTTATTAATTTTTTCTTGGAAAAACGACTAATGATGAGATAATATTAATAATGATATATTTTTTCCTTTGTTATATAATTCCTCGAGATATTTGTGAACATTTATAATAATCTCCTTTGCTTGACCAGAAAGTGCCTTTCCTTTTCCTAATTTCGACATCGTAAATTTGCGATTAATCAATAATAAATATAATATTTTAAAAAACTCCTGCAAAACGAGTAATTTTCGAATCACCGAGTAGCAATATGAGAAATCATAGTCGGGTGCGACGTGCGCTTCGCTCGACTTGCCAAGACTCCAAGACACACTGAACATGAACCGTCCGGACATTACGCGTCCGCACTAACACATTTACAATATTCTTTCAATTTGTGATGAACTCTACCAATAATAAAAAAGTCAAAGGCAACAGACAAAGAATCTAACTGAACACCTGCGGCAGTCTCTCCACCAAGATCCAAGAAGAATCTCTGAACCAATGATAAAAAAAGTCAAAGGCAACAGACAAAGAATCTAACTGAACACTCTCGCGGGAGTCTCCTCACCATGATTTACAGAAAAATCTAAGTGTAGAGTCCGTTCACAACACGGAGGTAGTTTGCATTAGTATGAATGACAGTGCGTTTACAAAAAATCTAGATGCTATTTTTTTTTATGATTGTTAAACCAAAAAATGTTTAAATCATATATTCAAACATTGAAATAGATAAACATGTTATTTTTATTTTTATTTTTTTTAACAAAAATGCTATCTTAGTGATTATAAAAATTAAGTTTATTAAAATTATAATTTGTTTATTAATTTTTTCTTGGAAAAGCGACTAATGGTGAGACTAATATTAATAATGATATATTTTTTCCTTTGTTATATAATTCCTCGAGATATTTGTGAACATTTATAATAATCTCCTTTGCTTGACCCGAAAGTGCCTTTCCTTTTCCTAATTTCGACATCGTAAATTTGCGATTAATCAATAATAAATATAATATTTTAAAAAACTCCTGCAAAACGAGTAATTTTCGAATCACCGAGTAGCTATATGAGAAATCATAGTCGGGTGCGACGTGCGCTTCGCTCGACTTGCCAAGACTCCAAGACACACTGAACATGAACCGTCCGGACATTACGCGTCCGCACTAACACATTTACAATATTCTTTCAATTTGTGAATGAACTCTACCAATAATAAAAAAAGTCAAAGGCAACAGACAAAGAATCTAACTGAACACCCTCGCGGCAGTCTCTCCACCAAGATCCAGAGAAGAATCTACTGAACCAATGATAAAAAAAGTCAAAGGCAACAGACAAAGAATCTAACCGAACCAATGATAAAAAAAAATCAAAGGCAACAGACAAAGAATCTAACTGAACACTCTCGCGGCAGTCTCTCCACCAAGATCCAGAGAAGAATCTAACTGAACCAATGATAAAAAAAATCAAAGGCAACAGACAAAGAATCTAACTGAACACTCTCGCGGGAGTCTCCTCACCATGATTTACAGAAAAATCTAAGTGTAGAGTCCGTTCACAACACGGAGGTAGTTTGCATTAGTATGAATGACAGTGCGTTTACAAAAAATCTAGATGCTATTTTTTTTTATGATTGTTAAACCAAAAAATGTTTAAATCATATATTCAAACATTGAAATAGATAAACATGTTATTTTTATTTTTATTTTTTTTAACAAAAATGCTATCTTAGTGATTATAAAAATTAAGTTTATTAAAATTATAATTTGTTTATTAATTTTTTCTTGGAAAAGCGACTAATGGTGAGACTAATATTAATAATGATATATTTTTTCCTTTGTTATATAATTCCTCGAGATATTTGTGAACATTTATAATAATCTCCTTTGCTTGACCCGAAAGTGCCTTTCCTTTTCCTAATTTCGACATCGTAAATTTGCGATTAATCAATAATAAATATAATATTTTAAAAAACTCCTGCAAAACGAGTAATTTTCGAATCACCGAGTAGCTATATGAGAAATCATAGTCGGGTGCGACGTGCGCTTCGCTCGACTTGCCAAGACTCCAAGACACACTGAACATGAACCGTCCGGACATTACGCGTACGCACTAACACATTTACAATATTCTTTCAATTTGTGAATGAACTCTACCAATAATAAAAAAAGTCAAAGGCAACAGACAAAGAATCTAACTGAACACCCTCGCGGCAGTCTCTCCACCAAGATCCAGAGAAGAATCTACTGAACCAATGATAAAAAAAGTCAAAGGCAACAGACAAAGAATCTAACCGAACCAATGATAAAAAAAAATCAAAGGCAACAGACAAAGAATCTAACTGAACACACTCGCGGCAGTCTCTCCACCAAGATCCAGAGAAGAATCTAACTGAACCAATGATAAAAAAAATCAAAGGCAACAGACAAAGAATCTAACTGAACACTCTCGCGGGAGTCTCCTCACCATGATTTACAGAAAAATCTAAGTGTAGAGTCCGTTCACAACACGGAGGTAGTTTGCATTAGTATGAATGACAGTGCGTTTACAAAAAATCTAGATGCTATTTTTTTTTATGATTGTTAAACCAAAAAATGTTTAAATCATATATTCAAACATTGAAATAGATAAACATGTTATTTTTATTTTTATTTTTTTTAACAAAAATGCTATCTTAGTGATTATAAAAATTAAGTTTATTAAAATTATAATTTGTTTATTAATTTTTTCTTGGAAAAGCGACTAATGGTGAGACTATTATTAATAATGATATATTTTTTCCTTTGTTATATAATTCCTCGAGATATTTGTGAACATTTATAATAATCTCCTTTGCTTGACCCGAAAGTGCCTTTCCTTTTCCTAATTTCGACATCGTAAATTTGCGATTAATCAATAATAAATATAATATTTTAAAAAACTCCTGCAAAACGAGTAATTTTCGAATCACCGAGTAGCTATATGAGAAATCATAGTCGGGTGCGACGTGCGCTTCGCTCGACTTGCCAAGACTCCAAGACACACTGAACATGAACCGTCCGGACATTACGCGTACGCACTAACACATTTACAATATTCTTTCAATTTGTGAATGAACTCTACCAATAATAAAAAAAGTCAAAGGCAACAGACAAAGAATCTAACTGAACACACTCGCGGCAGTCTCTCCACCAAGATCCAGAGAAGAATCTATCTGAACCAATGATAAAAAAAGTCAAAGGCAACAGACAAAGAATCTAACTGAACACTCTCGCGGCAGTCTCTCCACCAAGATCCAGAGAAGAATCCAACTGAACCAATGATAAAAAAAATCAAAGGCAACAGACAAAGAATCTAACTGAACACTCTCGCGGCAGTCTCTCCACCAAGATCCAGAGAAGAATCTAACTGAACCAATGATAAAAAAAATCAAAGGCAACAGACAAAGAATCTAACTGAACACTCTCGCGGGAGTCTCCTCACCATGATTTACAGAAAAATCTAAGTGTAGAGTCCGTTCACAACACGGAGGTAGTTTGCATTAGTATGAATGACAGTGCGTTTACAAAAAATCTAGATGCTATTTTTTTTTATGATTGTTAAACCAAAAAATGTTTAAATCATATATTCAAACATTGAAATAGATAAACATGTTATTTTTATTTTTATTTTTTTTAACAAAAATGCTATCTTAGTGATTATAAAAATTAAGTTTATTAAAATTATAATTTGTTTATTAATTTTTTCTTGGAAAAGCGACTAATGGTGAGACTAATATTAATAATGATATATTTTTTCCTTTGTTATATAATTCCTCGAGATATTTGTGAACATTTATAATAATCTCCTTTGCTTGACCCGAAAGTGCCTTTCCTTTTCCTAATTTTGACATCGTAAATTTGCGATTAATCAATAATAAATATAATATTTTAAAAAACTCCTGCAAAACGAGTAATTTTCGAATCACCG
Source organism: Lepidostoma basale (assembly GCA_022606425.2). Classification (NCBI taxonomy): domain Eukaryota; kingdom Metazoa; phylum Arthropoda; class Insecta; order Trichoptera; family Lepidostomatidae; genus Lepidostoma; species Lepidostoma basale. The sequence continues at coordinate 216,868 of JAHDVF020001317.1, forward strand.
AGTAGCTATATGAGAAATCATAGTCGGGTGCGACGTGCGCTTCGCTCGACTTGCCAAGACTCCAAGACACACTGAACATGAACCGTCCGGACATTACGCGTCCGCACTAACACATTTACAATATTCTTTCAATTTGTGAATGAACTCTACCAATAATAAAAAAAGTCAAAGGCAACAGACAAAGAATCTAACTGAACACCCTCGCGGCAGTCTCTCCACCAAGATCCAGAGAAGAATCTTACTGAACCAATGATAAAAAAAAGTCAAAGGCAACAGACAAAGAATCTAACCGAACCAATGATAAAAAAAAATCAAAGGCAACAGACAAAGAATCTAACTGAACACTCTCGCGGCAGTCTCTCCACCAAGATCCACAGAAGAATCTAACTGAACCAATAATAAAAAAAGTCAAAGGCAACAGACAAAGAATCTAACTGAACCAATGATAAAAAAAAGTCAAAATAAACAGACAAAGAATCTAACTGAACACCCTCTGGCAGTCTCTCCACCAAGATCCAGAGAAGAATCTAACTGAACACTCTCGCGGCAGTCTCTCCACCAAGATCCAGAGAAGAATCTATCTGAACCAATGATAACAAAAGTCAAAGGCAACAGACAAAGAATCTAACTGAACACTCTCGCGGCAGTCTCTCCACCAAGATCCAGAGAAGAATCTAACTGAACCAATGATAAAAAAAAGTCAAAGGCAACAGACAAAGAATCTAACTGAACACTCTCGCGGCAGTCTCTCCACCAAGATCCAGAGAAGAATCTAACTGAACCAATGATAAAAAAAAGTCAAAGGCAACAGACAAAGAATCTAACCGAACCAATGATAAAAAAAAGTCAAAGGCAACAGACAAAGAATCTAACTGAACACCCTCGCGGCAGTCTCTCCACCAAGATCCAGAGAAGAATCTAACTGAACCAATGATAAAAAAAGGCAACAGACAAAGAATCTAACTGAACACTCTCGCGGCAGTCTCTCCACCAAGATCCAGAGAAGAATCTATCTGAACCAATGATAAAAAAAGTCAAAGGCAACAGACAAAGAATCTAACTGAAC
>JAHDVF020001318.1:0-378787 GCA_022606425.2 Lepidostoma basale
GTTTCAGCATCATCATCAAAATGGTGTTATAATCAATACAGACATATTTTTTTACATTAACAATACATTTTAGTTACATATTTAATTTTTTGTTTTCTAAAAAAACGTCATCGCATCGAATAGGAAGCATGGCGGAGTTGTTCCGGGCGGCGCAAAACAGAGAAGCTATATTACATAAGTGTTTGCGAACGTCGGGGATACCTCAATGCCGTCTCGAAATCACTATCTACCAGGCCGTAATGTTAAATTAAATGTGGGGCCGATCTGATCTGACAAATGTCAACTGTCAAAATTTGTAAAAAAAAAACACCTCAACTTTTTCGAAACAATTGATAACAATCACAATAATATTGTTGGTACTCTATAAATGGGGAAGACTCTATATCACATTATTTTAAAATGATATACAGAATCTTTGGTGTATAGAGGATAGGCAGCCAAATTGATAAATCAGCACTGTGGAAACACAAATATATCATATTAAAATGTTTGTAACACATATAGAAAGAGTAATAATATTATACAATCGTGGTTATATTTTACTTAAATTTCACATTTATAATCGAAATAAAATGGGATCACAGTATGAGACACATAGTAACTTCACGGATTCTAATACCAATATGGCGGTACATACGGCCCCATAAATCTCCATGTTGGAAAAATTGTTTATGGTGCTTACGGCCTGGTAAATACTTTCAAGCCGGCATTAGGGAGACCTGATATGGCACATGAAGGAGAAGAAGAATTGTTTTATATTATAAGCATATTTTGTTCCTGGATAATTTCATTCATATTCATTATGTTGAACACAGTTTCCCGAATTTTTCTTTTGGTTGATCAGGGGAACAGCACAGGTTAACACATCCAATTCCTTTTGTATACGGAAGCTCACCAGGAATATTTCCCCTATTAAAATATTGAACTATGTTAATATCAATAAAAGGAATTAAAAATTAAAAGTTAAAATGGCAGTGCACAATGGTGTTCTTTTACTGAGGAAGCGATGTATGGAACTAGCAGAAGAAGGATAAAAGTAGAATATATGCAGTAGAAATGAGATCTCTTAGACGAATGTGTGGAAAATCTGAACATGATGGAATGTCAAATGTTAATATAAGAAGTGAATGGAGTGCGAATGAAAGTGTTACAAACAAAACAATGAAAGGGTCATTAAGATGGTTGGGACTCGTGGAAAGAATAAATATAGACAGAATGGTGAAGAAATATATGCAAATGACCTAAACGGAACTAGAAATAGAGGAAGATCGAAGAAAACGTGACTCGAACCAATCATTCAAGTATTACGTCGACCACATAAAGAGTAATGTGATGACACGATGTATGAATGTAGAGGAATATAGAGAAATATGTCAAGACTGAATAATTTGGCAGTCTCTTATTTCAGCTCACCCCTCCAGGGATACGGCGTGATAATTAGTTTGTTGGTTAGTTAATCCAATTATTTTAAAAAATAATGATAACAAAAAAGTAAACCTTGGTCCATAGTAGCAAACATATCGTTTGTAAAAATTAATTCCATGGTTTAAAAAAGTCGCTCCACACCCTATGTATCCAGTATTGTGCCAAACTATCTGCAAAAAAAAACATAAGTTATGATATCAAACTGTATCGTGAATTTATAAATGATATGAATCATCAATTAGAAAACGTAAAAAGATATTCCTAATGTAAGTTTTACGGAGTTTCATTGGTTCAGTGGTTCTCAAACTTTTTTGGAAACAAAACCCTTTTGAAACAATTAATATTTTACGGAGCCCTAAAATAAGCAAAACCTGGTTTATGTTCATTGTATAATATAGCTATCGTACTGCTTGTCGTGATGAATCTTGAATATTAAGAGAAGGTACCTATTTATAAACACCTGGAGTTTTCCAATAACGTCCGCGGTAGATTTCCAAGTCTCACGTCCGTACATCAGTACGCTTTTAACGCTACTGCTGAATTTTTGGAGCTTGAGCTTTGTCGAAATGATACTGGAATGCCATAGGTACAGGGCGAAACATTGCGAACTTTGGAACTACTTGAATATATACAGCAAATTATATATTACACCTCTTACTTGTAATGTATATTATATAAGGTGTCTTCCACATGTGGTGTTAGTAAAAAAAATACACCGGCTCCCTTGGAAACCACACAAATTCGGCCAAATCCTTAACCACAGTGGCAAGAGAAAGAAAATAAATAAATCACTGATTAACGCAATACATGCTATATGTAAGCCTAGCTCGCGATTGGCACAAAGAAAATATAATACTTGTGAAAATTTACTTTATTATTTTGTTAAATATTTACATCATATTTTGTCGATGTAAATATTAAATAACAGTGCAAATTTATCTCTTTAAAATAATTTTTAGCTCTACCTTATTGAAAAGATGAATATTCTTTATTTCATGAAAATTTTTAAATACTTACGTGCGGCTACTCGGAACATGAAAATAAGTTACGTTTTATTGTTTCGTTGGCGGTATAGAAAAGTTTAAAATATTTTTTCTTTGGATCCCTGAAATATTAGCCCTTAAGGTAATGTTACTCACGAAAACGACGCTATAAAATTTATCCTAATTATTATTAGTATTATAAGTGCCTTTGAACGATACCTTTAATGTAATAATATTCAAGAATAATCTAAAATGATTCATTACCTGCGTGTAATGTACTGTTCCGTGCTGATTTTTCAAAGGTAGTTCCTGCTTTTGATGAAAGTTAAAGTTTTTGTTTTCATCGTACCAGTGAACCAGCGCATCGATCCAATAGAACATTTTGCTATGATCACTCTCAAGTCGAAACAAGTAAACGTTAACTCCCATTTTAAATCTTCCAGATGCTATAAAGGGAAATTAAGATCGTTTAAATCCGACGCATCAGTTTATTTCTAGCTAAAAGTAATAGAGCAGACAATTCACGTTTTTCTAGTTTTGAACGAGAATTCATACAAACCTAATGTGAAATTCTGAAATCTAAATTTGTTGATCAATTTAAGAAATGTTATTCGCAAAAATGTATACGCAAACAAAAAAACATTTATTTTTATAGTTAAACTACTTTATTTTTATATTGCCATGACTAATTTCGACTTATTAGACATCGGTAACTGAATTTCAAGTATGATTGTTTTTCTTATTTTGCTTTTTTTTCAAAAAAAAATGTAGCTTGCTTTCAACACTTTATGAACTTTTTCTAACATACGAGTATATTTTTTTTAATACAACAGGTCGCTAGGACTCTATTACTGTGTACAATTTGTTTTTAGCTACTATATTGATTTTAATGACATGTGACAAATAGCCAATCTATCGTCATTCCAGACCCAAGACAGTGCGACAGTGCGGAATCGAACCCGGGACCATGGCAGTCGGATCTCTTACCACTCTGCCACCAAGGTCATCAAATATGTCGAGTACATTTATCTCTTACAAAGAAGTGGGTGAACAAGACTTAAAATAATATTAAAGAAAAGAGATCAGTGGAAGTGATCCCAACAGATAGCTTTCACCTTAGCCGGATGGTCGATATTTAATTTTATTACGATATATAATGTTGTTATTAAATAATATTGTAAATACGAATGAAAACGTCAGTTTTCTAGAAGTTTTATTGTATTTTATAGGAATGACATGTTTCGCCCCTCTAAGGCATTTTAAATGTTTCAAGGACATTTGATACTGCCTTAGAAGGGCGAAACATGTCATTCCCATAAAATATAATAAAACTTCTAGAAAATTGACGTTTTTATTCGTATTAATTATTTAATATGGAGTTTTACATCATTGTTCAAGAAACACTAATGTTGTTAATTGAAATGTTTTGATTGAAGTAAATAATAAAAATAAAAATATGTTAACATGACAAAGATTAAACATATGAATATTAATAAACTCGTACTTATGAAATTGAAAATGGCTTTGTTAAATCCAAAAAATATTTTTTTTAAAAAACAAGGCATATTTCGGAGGATACCTACATCTTTAGGTATATAAATATAATTGGAGGTATCCTCCGAAACAAGTCGTGTTTTTTGTTTAAAATATTTTTTCGATTAAACAATGTTATTTTCAATTTCCTAAGTATATTACTATGGAATTCCACAGTATTAATGCCTTAGCGTTCAATAATATGAATATTAAAATTAATAAATTTGTAATTTATATTGAGTTTTATTCCACTTTTATTTTCGACCGGTTTCGGTAGCTCTCCGCCGACATCGGGCTTATATGATGATGATATTTTAACTTTTATTTAAGTTGTGATACTAACGATCAAGATTATTAAAACTCTCCAAATCCGTATCGTTGTCACTCCTTTCTTGTGCCATATGAGCGAGATCATCATCCCATACCTAAAAATCAATGATTTAAAGTTATTGTCTGTTTTTTTTATTACAACATTAGCTTAATACATGTGGTACAGAAATTTACAAAAAATAAAATAAGCTTCACTAAAAGATGGGCGAGTGGAGAGGGATATTGAAAGAAGGATTGAGGCAGGCAACAAAGTGAATGGTGCACTTAAAGTTGTCATCGCAAACAAAAACCTATCTAAAAAGCTAAAATGGCAGTGCACAATGGTGTGCTTGTACCGACCCTTATGTATTGAAGCGAAGTATAGAACTGGCAAAAGAAGGACAAAAGTATAATAAATGCAGTAGAAATGAGATCTCTTAGACGAATGTGTATAAACTCTGTGTATGATAGAGTGTCAAATGAAAATATAAGGAGTGAATGCGCTATGAATGATGGTGTTGTGAACAAAATAATGAAAGCATCATTAAGATGGTTGGGACTCGTGGAAATAATGAATGTAGACAGAATGGTGAAGTAAGTATATGCAAACGGCTTAAACGGAACTAGAAACAGAGGAAGATCGAAGAAAACGTGGCACGATCAAATCAATCAAGTATTACGTCGACCACGTAAAGAGTCATGTGCATGATACAATGTATGAATGTAAAGGAATCTTGAGAAATATGTCAGGAAGGAAAAGTGTGGCACTCCATTATTTCTGCCTTCCCCTTCGGGGAGACGACGTCATGGTTAGTTAGTTGTTTTTTTTAGTCTAGCTTCTCTATTTAAAAACATATTTTTTTTATCTAATGTTAGTAAATAATTATACAGAAAAATAAATAGGTATTATGCCTCATTATTTTATCATTTATAAATGATTAAAGCTAAAAGAATACTCACTTATAATATAATTTTATATATTTGTGTTATTTTAATATTAAATATTATACATATAAAATATCTGATTCTAAAGTTGAATATTTCTATTAATTTAAATATGCATATAAAATAACTAGGGGACAGAAAGCTTGCCTCCTGATCCAGGAGACTTGTGTTCAACCCTGGATACAATCGACTCCATGTTCACTCAGCATTCCTTGCATTGATTCCTTTCATTCATCACATAAAATATCCAAATGCAAAAATCTTCTATCAGTATTCATGTACGGACTTTTAGACAAACTCAACTCATATTTTGGTTAGCGTTAGCTTTAGAAGTTTATGATTCGAAATCAAAAGATACTTAGATACTATTGTATTCTGAACATAACATATTGTTGATTCTATATTCGCCATACTTTGTGTTATAGATGTTTTATCTTTTTCTTTTTCTTTATAATTTGTATACAACACTAACTTTTTAAACAAATTAAAATTAAATATCAAACATGTTTCGGACTACCCAGTCCTTCCTTAGTGATATTATATAGATATTTAAAATACTATAAAATTGTATACATTTGTATACAATTTTATCATATTTATGATCAGTTTTGGCAGATGTTATATCACATCGTCAAAACTGATCATATTTGTAAACAATTTTATTATATATCAAATATCTATATAATGTCACTGAGAAAAGACTGGGTAGTCCGAAACATGTTTGATATTTAATTTTAATTTGTTTAAAAAGTTAGTGTTGTATACAAAGTATATAAAAAAGAAAAAGGAAAATATTAACATACTGTATTCTAATAATTAATATATATTTTTAAATTTCTTGGTAAAAAAATATACTTTATGTATTTGTTATTATATGTTTAGTGTGCTTCCACTTGTGTTTATCGTCGACCGGTTTCGGCAGCTTGCTGCCATCTTCTGAGCCAGAATAGTAGCAAGCTGCCGAAACATTTTTTGGATACATTTCTTTTTTAGTTTACATTATATTGTATTCTGTTCGATTTTGTTATTTTATCGTTGCTACACTAAATTCAATATAATGTCAATTTCGTTTTAATTCCATTATTGTTACATGAAGCATAATTACTGAAACAACATGAAGCCAAACAAATCGCCTGTGAACTATAATAAATTTAAAATTGTTTAATAATTTTAATACATACAACACGGAGCATATTTTTTGCTGGCGGTTGCCCTTCTAATTTTCCTTTGGCAACCATTTTGCGATAGTGATTATGAAATCCTACAATTTTTATCTTGTCAGCACACGAAACCCCTCTGTCTACAAAGCATTTTTCAAATTAGTTTTAAAAAAATCTCTGTGTAAATAGATTAAGAACACAGTAGAATAAGCATAAAACTAAACTATTTATATACAATCGCGCAAGAAATTTAATTAATATTTTTTATTCTCCGAAAATATTTATAAAAAACTGTTAATTACTGGGGTCGCCCATGACCCTGTACTTTACAACGGACTAATCTAACTAATCCTGACTTTAAATAATGAAAATAAAATAAAGACTGTAAAATATCTTTTTAACATGTGTATTTAGTTAAAATCAAAAAATGATTGTTTCTTAGAACGGTTTTGACAGCTTTCTGCCATCTCTACCAGAAATGGCAGAAATCTACTGAAACCGGTCAAATACACAAATATTAGGGGATTTTAATTGATAACAATTTTATTCTTTTTAATTCTTTTTTATTTATATGAATAAAAAACTTCTGTTTATTTATAAAAGAACACGAATAATCAATACATATAATACAATTTTATAACTTTACTAGTTTACATAAGTAATCAAACAAATTTAATAAATTCTTTACCTTATTGTTAAGCAATATAAAATTGAAAACTAATACTTACGTATATTAAAAAATAGCTTTGTTGGTGAAAATGGTTTAAATTTAAATATAGCATATTTCGTAAAACACTAAAATCAACAATATATGGACACCCAAATTAATCATATGGAAAACACAAAAGTCCGGAAAGTGGCATAATAGATGGGCTGAGGATGGAGTATCTTGGAAAACAGTGGGTGAAAAAGGCAAGTGGCAGGAAGTGGTAGAACGTTTAGAAGAAGCCCATATCTGGCAGTGGAGAAAATAAGACTGAAGAATAAAATGAAGAAGAAGAACATAAAAATTAAAGCATGCGAATTCGTGTAAAGAAATCAGTTTTCTGAAAAATACATTTTTATGGATTTAGGATACGAAAGGGAAATCCTCTGCGGAATCTTCGGACCCATTAAGGATGATCAAATGTGGAGAAGAAGATGCAACACAGAGCTCTACGATCTATACCAGGACGTCAGCGTGGTCAAGTTTATAAAGATTAACAGACTACGCTGGCTAGGGTACTTGCATCGCATGGGGGATCTGCAGCTCCCCAAAAGAGTGCTGTTTGACAATCCAAAAGGGCAAAGAAGTAGGCAGGAGACTGCAATGGTTAGATGGTGCCGTGGTAGACTATCGGTGCTGGAGCAGCAAGACTGGCAGGTGGCCGCCAGAGACAAGATGGGATGAAAACATTTCTTGAAAGAGGCTAAGACCCACTAAAAAAGAAGAGATACATTTAGAACTTCTTCTTCTTCTTAGTGGAAGCTTTGTCGCCTGTTTCTTAATAAATAAAATTGCCTTCTGCGAGGTCGACTCCCAGCTGTTGGTCCATCTCATCGGTGGTCTGCCCGGGGGTCATCTTTCTTGGGGTTGGCCGTGCAACACAATGTGAGGGAGTCTGGATGTATCCATTCTTCTCACGTGTGCATACCAGTATCTTCTCCTTTACCTCACCTCGACATGAGCGTCTTCATATCTGACACTGAGCGCGTTTTTTTGTGATTGTGGTGTCCACACTTTTTGATTTTGTGATTGTGATTTAAAATCATTCAAATAAATTCAGACGAACTGCTCTAATTGCAAGATTAATTAATCAATACAATACACTTTAAGTAAATGAAGCAAACGGAACTATAAATAGAAGAAGACCGAGGAAAACGTGGCATTATCAAATCAATCAAATATTAAATATCGGCCACGTGAGAAATCGTAGAAATCGACGTGCGCACATGAACGTTGAGAAAGCTAGAGAATATAAAAAAAAATATTTACAATAAAACAATTTAAGCATGACATATCGAAGAAGTAGGTACCATTATTACCGAATAAAACGAGGTACTTACTAATTATTTCTGATGCAGCTAGAATTTCAAATGATACAATAACGGATAGAAATAAAATCAGCTTCGCCATATTAACTGCATATGGAAGCGACAATGAAATGAGACTAACCAATTTGTAAACATTTACAAATCTTTTATCACTTCAAGGATGTGTTTGCGTTTGAATGCAATCAACTAAAATTCTATTATAATTTTCAGTGTTATGGTTTTATGAGTATGAATACACGCCATTGTATTCATTTTTAAGAATCGCTATTCGTAACACTATAAAAATGTTTCTAGTGAATACCTTGTAGCCGTTATTGTCAAGAATATAGTTTTTTCTATCAAGTATTTATACTCGGAAACTAAATGGGTTAAGCGACAATACGGTTTAATAATCGTGTAAGTTTTAACACGAATGTTTTTGTTGTCAGTAAAACAACTAACTAACTAACTAACCAACCATCACGCGCGCCGTTTTCCGGAGGGGCAGGCAAAGATGACAAATTTTGATAAAATATGATAAATTTGACGTATTTTGTGATAGTTTAGCTCATCTGAGGAAAGTACTATCTTTATTATAATTGTATGGTATATTTATTTTATTAATTTGTCATGCATCTTATGTTTCTCGCTCTTTTTATTAATTTATTATGTATTACTTATTATTGGGTATCTCTAACTTGTATCTTTAGTGTATTGGAAAAAATTCTGTAATGCTTTAGATATATTCAAAATAAAAAAATTAAAATGAAAATATTGGCACAAGAGACACAATTTTTGGAGTTATAATACTTCTTTAGTGAGTTCATAAGTACATACTTGTTTTTTTTAAAATCATGTTTAAGACAAGAAAACCTTACAATTGTGTAACAGAAAAGTTGATATTCTAACGTAACTTTAAGCCTGAACAGATTGTTTGATTCGTTTTAGTTATTTAGTCTAATTAAACTTTATATACTCATTTTTCGTTATGTGCACGCGATCTATGATATGCGAAATATAAATTGAATAAGAAACATTGATAATTAATTAATTGATATTGACCTATATATGAGCGGTAATTACCATGAAACTGTTTGTACAATAAGTGTGCTCGAATACCGCACTCGAGTCGTAAAAAATACATTTACTCTTGTTTGTTCTATTTACAAAGAAAAGTTCATTGTGTCTTGATTACAATGCATACACTCACGTCTGAATAATTATCATTAAAAATGTATACTCGTATATGGTTATATAAGTTAACTCTGTGATATATGTTTATCTTGTGATATATCTCAAAAATATAGTATGCCGAAAATATGGAAGCTGAAAGTCATCATGACAACCCACCGACACAAACAGCTCATACGACCTAGATCAAAAAGAAGAAAACAGAAAATATTAAAAATGTATTTGGTATTTCTTTCAATAATAGTACTAAAAAATTTACACTATCTCCGTCATATCTTACCGTTTCCGTTTCCCTGGAGGTGTAGGCAGAGAGGATGGATCACCACACTACTCTATCTTGACACATATCTCTTTATTTATTTACATTCATACAGCCAGTCATATACACACGTCGATTCTTTAAACTTTTAACATGACCGACGTATAAAATTTGATTCATTTGGTTACGTCATACTTTCCTCGGTCTTTCTAGGCCCCATTCTCCATTAATATCGTTAAAGTATACTTTCTTAATAATTCTTACTTAACAATACTTTTTTTATAGCTATGTTATTACGCGTACTCGAATACTTATACAATATTATATATTATCACGAAGTTATCTCAGACTTACTTACTTTTTTGTAGGTTATGTACACACGACGAACCATCTATTCAAGTTATTAATAGGATCATCCCTTCTTGTACTCACGCCCTTCGGAATCCTTGGTAATTTCCCTTTCCATTACGCATCGATGAAGCTGGTCATTTGGGAAATTGTGCTGGAACATACCATTACTAGCAAGAAGGCAAAAAACTTACATTAGCGTAATTAACGGATATTCTCTCCTTGCTTGAAACCCTAACCCTTTTTGTTAACAAAACGTACCTATATCTTTTCGTATTTTTGTGAGAATTGTAGTATATATTATCATCAACCGGGTCTAGGGGATAGAACGCTTGACTTCTGATCCAGGGGATATGGGTTCAAACCTGGACGCGAAAAAATATATATACGAGTATATATCACTATCGAATAAATAAAATATTTCGAGAATACTAGAATAATATTGTTTTAAATTCTGTGACTATGACAAAAACATTATGGTATAAGAGTATATCATAAGTGTATGAATGTAGATCTTTGACAAAAACCCTAGAAAGGCAAAACATGTTTCACCCATTATATAATATAACTTTTATAAAACGAACGTTTTCATTAAAATGTTTTGTTTATTATGGAGTTATATAATGTACAACGTCCTGCGTAACCAAATGGTAAATGCTTTGACTGCCACACCGAAGGTCCCGGGTTCGATTCCCGACGATGACAGTGTGATTTTCATACTGTATTTAGTCTGGTGTAGAATTCACGTGACAATAAAATGGCGATAGGTAGCTACCTATTACATGTAATGAGAATCAATACGATAGCTATACCCTTTACATCGATTTGGCTCGCGCCGCAATGATGTAAAGAGCGATTCAACAAAAAATAAATAAATAGAATTGTATTTTTTTCGATATTCTTTGTTGGTTTAAAAATATAATACATTATTATGTTCCTTGGTGATGATTATCTCAATGATATTACATTATTCATTAAGAACTATAAATTAGTGTAGGTCATTGAACAAATCAATCAAATATTAAATGTCGGTCACGTGAGGAGTCGGAGAAATCGACGTGCGTGCATGACAAGATGTATGAATGTAGAGGAATCGAGAGAAGTATGTCAGGACAGAGCATTGTGGCGGTCCATTCTTTCTGCATTTCCCTCCGGGGAGACGGCGTCATGGTTAGTTAGTTTCATTGAATTATACATTTCTTGCTGGCAATATTGCCCCTGGAAACGACCCAAAGTCGGTCAACAGAATGGCAAGAAAAAAAGGAGACAAAATGCTACTTTCAGGATAATCAAATAATAATAAATAATATATGCCCATTGCCCGTGGGTACGAGCATAATAAGCACAAAAATATCAAGGTCTGTCTTCTGTGCCACATAATGTGGCTAAATAGTCCTATCCTGGAATGAAAGACTTTGTCACACTCCGGACAGGAATATTCTGCCACTACGGCTGAACCCCGTCCTCTCCATCTCTCCGGCCCTAGCACATAGCGAGGATAATCACAACAATATACGAAGAAGAAAAATATTTCTTGCTCCGAATTAATGTAAACGATTATTTTGTACGTCATTCGTGTATTTGGACGTACATATTTTATCTTATTGATCAATTTTGCAGTAAAAATTAGTACGCTTTTGGCAACTTTATGCGTCAATGTTCACTTTTGAATTGAGAAATTTTCAAGATGTTGTTTTGTTTTTAAACAAAAGAAGATAACGTTACAACTAACAGATTATGTGTTCAAGTGTAACTACTGGCGTAATATGTATCTTGTTACTATGTATTTTAAAAGACATGTACATCTTTATAAATAGGCGAAATATAATTAAACATAATATATATCATTCTGATCAAATATTTTTACTAGTTTCATTTGATTCTGCAATTGCATCAGCCTGTCAAGCATATGTCTTTTTTTTAATTTTATTATCACCAGAAGATGGCAGCGAGCTGCCGAAACCAGTCGAAGCCATTACTCAGTAAAACTTTACTACAACAACAATAAAAAACCATCCCGCCATTTCTCCGAAGGGGTAGGCAGAGATAATGGACCGCCACACTACTCTATTCTGACACACCTCTTTGGCTTTCTCCACATTCATACAGCGAGTCATACACGCAAGTCTATTTTCCGACTTTTAACATGGCCGACCTTTAAAATTTGATTAATCTGGTCATGACAAGTTTTTCTCGGTCTCCCATCACTCCATGCTCCATTCGCACCGTTAACGTATACTTGCTTAACCATTCTTTCTACATCCATGGGTTCCAAATGTCCAAACCAACGCAGTGATCCTTTAATAATTTTGTTCGTAATACATTATTCTACTATACATTCCTTCTTTATATCAGCATTTGAAATTCTGTCGTACATCGTTTTACCACACATACATCTTAGAGATCCCATGTCTACCGCATTTATTTTGCTCTTATTCCTTTTCAGCCAGTTCCATGCTTAAGGATTGGTACTAAAACTCTATTGTGAACGGTCATTATTGCTTTCATTGATATTTTTTTGTTTCCAAAAACAGTGTTTAAAGCTCTATTCATTTGTTACCCGCACCGACCTCATTCAACGTCACTATTTGTTCTGCCATCCGCTGTGAACATGCTGCTAAATAGACAAACTATATATAATCATTTTTATTTCTTCTATATACGCCATAATTTATTTCCTTTGTTGTAAGTAATTATCTTAACCCCAATAAGAATCTAAATTATTATTTTAAATTTTAAATTGAATCATAATATTTGTTATAACAAAAGCATAAATTTTCCAAAATAAATCTCTCAGATCATGTAAAGAACAACAATTTTATAATATTTTTAAAAATGTATCTTTACTGAAGAAGGACTATTTGTCCGAAACATGTCTATGTAATTTTATTTTTTTATAATAAGTGTTGTATATACAAAGTGTATTTAAAAGAAAAATCTTAATATTTTTTTTTCATTATTTATAGAAATAAAAAGAAATAGAATAAGTATTCGTAATTGTTTTCCATGTTTCTCGATTACATATGAAAGGAACCAAGAGAAATTCTGGAATCTGTAGAAATAATTCCCTGCCTATCGAATATAATTAATCGAAATTCATTCTGGCTAAAGTAATATTTGGTCAGTTTGTATCATGCGTATAATAAAACACCTTAAAGTTGGTTCGCTATTATTGTAGGAAGTGAGTGGGAAAGGGTATGGTTGGGAGATAGGAGGCAGCCATAAATCTCATCTGGTCACTGAATATCCACTTCCAGTTTCATCTTATTTGAAATCTTGAGACCAGACCACATAAATACTAACTTAAGTTTGCGGACTCAAATATTTTATATACAATTGGTTTTAATATTTTTATTCTTCTTCTGCTTTATTTATTACTGTGTCCTGTTATTTCTCGGAGCCTGTTCCTGGGATGTAGATGTCCAACTGTCTCGCCATCTTTTAGGTGGTCTTCCTGCAGGTCGATTTGGTACTTTATTTGCGGCTATATTTATCATTCTTTCAGAACATGCTCTTTCCACATGATCTCTCCAGTAGCGTCTTCTCAGTCTTCCCCATCGCACGACAACTTCTACATTGCAGATCTTTCTTATTTCAGAATTTCTTATTCGGTCTCGGAGTGTCGTTCGCACAACGGATCGGAGAGTCTTCATTTCTGTGGTTCTTAGGAGACTTTTTGTTCTGATTCAGCTCTCGTTTCTTTTTCATATATCATTATAGGACGTACGGATGGTTTTCATAAGTATTCTAACTTACTAACTAACCATCACGCCAGTGGTAGACAGAAATAATAAAATTTTCGCTTCATCAACATACATACGTCGTGTCATGCACGCCCGTCGACATTTCACGTAGCCGATATTTTAGATATGATGGATTTGATCGTGCCACGGTTTACTCGGTTTTCCTCTATTTCTTATTCCGTTTACATCGTTAACTATTCATTCCATTCCATTATTCCTTCATTTATTATTTCCACGTGTCCAAACCATCTTAAATATGGCCCTTTCATTATTTTGTTCATAACACTTTTATTCGCACTGCATTCACTTCTTATATTTGAATATGAAAACCTGTCATATACCGATTTACCACAAATACGTCTAAGAGATCTCATTTATCTTTTTTGCCAGCTCTTTGCTTCACTTTCATATATAAGGGTCGGCACAAGAACACCATTGTGCACTGCCATCTTAGCTTTTTAATACTTATTCGAAATAAAAAAATCCGTGTAACTCGTCATTCTGGACCGACGTTTTGGAGATCGTTGCAGTCTCCATCTTCGTGGTTTTAATGATTTATTATATTTAAACCCAATTACTGTATACATTTTTTATCTCTTGTTTCTCGTGACATGTGGGTAGTTTATCGCCATTTTTATTGTCACGTGAATTCTACCAGATCGAACCCGAGGCTTTCACTGTGGAAGGCATAGCTGTTGCTTCTCTGCCACAAAGCCCAGGTGATTATATTTATACAGATATAAATATTATTTGAAGCAATGTGTACTAGCTACAAATCGCCGACAGGGAAAGGGTAAATAAAATGTATTTTTTTAAATGTGTAATAAAAGAAATCTTTGGCATTTATTTGATGTACAAATATAAAATATATATATAATAACAGTTTTAATGTGCATAATTCATTGTGATTCAAAATGAAATTGTATTTAAAACACTTTCACCAAACTTAACCTAGGGAATCGTGAAATTTTAATATTGAATACTTTATTAAGTAAAACATTTTCAACATTGGCTTCCATATTTAATATCACAGTCAGATTTGCAGCACAGGTCTTCACATCCTTCTCCCTTGGCATATGGGTACTCTCCAAGATAGTTTCCACTGAAAAATCATAACGATTATTTAATTGCACATCAAAACATATGGTCAACATAATCATATGTTCAACTGAAACATGTTCAACTCAAACATTTGTACAACTGAAAAAAAAAGGTTAATAGCGACATGGCTAATTGTGCGTATCCTTCATCTCGCGCTTGTGCGGTTTTCTAATATTTTTTTTTATGATTTATCAAGACATCAACTAAGTACTACAAATTAAATCATAAACATAGAAACGTAATGGTAATTATCTGTACAATTACGAATATAAAGATATAGTTCGAATGTAAGAAATTGAAGGAATAGCATCCAGTATAAGGCATTCCAAAATGAAGTATATTTATATTTTTTAATTATAATTTCACATGTCATAAACAAAAATCAGCATTTTAGATAACTTAAAAAATTATTAGATATTGCCCAATCATAAAACAGCGGTTATGTCGTAATTAAGGGAATATTTTTTGTGTAATTAAAAAATAAATTGAATACTTATTTTTAAAGCAAGTAAAATATGTTAGAAATTACTATTTGATTCACTAATATTTTTATGCAATTTTTTTCATATAATACGCCTGTCACGACAGACATGTCATAAAGTGGCATGGATTTTATTTTATTATAGTATTAATATATCCCATTGTTTGACCGAAACACTATGATACGAGTACTCATACTTCAACATTTTTTTTACGTGGAACAGTGTTATTATACGTATTACCTACAATGTATTTATTAGTTTTTGTGAGATTATCGCGACAGCTGTTTCGCCAACCTATGTTGCCATCATAAAATATATCAGTATATCATAAAATGGTTTAGACACGTGAAAAGAATGAATGAAGATAGAATGGTGAAGAAATTATAAGTGACACGATCAAATCAATTTTAGATTTAAGTCAATATAGATCAAATCAATTTTACGTGAACTTAAGGCGTTTCCACTGTGGAAATTCAAAATGACGAATTTTTTATGAGATAAAATACCGTTTTTGCCACTCAAAAGTGAAAAAACTATGTTTTAATTCATAAAAATTTCGTCGCGATCAAATGCATGACACGATGAATGAATGTAGAGAAATCGAGAGAAATATTTTAGGAAAGAAAAGTGTGGCAGTCCATTTTTTCTTCCTACCTCTTTGGGGAGATAGCGTGATGTTTGATTAGTTAGATAGGACGGCGTTATGAATAAATTTAATACGGATAATAAAATTATTTTGTATTAAATTGTGAATATTTGCAATAAAATGTACATGTTGTAAATAGAATAGAATTTAGTTAGCAAATAACATGAAAATGCGATAAGTTTATCTGTTATTATAGCTATACAAATCGCATTGTGTTGCTTGCTAGAGCAAACGTGAATGTGAAATTCATACCCTAGTAGGAATATGTTCGTAGGGATTGCTATTATGGCGGCAGATAAATAGTTTTGTACATTCGGTAGACGATGTGTGTTTCGTATCGTAATCGCAAAGAATATATATTATCCATGTACGGTAAAGACGGTGTCACTGTATTAAATGGGTACTTACGCCGGGCCATAATCACAGACGTAGAGACTGTATTTCATCTCTTTATCTCCGATGTAGTGGCTCGCTCCACATCCCACGTTCACAGTGTCAGCCCAAATTAGCTATAAATTTTTAAAAAATCTCAAATTCATATCACTTCATTACATGTACTTATAAATTACAGAAAAAAATATAACCAAATAATAAGAATTTTGAATGTCATTTGAAAACTCTTAACGTGACCTCTTATTTATCAAATAATCATTCCTAGGTTAAATAGAGAAAAAAATTGGGGTGCTTTATTGACAATTTGAAAATAGTATCTCATAATTCATATGGTATAATATTTTGAAAACTTTTAATTTTACGAAGGAAAATTTGATAACGTTTATTGCTGGATATTAAAAGTGTTGTAAATATTGTATAATAATTGTAAATAAAGTTTTCATATACTATTATTATTTTTTTAATTGGGATGTGTGAAAGTCAATATATTTTTTAAATAAAAATAAATTTTTGTTATTTGAAATTTCATGTTATATAATGTAAACTATGTAACACGAATTCATTGTAAATAATGAAAAAAAATACATATAAAAATCTTGAACAATCTTTAAAAAAATAATTACAGTAACATATCAAAACTTAGTTTACAATTATTGGTATTATTTTATTTAATTTTAGTTTAACCAATTGAAACATTTTTAATGACCAACAATTAACGTATTTATTGTTTATTTAACAATGATGTTTAATTCCATAATTAATAAGAATTAAAACGCTTGTTTTCTAGAAGTTTTATCATAATTCATGAGAATGGCATGTTACGCCTTTCTTCTTAGGCATTTAAAACATTAAAGAATCCATTAGAAAGGCGAAACATGTCTTTTACATAAATTATATAATAATAAAACATCTAGAAAACAGACGTTTTCATTCGTATTATTTAAACGATAAACGTCACCAAATTTTCTAATTTAAAATTTTCAAAACATTTATGATTTTCCCTAATAATGTTTACCTGTATATTGTTAACAAAAAAAATTGTTTGTACAAAACGGCAATAGACCAATTTATTAACGAAACGATTTAATTTGTTTCCGGATGTAAGTGTATTGTGTACCTTTTTTAAACTAATAATTTATACATGGATGTGAAAATAGTTCCGCTGCGATCGTTAAACATCTATAGTATAGATTCTATGTATACTGTTTAAATTAAAGGCAATATTCGTGACTACAAGACCAATAGACTCGACACTGAACCGATTGCGACGAATTTTTTACTGTTTTTTTTAATATTACTTTGGCGAAGGTTTAAAAATGAATTTAATACGAACCGAGTTATAATGCACTTTTAAAATGCGTATAAATAAAGTCTGAGTGTCTATCTTATCGCTTAATGCGTTGCAGTCTTTGTAATATCTTTTGAGGGAATAAACTGATTTGATTTGATTTGATATTGATTTGAACTATCTTTTATGTGAATGTTTAATTGTGTGTAATGTAAGTCACCAAGAGATGGCGCTTGCATCAGTTTCAATGACAGCTGACAATCGTCTGTAGATCGTCATGGCATTGATGCACAGGTATTCAAACAAAATTTAAGTATTTATGGATTTCATTGTTAAACTTCATGTTTTTGAAGGAACACATTGTTGGATGTATTCCGTTGAATAAAATAAAATATTTAATAATAATAATAATAATAATAATAATAATAATAATAATAATAACAATATGCTAACTTTTAAACCGCCATTTTTGTGATGTAATCACCTCAAGGGCGCATTGAGGCGTGTTTTAAATGATATGTGAACTAAATTAAATGTGAACGCTGCATCTGATTGATATTCGCAATCGATTAGAAATTATAATAGAACAAAATATGCAGGTTTTAAATTGGGTATGAAATGTGAAAAATATGGGTTTTCTGCTTAGATCTGAAATCTGTCGGATCATTTATGGATCTGAGGTGTGAAGGAAGATTGTTCCAATTTGATGGACCGGCTACCGTAAACGCTCGATCCCCGACTATCGAATTTCAATTATATTTGTTTAATTCATATATATTGTATGTATATACTTGAATATAGTAATAACCGGGTCCACAAGTAATATAAATGTATGTACGTTATTCTTCTGAGATTTTTTGTTAAATGGTTAACACTGAATGAAATTTTCCCATTGAAGAATTCCAACAACAAATATAAAAGATAGAAAATTCTAAAAATAAATTGAATCTTACTTGGGTATAATGACCAGTTTTTGGATCGTTCTCAGTAGGCTTATAACTATAATCCTTGTGTTCATCGAACCATGACTGTATGGGCTGCTTCCAATCAAAACCGGTGTCACTTCCCGAAGTATAAAATATATAAATATTTTCACCTGTAGAGTACCGACCTTAAAAATAAAAATAAATGTCTGTAGTAGATTTTTTAAATTAAAAATAAATACAAATTATGAATATGAATATTGTTCGATAAGCACGCGATACAAAAAGAAAATTAGATTTTTTTTACATATAGACGAATTATTCTCCTGGATTACAAATGTTACATTTAGAATATTTGATGCAAATCGTTTATGGATAACGTCTTGAGAATGCTGAGCTGATACAAAAACATCGTAACTGATCGAAAATTTTGAGATATGATCTACTATAGAATGAAAAATATATTCTGAACAGATCACTTTGCTTACAAAATTGAACAATTTGTAGCATCTGTCTCGATGGTAATCTTCCGTACTGCTTCATGAATTGAAAAAAAAAACTTACCAATTTTCCTATCGGGATTGTGCTGAAACTTCATATTGTTTGCCCAGTTTTGTGCCTTTGTTTCCAATTCATCGTCCCAGATCTATGAACACAATTGATACCATATATGGAGAAGAATATTATTTGTATCAAAATATTTAATGTTAAAAAGAACGATAAAGAAAGTATATAATAGCGATATTTATTTTGTTCCGATAGCTACGGAACAAAATATAGAGGAAGACCGGGAAAAACTTGGCACGATCAAATCAATCAAATATTAAATCTTTGCCAAATGAGGAGTCAGTGAAATGGATGTGTGTCGAGAAAGAACAGGTCGAGGACGCCGCGATGGTATATTATTTTATCTGAACTGCTATAGCTCTGGATCTCACTTTTTGCGTCGCCAAAATTTAAATTATATTTTTTTGTAAAACTCTTAATTGCTAAAATGTTACCCTAATTCACAAAAATATTAATACTTGATGTCAACACGTTGAAAGTCACAAAAAAAACTGGTCACATTATTTGAGTAAGACCCTATTCAGATAGAAAAAAAATAAAGGGTGGGGGTTATTAGTTCTTAGAACTAATTTATACGTACACTAGCCCATTCCAATAGGTGGAAAGATTTCAGTGCTCGCTACTGTATACACTTTATTTGTACAAAGCTATAACAGTTCTTTATAATTAATAATTCATGTTTCACAAAAGTAATTACAATGTTTCTTTAATAGTTTTACAGATTAATTAAATTTCTTATTTACAAATCAAATTCTATATTTATTAACTACGTAGTTGATATTGTATACGAGTATACCTATAAATAAAATTCCGCAAAGAAACTGTACTACGTTGAAATGCTTTCTAGAAACTAAAGATAAAAACTATGAATTTTAATGCTAGACTATGTATAAAATAACGATAAGTTGTTCTGCAGTTGCCTGCAATCGTCATGTTTTTGTTTATCGTTGCATTTTAAAACATTATTGATAAGTAAACTGTATTGTTACTTCGCAATACAATGAATATATACATTAACGATATATAAATGGGATTAAAAGAAACAGTCTAGTTTTGTTTCGTTAATAAGGAATTATAATAACTCCATTATAAAATTAAATTTTATGAAACGTATCGGTAAAGATAAGAACTAATCAGATGTAATTTTAAATTAAATATTCATTGTGTAGTGTTTTACTGTACGGCTCCGAGACTTGGTGCCTGGGCGAAAGAGAGCGCAAAAGCCTGGAGGCATATGAGATGTGGACCTACCGACGAATTGCCCATGTTTCATGGAGGGACCACATTACAAATGAAGAGGTTCTCAGCAGAGTTGAAGAGAGTAGGCACATGTTGAACACCGTAGCGGAGAGGCGCGTAAGATGGATTGGTCATGTATTCCGACACGAATGTTTCCTGCATGATGTTTTGGAGGGAATGGTCGAGGGATCTATTGGCAGAGAATGACCTCGCCAGGAGTACCTAGACCAGATTTGCCGAGATATGAGCTGCACCTCTTATGCGAAGTTAAAGAGAGTTGCCGAGGATCGAGCGGAGTGGAAGAGGAGATGCGTCGCCTTGCTGCAGATCAATCATTAGATTGAGACCGGAGAAGAGATGTAGTTGGATTGCAGGTATATTTTGGGTTTTTAAAAACCGTCTTTTTTTTATTCCTTACCAGTTTTTGCATGTTTGCCGACTTGGGTTGATTTTCCAGCTTCCCGTTGGCCACAAGTTTTCTTAATTCATTATGAAAATCAATTATCACTTTCTTGTCTTCGCACGTGACTCCATTTCCTATAAAAATAATTAATGAACTTGAATTGATGGAAAAATCGGAAAAGCAATTTCATTTATTAACTCTTGGTTTTCAGACATTCTATGCGGTAATTTTATAATCTGGTTTATGTCACTGATATGTCAAACTCTTTCATTGATTACGCCAAAACATAAAATATGTATTTATTTAAATTTAGTTTGAGTTTGATTTTTTCAGTTTATTGTTTAATACCAAATATCACTGGGCAAATATAATGATAAACTAAAACACATATATTTATCTAAAACATAACACATATCATTGACAATCGTAACTGTGTTGAACATAAGTTGATTGATCGATTGACGGGTAGGTACTTTCTGATTTGTGTTCCTATAAAATAATCATAGATATATAAAAATGAGAGCTTTGCATTTATTTGCTCTGGTGAATATTCATATATAACAAGGCGAACACAAATTTTCATTTGAAATCGGCTATCCAAAGGGACTCGAGCTGAAGAATAAACAAAATAACATATTTCGCCTTGCTAACATTTGATAATGCCTTACCAAGGCGAAACCGGTCATTCGCATAAAATAAAATAAAACTTCTAAAAATTTTACTTTTATTTTGTGTTAAATCGTTGGTATAAATAATTTTATTCGGTTAACAACAGATAACACAAATTATCTTTGATTAAGTACCTATCCGCAATTTAATAAAAGTAAAAATAACTTATTTTTAAACATCTGTCAAAACTGACCACATTTATAACTTTTTTTATTAATATTTTAAATATTTATATTCATATAATATCACTGATGAAGGGCTGGTTTGTCCGAAATGTGTTTGGTATTTATTTTTTTAATTAAGTGAGTGTTGTATACTAAGTATATAAAAAGAAACATTAAACATCTACAACACAAAGTTATGGCGAATATAGAAGAAAAAAAAACTTTAAAAAATATATTTCTAACGTTCCTTTAAATTATAAAGAGCTTGAATGTTCTTATGATATGAATGAAAATTAAACAATTGACTCTATTGCTAGTGCGTGTATGTAGTAATTTTAAAACATTCATTGTTATAATAAGTTGAACTGTGCGTATTAAGTATTTACACAATTATTTGTTTGATATTTCCAGAGAATAAATAAAAAATAATATTAATTATATACGCAATTATACCAATGTATAATGTAAAATTATTAATGACAAAAACTGGAAAAATATATTTCTTTTTTAATTGTTATAGTTTTGTTACATCATAATAAATCACGTGCTTTAATAGAAATGCACGGATTTATCATATTGATATTAAATTAATGTAATGTAATTCTTAGTATTGTGTAAATATGTAAAAAAATTAACAAGTCAAAAAACCACATAGTTATAGAACGCAAAAGAAAAAAAGATTGTATAATATATTAATTATTTTTATATTGATTAATTCATTTTATAAGACAAACACTACATATTTACATAATATAAATTCAGATTTTCATAACGATATATTTATTTATGTTGATTGAATTATGTCTTAATAACGAGGCCGTATTCATTCTGAACACAAAATTTAATTATAGCTTTAATAATTTAATCATTCAAAAGAAACAATCAAACAAAACTTTATTCGGGTCATTTTAAATAACGGTTTTGATTCCAATGACGGCAGATTAGCAAGCAATTAAAAATCAATTAGTTTTGTGATAAGAAGATATATTATAGTTGTAAAAGTGAGTCTACAGCATTTTTGACATGACTGATAATTCTATGGAGCCACCATAATTTTTAAAAATCAAATGATTGAGCATTTTTTTTTGGTTTGATTTCCCTTACAAAATAAACGATGTAATATTATTTATTCTGTTTAAAGTGACTGCATATATTTTTAAATGTGTAAGTCTAAATTTGGAATGTATCAAACAAAAAAATCGTTTAAATGTCATAACGAAAATTTAACGAGAGTTACAAATGCATTGATTTGCGTGCTATGCGAAGCTTCTCTCATATGAAGTTTTACTTAATTGCTCAGATAAAAAAATGTGTAGGTAGGTACTCAATAAAACAAATGACACAACATAAACCAAACGCTTATAGCTGTAAAATATGTATATATATATACGTCAAATTAATATTTATATAAAAATATTTTATGAAATACTTACTTATCATTTGCAGGTTCACTGACACCACAAATCCAAATGAAATTAACATCACAGAAAAGATCTGCATGTTTATGATTTGATCGCGAATGTTAAAAATAAATCAAAAAACGCGGCAATAACTCAGTGTATTGTGGGAGCGTGGCTTTAGCTTGGATTGATAGACCGTATACTAATATAATACCCCAGGTGATACCATCCTATTTATACTGACGATACAAAATACGCAAGTACTGCGCGTGTATGCAAAATAATAATTGTTTTCATTAGAAAATGAATGCGAAGGTGATACAATTTTATTGTATGGGTAGAAGGCATGTTTTCTTCAAATTGTAAAAATGTTTACTCAGCACACAGGAAACATCTTGTTACGAATTCTTTCTGCGTAAAGGTGATTATATTTTAATTATTGCTAATGATCCATACACAATATTTGCTAATATGAAAAAACCCTAATAGCTTACTTTGAAAAACACTACACAGACATATTTCTAGTAGGTACCTATGCCTTCAATTCAAGATTCTTATTTTAAATTCAATTCGTCACATGACTGATAATAAATGACAAGGCAATTGGTATTCAAAATCTAATTTTTTTACATAAATGACTTTATAATTTCATACTTTATCAATATTGGATATCATTTTGTGCAGTTATTATAATTCGATGTATCTTGTGTATCATGAGCCAGAATAATATAAAATCAATCAAATGACATTATTTGAATATTGTGTATAGATACTGCAAATTTGTGAATTAAAAAATCATATTTGTATCATAACTGCTTACTATGCATTAAACAAAGTAATTTTGAGGCATTAAGAAAAAAAATTATGTCAAATAATGTTTTATTGGCTGAAAGTGTCAGTGATCTTCAGGACCTCCTTAATCTTGTTGACGAGTCCGGTGAAAGATTGGGGCTAACAATAAAAGTTAGTAGTAAAAGCAAATGGATGACATTCGGACAACTTGACTACAGTGGGTCAGTATTGCATTTGAATGGCCGTAACGTTGAAAGGGTGGATAATTTTTGATATCTCAGCGGCATACTAACGCAATTTCTTGACCCAGATGTAGAGATAAAATGCAAAATTGAGGCAGCAAGAGCTACGTTTAATAAAATGAAATCACTCATTTTGCAATGATGACATAAACTTGAAACTCCGTCAGAGAATGATCAAATGCTTATGTGTGATCTGTTTTATTGTATGGATGTAAGGTGGACCTTGAAAGTCAACTCAATGAACAGACTGGAAGCATTTGAAATGTGGCTCCATTGAGGAATCCTCAGAATTCCTTGGACAGACATGGTTGCCAATACCGAAGTCCTGAGGCGAGCTTGAGTTGCAGGGAACTGTTATCAACTATCAAGGTTCCGAAGATTTCACATCTGGGTCATATACTTTGACTTCCCTAATTAATTCCTAAAATGAAATCTTTTATATATAAATAAAAAAAAATCATTTAAAAAATGTGTTTTTCGGTGTCCTTCAAAATAGTTATAATCATAACCACTACACCCAATCGAGAATTTAATTTCCTACATTTTTCATACAGAGGGAAGAAATTAGAGGGTCCTTATCACAAACAGTGTGCCTTACAACATATTAACTTTATGAATTCCCGCTCTTAAAATATGCAGTTGATCTAAGATCCATCTGGCGTCAACCCACCGAGATCTCTGCCTGGACATAATTAATATAAGAATTTTTAACTCCTATTCCACATTTATTTTCATCCAAACACTCACAAAACTTCATTAATCACACAAACATTCATATATATTGTCCAATACCCTTATATAATACTATCCTAAGATAATCGCATTGATACCTCAATATGAATGACAAGTCCAACGTGGACGAACACGGTAAATTTAGAGAACTAAGAAATTAAAATTACTACGAAGCGGAATATGAACATCGGTGTCCAAATTCTTGAAGAGCTGTGTCTTACGGCCATATCATTCCATTTGACACATCAGATCACTCCAACTCCAGTTCCATTACTCCATGCACTACGCCATATTCATATCTTTAATTCACAGACCACTACTTAAATTATAACTTCCTAATTCCAGCCAATCAGTAATGACCCGCTACCACCAAGTTATCCACCATCATCTAGCCATTTACTTCTTCCCCAACTGATGTGGATAAATAGATTCTCCCAACGAATCCTCCGTCACTCCGTCACTCCACCTCCTCAAGTTCAATCAAGGTTGGTTTCACATACTTATCCCCATCAGCATTGTAAAAATTATAAAGTTGAAACTACCAACTGACATCTGAAAAATAAACCAAATAATGATCCCCCAATAGCCCACCACATACTCTGATGAATAAAATGGTCTCACACAGAGTACTATCTCCCACTCCAAACCAACTAGGCACTGCTCCTCTTCTCTTCCTCTCAGAAACAGCCTTCTTTCTAAAATAATAAGAATGGTCCTATAATACTCCACAATGCAACGTTATCTGGTCTTCCATTAATGCAGCTCTGGTCAAGAGAAAAATAGGGCTTTAACCTAAACCCTAAATCCTCCCTGGCCCTCTTTCGGAGGAGCACTCCAGGCCACACATCTAGCCCCCAAATAAAACAACCACCAAATCACATTTCCAACAATGCTTCCTACAGGTGTAAGAGTAATATAGATTAAAATTGTTGAAACGACATATAATTTTAAAAAAATATATTACTTTGTATTCTATATCTAATAAGTAGGTACATATTTTTTTTTAATTTAAGTACCTATCTATATAATCTATCATTACCAACCTAATTAAGTTCTTGCATAAAATCAAGCATATTGTAGATATTTATCTATAATGATTATCAATGTACACTGACTTTATTTCAATGTGTTAACATATTTGTATGTAATTATTATAGATAAGTGACTACCGGGATAAAAAGTGTATTATTAAACAAAGGAATATTGAATATACTTTAAAACAATTATTGAATCAATACCAACATTTCAACAGATAGGTGCCGACCATGAATTAAACATATGATTATTTTATTAAGCAAAGACTTCACGAGTATTCAATATAATTGTTATATAATTAACAAATTAATTATTTAATTAAATAGATACCAATCATTCATTGAAAATGTCATAAGATTAAAGGAAGAACAATAAAACAGTCCTACTCTGTCATTGTCGAGCAAATGATCCAAGATCAATAATATTGTGAAATAATATTATAATAGGTGTGAATTCCTATTGTCTTATGATGTGAATTAAAATCTCATGTTCTTATTTCTAATGCGTGTAAATAATACTTTTAAGAATTATTAGAATCATTATTGTGAACATGACACTTATAAAAAAATCTATATTATATAAAATAATATATATTATATTATACTGATTTTTTTAAACATGTATTATAGATTTTGTTTCTTTTGTAGTATATAAATTATATAATATAAAATAAAATAGTGCCATATGATATTAAATTAAGTATCCAATCAGAATATGTATCAGTCACAACAGTTTTATGTACTAATCAAACAATTTTAATTCATACAATGTATGAACACAGGTTATACAACACGGTGAACCTAATCATCAAGAAGAGGATGTTAAATGTTTCCCATACCACAGATTTACCTTTCCACTGCAAATGTGTATCACTCTGATTGATACCTAAATACATCAACTAAGATAACAAATATATATATTCTTAAATTTTAATCTATATTGTGCAGAATAAATTGGATCCTTCTGAAGAATTTTTTTTTGTCATTTTTCTGACACAATTATCATTTACTAATTGTTTATAATGTGTATTTATTAAATATTTTCTAGAAGAATAGTTCAGTGCTAAATATGTATTTTCCATGTATTCTTATACATATATCAGTTAACATTTATATAACCATTTTAGCATTTCTGAGATTTTGAAGAATTGTATCACTGTTTTTTATTAGTTTTAATCAAAGGGATTGATTTGCAGCAAAGTCTATTAATATCTTTTGCTGGTTCTTAGGATGCCACTTGATCATTTTTAATATGGTAGTTTCCAGTTGCTTTCCACATTTTTGTACACAAAAGGTTATTTGAACCCAATTACTGTATACAATATTTAGATTCTCATGACATGCGAAGGGTAGCTAATCTATCGCCATTTTTATTGTCACGTGAATTCTACCAGATTAAAGACAATGTGAGAATTTTTTTTTTCACACTGTCATCGCCTGGAATCGAACCCGGGACCTTTTATGTGACAATCATAGATGTTTCTACTCTGCCACGAAGGCTGTCTATGCTTCGTCTTCTTTTATGCTTCAGAAAAGTTATAAATTCATGGTTTTGCAAATGTATATAAAAAAAATACTGAGCTTTAGTTATACAAGAAATTAGAATATTCTTATTATTAAATTCACCAGGTAGAGATTTCAGGAATCTCTCTATTTAGAGAATTCATTTGTCAGGAGACGGTTCGAGTGTGGTTCGGTGATTTGGAATCCCCAAGAGTTGAGATATTTGTTCATATTATAGAGAGTTCAGAAAAGTTTTCTGTATGAGTTTGATAATTATTTATGGCTTTATGCCAATGCATTCCTTTTACGTAAGCTAGGGACCAATAGTTTTTTTATTTTTTTTTATAATTTATTTTTTTAAAACCCAATTGTGTTATATGGATAATATATAAAATATATTGATAATAAAACTAACTAACTAACTAACTATCACGCCATCTCTCTGAAAGGGTAGGCAGAAAGAATGGACTGTCACACTTTTACTGATGTGGCACTCCATCCTTCTCTTTTCGCTCCGCGGGAGACGCGGTGTGATGGGTTGCGAACCTCATCGCCACCAATAGGCATCTCCCGCGCACACTTCGATCGTCCAACACCCACAAAATAAATCTAAAACAAATAATATAAAATACAATGATATAAAATAAAATAACAAAATAAAAATAATTTAACACAAAATGTTCTTTTTAGATGGTGCACATATTGTCTATTTAATTTATGTTCCACGAATCCACCGTTTTTTTTTAATTTAGCACATAATGTAATAACACATAATGTTTTTTTCGATGTTGCACATGTTGACATGGACGATCCGGACTTTTGTGTTTATTTAATTTGTGTTTCATTTATTGTATCCACCGTTTTTTAAATTAGCTGTAAGTAGGCACTTAACCAGCAAGAACTTTGAAATAATATTGAAGAAATTATTCAAATTGTCATTGGAACAAATGAAAAATTTATTTTTACACCTGTCAAAATTCTTTATAAAAACTTTAAAACTAATAAAATTTTAACAGCAAAACAGCACAAATGTATTACGTGTCACAATCAACTATTATAAAGTGCGGCAACAGTTAAATTGACCAAAACAATTCACTCAATTCGCGAAATATCGCCAAATTAACAGGAGCACCACATGAACCAAACCAAATTTTCAAAAACAAAAGAAAGAGTCAAAGAAACAAAATATATGTTATATATTGATAATATAAAACATATATTGAATTTTTAGATCTTACTATTAATTATGTAATGTTTCAGATATATTTTATAGTGAGTTGTAGTGAGACTCCTTGTGTCTTTTGGTAGTTCATTGTAAAGTTTCAGTCCATTGTTCAATATCTTTGATTGTCCTGTCTTAGTTTGTGCATTCGGTGAGTGATATCTGTCACAGTTCCAGGTCCAGTGTCTGTGTATGTCTGAATTTTTAGTTAATTTGTAGCTGCTGTCTGTTGTCTCTTCCATGGTCACTCTGTATACAATCATCAAGGTCTCAAATTTGATCAGGTCTGATATGTCCATTTGTTTTGTTTGTCTGTAAACTTGTATGATTGGGGTAAGATAGTTAATGTTATATGCTAATTTTATTATTTTATTTTGTTGTCTTTGGAGTCTAGAGATGTTCTTTTGGTTTCCTGTCCCCCAGAAGGGAATCATATATGTCAGTCGGCTTTTAACATACGCTTCATACATCATAACTTTTTCCCTTCTTGGTATGTAATTCTGTATTTTTTAGAAGAGGGAGTAAAGCGATGCTAACTTGCCTGTTTGGTTGGCTTTGTGTTTTGTCCATTTTAGTTGTTTGTTCATTGTTATTCCTAGGTACTTTACATAGTCGAGTTCGGTTATTGTGTCATTATTTATTTTTATACACATGTTATGGTATTTCTTGCGTTTGCAGATAAGAAAGGCCGGTTTTACACTTACCCATTTCTTAACACTTATTAGGGGATTAATTGAGAAATCTGCCATCTTTATGTTCCAGGTGGGTATCTTCAAGTGTCAGTAGACTGTTTTATCTCCTAACATGCAGAACCAACCTGCCTCCAGTGACACTGGTAGGAAGAGCCAACAAACCGCTGAACACAATACATTGGGAGATAATTTTGTTTAATGTTGAAACAATGTTTCAAAGGGCAATACTCCAAATATTGGAGAGTATTCAGCCGCCTTAGTATCTTACTTGTTTGTATGTTCCTGAGTCGATGTATTCTTCCAAATAAACTTTTTAAATGTATATATTGTATGTTTGTAAAGTTCATTTTAAAAAATAAAGAATTTCAATTTCAAATTAACAAAAAACAAGTAAGTAAAGCAAAGTATAATAAAATAGTATTAAGAAAACTCTTTCTATCACTATTGTGTAAAAAATACACTATAAATGCCATTCGCAGTATTTTCAAAATTCTATGAGCACATCAATTTGATTCAATAAACTGGAATATAGTTACAATTAGAGATGCGCCGAGTACAAGTTTTACTCGGTTTGATGTTTGCCAAACCGAGTACTCGGCCGAATAACTCGGTTCAATTTCAAGCGGTGAAATCTGCCTAATCATAGTGGATATGCACGAAAAGGTTAAAGATGAAGTTCAGGAACGCTTTCAAGGCTTAAAAGGTGATAAATATTACTGTTTGGCTACTTTACTGGACCCCAGATTCAGAATGAGATTTTTTAATCCAAAGAAATGCGAATTGATCAGGAAGATCCTATTTTTGGAATCAACATCATTTTGGAATTGCTTCCAAGAACTTGCTTCTACCCAGCCACCCGAGCGCGACAATCCTAAAAACCCCATCGCTCTAGAATTGGATCTATATGTAAACGAAGGATTGTTATCAAAAGACGAGTCCTTTCGAGTGGTGGGCAAGACATAAAACAAGATATCCAGAGATAGCACATTTAGCAAGAGTGTTTTTATGTGCACCTGCAAGCTGTGTATAGCGAGCGTTTATTTTCAGAATCAGGCAACGTCTATGAAAAAAAAGGAATAAGCTGTTACCAGAACGTTAATTAATTGTTTAAATTCAATAAAAAAAATGGAACTTTTTAATCCTCCTGTTTTCATTATATTTCCCAAAATATTATATTACTTTAGTTAAACCGAGTATACTCGTCATTCAGACAGAGTTACTCGGCCGAGTACGAGTAATAAAAAAAACGCCTTATACGCCGAGTACATAGTATTAAACGAGTTCTCGGCCCATCACTAGTTACAATACCTCTTAGCACACTTATTAATCTAAGAAAACTAAGACTGAGAAGACGCTACTGGAGAGATCATGTGGAAAGAGCATGTTCTGAAAGACTGATAAATTGACCTGCAGGAAGACCACCTAAAAGATGGCGAGACAGTTGGACATCTGCATCCCAGGAACAGGCTCCGAGAAATAACAGGACACAGTCCTAAATAAAACAGAAGAAGAAGAAGACACTTAATAAGGTGTTACGAACGCCTAAAAACTCTTCTCACAAAGATTTGATAAATTCATGACAAAAATAATGAGTAGTTTATGTAAATGGTGTACTATGACTGTAAAAAGATACATAAATTAATATCTACCCATGTGAATTAATTTACATTCTGATATTTCTAATGTGTAACTTAGATGCGATTGGTTCAAATCTAATCCCAATCTTAAAATAATAAATTCGTCACATGTGTACTTCCTAATGAAATATCATAATCTGCCAATGAACAATATTGTAACTAAATTTTTATTAAAGTGGTTCGTTACATAATTGATACTTCAGGCCAACAGTTAAGTCCAAGATCAAAGTGTTGTCACGGTTTTAGATATTTCATATTATACCATATAAAGATCATTTTATGATAATAAGCGTGGGGGCTATTTTCTGCTACAATTGAACATATTAATTGTATTTATTGTAAGAAATGAACTTGGTAGAGATGTTCAAGAACAGAGAACTTATAGATCATTTGTTTACAATAACTTATTATATTATTCAGGGTCATACGGTTCAACTGTTGTATAAAGCATACATAATGTGGTGTATATTTGTATTATTTTCAAATACAAGACTATGGAAAAACATACATATGCTACTTGCAGACAACGAGCATGAACTACCATCCCTGGTGTCTAGTATGTATGAGGTATGCAAGTGATACGATTTGATGATGAATGTGAATAAGTCCAAGGTGATTTTCGAAAATGAAGGATATTTCCGTCTGACAGTCTGCAAAATTAATGTAAACGGTGAAAATCTGGAACAAGTGGATGAATTTGTTTATTTAGGAAGTATGTTTACAAAG
The DNA here is from genome assembly GCA_022606425.2 of Lepidostoma basale. Lineage (NCBI taxonomy): Eukaryota > Metazoa > Arthropoda > Insecta > Trichoptera > Lepidostomatidae > Lepidostoma > Lepidostoma basale. The sequence goes on from JAHDVF020001318.1 coordinate 31,765, forward strand.
GATGGGAAAGTGGAGAAGGATATTGAAAGAAGGGTTGGAGCAGGCAACAGAGTAAATGGTGCACTTAAAGTTGTCATCGCAAGCAAAAGCCTATCCAAAAAGCCTAAGATGGCAGTGCATAATAGTGTTCTTGTGCCGACATGGAAAGAATGAGTGATGACAGAATGGTGAAGAAATTATATGTAAATGACGTGAACGGAGCTAGAAATAGAGGAAGACCAAGGAAAACGAAGTCAGAGAAATCGACGTGTGTGCATGAAAAGATGTATGAATGTAGAGGAATCAAGATAAGTATGTCAGGACAGAACAGTGTGGCGTTTCATTATTCTTCTGAGAGACGGCGTGATAGTTAGTTAGTTACATATGCTCAAATCTCCCAAGGAGAATGACTCATAGAATACCAATTACAAAAAATTAATTCATCTCAATAAAAGCACTTCAGAAACAGAAGTGAATAAATAGACTACCTACTTTATAGAATAAAAAAATATAAAATAAAGAAATTTTTAATACTTCATTACATCAGAGTGAGATTGTATTTACTTCCAATAACAAAACTGAGAGTACTGTAATAATTTACTAGAATTAGAGATATGTGAAAATAGAGATATACGAGTATAGGGCGGACACCACAATCACAAAAAAACGCGCTCAAAGTGTCAGAAATGAAGACGCTCAGAAATATATCTAGCAAGAGAGGATAAGGAATACACGGATAAGGGAGATATGCGAGGCCGAGGATGTCGTTAGGTGGGGAAGGCAAAGGAGAAGATACTGGTATGCACACGTGAGGAGAATCCATCCAGACTCCCCTTCATTGTGTTACACGACCAGACCCATGGTAGACGACCCCAGGGCAGACCACCAAAGAGATGGATCGACTTCGCAGGAGGCTAATTCCTCTTAAGAAACAGGCCACTAGGCCTACACTAAGAATAAGAAGAAGAAGAAGAGATATATGTCCACAACATGTTGTAGGCATTTGAAATGTGACTGCATCACAAAATGTTCCGCATTTCTTGGACTGAAATGGTCAGCAACATCAATGTTCTCCAGAGAGCCAGAGTTGATAGAGAATTGTTAACCAACATTAAAGCCAGGTGTCATATTTGGGTCATGTGCTTAGGGGAGAAAAGTATGAATTTCTACACCTGATCATTGCGGATAAAATAGAGGGTTGATGAGGTGTTCGGGGAGGCAAATCTCCTTGCTGTGCAAGATTAGGGACCTCACACGAGACCGGGAGAAAAAGAGATTTCTCCATAATACCTTTCATATTCCTAATTCATTCAAATTAATCAAAATAAAAACATTAAAATGTGTTTATTATACACTTTGTGTTTCCAAATTCGAAGCACTCGTATATTAAATATAGATAAATCATAAAACATATAACACATTATCAGTCAGTTACTTATTTTATAATACATTTTAAAACATCAACTTTATTAGAAAATAATTAATCTGGTGAATATGGTAATTTGATCAATCCTTGATTTATATTAACTTCTTTCCAAAATTGACAAGAAAGTGTTTCTTTTTCCATTTTATCTACATACACAACACCATTGAGATGATCCATTTCATGCTGCGCTATTCTCGAAGCCCATCCACTGAATGTGATACTAGTTTCATGTCCTTCTTCGTTATATCCTAAAATGACAATAAAATTTTTGTTACAAAAAATAATCCAATGTGTACAATATTGAGCGTCACATAACACAGCATCTTAAAGAGCTCCACTGGCTGAAATGTCCAGAAAGGATATTCAATACAAGCTCTGCTGAACAGCGTTGCATGAAATGGCGCCAGCTTATATATCTGAACTCTGCATCAACGAGAACCTGAATGCCAGACAGTCTACATTGCGATCAGCTAAGTCTTCTGCGATCCGTAGATTGACTGTGCCAAAACGCTGTCCAAGCACAAACTTTGGCGACCTAGCCTTCGCGGTAGCCGGCCCTTCAGCCTGGAATAATCTTCCAGCAGACCTTAAGTGCATAGATAATCAGTCAGAGACTCAAAACACACCTTTTCAAATTATCATTTCCTGATAGGAAGGGCTGATCGACTACATCAGGTGTATTATTATTTTTATCTTGTTCATAAAATGGAGCATTTTCTACAGCGCCCTTGAGATAAGTAATTTATAAAAATGGCGCTCTATAAAATATCCAATTTATTATTATTTTTAAAATTATTATTATTGACAAAAACTTTTGCTTTCTTGTTTTCTTATATGTATAATATGGGATAACAAGCTTCACTTGCTAGGCCATTATCAAATTCATCAAATATATCCAAATGAACATTTGATAATGCCCAATTAAAGTAAACAATTTCACTCCCATATAATATAATAAAACAACCAGAAAATAATGTTTCCATCAATATTAAATAAGGAATGAGATCTTATATTTTCAAGAAGTTTTAATATATTTTTTGGGAGTGACATATTTCACCTTTCTAAGACATTATCAAGTTATCATTTTACACATATACACTTAAAATTTAAGATTGCACATTGAAAAAATTATTTTGGAAGAAAAAAATAAACAACATATTACCATCAATTTGAACCTCTTTAAAGCGTGACACATGAGCGCAGTATCCCTTAACACTTTCGCATGCTTCTTCGTGGATGATTTTCTTGAAATCCACAACTTTCATTGTAGGATTGATAAAAACCTAAAATGAAATTACCAAATATAAAATGATAATATTAATTTGCTCAACACCCCAAAGCTTTATTCAATACATAAGAAAAACCATATATGATAGAATACCGAGAGACGAAATAAGGAAGAAATGTAAGGCAGATGAATTCATCCAAGTAACATTAAAAAAGGATCCCTGAGATGGACATATGGATCAAATGGATGAGAGAAGAATGGTTAAAATGTTGTATACAAGCAGTGTGAGTGGAAAGAGAAACCGTGGAAGACCAAGGAAAGCATGGCATGACTAAATTAATCTAATATTTTAGTATTCGCGGTATAGGCACTTTAGTATAGGCAATCACATTCAAAGTCGGAAAAATTGACGAGCGTGCATGTTACAACGTACGAGTGCAGAGGAATCTAGAGAGATATGTCAGGACAAAGCAGTAAGGCGGTCCATCCTCTCTGCCTAACCCTCTTGAGAAACAGCGTGATGATTAGTTAGTTTTTTTTAACGTTATTGTTATTTTTTTAGCAATTAAATTGCTATCAATCAGCTCCACAATATTGTGATTGGATGTGACAAAAAAAAAACATATATTTACCATCAATGGAAAGGTAAACATTTCATATTGTTTTATTCTCTCTTCGGTTTGACATTTCAGTTGATTTTCATTAATTCCCATTATAAATAGACGTTTATTTACGCCAATTTGAGGGGCAGCAAGACCTACACATTCATAACTCTCCATGACTTCTTTTAAAGCAGCAATTAACTCCTTGGTAGATTGTGTATTGATAGCGGCTAGAGGTATACTTTCACATTTTGTTCTTAATCTTGGATCTCCTACTTGAATAACATGGCAGTAGGGTGGTTTTACTAAAGGTTTAGGCCACAAATTACTGTACCAATTTAAACCTTTTCTGATATACCTTGACATAATATTATTTAATATATTTATTAAAAATATAATGTTATTTAATTAAATTTTAGGTTATCTCCGGTAAAACTTCTGTCAAATCGAGAAATCGCAAATTACGTCATTGTGGTAATTGTCAAAAATCAAGATTGCACACGAAGGAAAAATAAAAGTACACGTTTTAAAGAGTACCACACACGTACTCAAAAAGTTTGTGTTTAACGCTATTGAGCAGAAACCGTACCTACTTATCTGTTGGTAAACATTTACTAGGTTACGCTACTGCTTTACGAGATACTCTCTGTCAAAAACTGGAAAACATTCCATGCTGCTGAAAGGTGTTTTGTGTTTTCATTATAAAAAGTAACTTGTAAACTTTTCAACAAAATAGTTTTATTGTTTTAGAAATATATCACAATGGTAATAATAACTTATGTTTATTAATTCATGTTAATTTTCGTTTACAATACATACGTTTTAAATCATCTTGAACTTTCCTATCAAATCTCTTATCAGTCTAATTTAAGATTTGAAGTTGAGTAAACAGGAGCATCTAACGTCTATTTTCAGATGAACTAACAAATTTAACAAATATGTACGTTCTGTATGAATGTGTTTGTGAATTGGAATTTTCTTTTCATTGCATTGTAAACTACCTGTCTAATAATAAATAAATAATGGTTTTTAAAATATCCTAAAAAATTGTCACATTCTTTTAAATTTTTAATCAAATTCATAATATTTTTCTTTAAATCTTTCCTATTAGAATTTCAAATGTTTGGGTAGTTTTTTTGTGATGAATGTTTAAAATAAAATGAACACACCTTTGGTTAATTTATTATTAACACGAAGAAAATATGTTTTCAGTAGTTCTTAAGTTGTTAGTAACCATTATTAATGAAAACAAAAAATACTTTATTTATGAACTTAACTAACTAACCTACTATTTGTATATAAAATAAACTTATTTTATCCACAATCTTAGCAAATTTTCCTCCCTTCTTAGCAAATGGATCAAACAAATTAATTTAATCTTTAATTTTCTTATAATAAATTGGAATGTGCACTTAGAATATTTTTTTTTTTTCAGATCTCTTCAATAAATATTTCAAAAAAAGTTTCAAAAGCTATTAAAATGAACTCTATAAAATTTATGTCAACTGCCAGTACAGAATCAGTAATATTTGAGACCGTAAACAAAACTGGAATAGTGACATTAAACCGACCAAAAGCCCTAAACGCTTTAGACTTCTCAATGGTCAATGAAATTTCTCCAGTTCTTAGAAAATGGGAAACCCAAAAGAATTTAGTGATTATAAAAGGAGCTGGAGAAAAGGCATTTTGTGCTGGTGGTGATGTGAGAGCAGTTGTAGAATCTGCTAAAAAATCTGAAAGGCTCGGCCAAGACTTTTTTCGGGGAGAATACAAACTGAATAGAATGATTGGCAATTTTGGAATTCCATATGTTGCCTTTATTGACGGGATCACAATGGGGGGAGGTGTTGGGTTATCGGTTCATGGCCGGTACAGAATTGCAACGGAAAGAACAATGGTGGCAATGCCAGAAACTCAAATTGGATTATTTCCCGATGTAGGGGGAACATTTTTCTTACCCAGGCTGTCTGGAAACTTGGGTCTCTTTTTAGGACTTACTGGTAAAATATACATTTTTATAAGTTCTGCAATTAAATTTTACACTCAGGTCAACTATTTTGCTGTGCCTGATCAAACAATGGACATTAATTCCTTCACCTTTACTCTGCATTGTGAATTCATATTTAAATAAACAGAACGGATAATTGTATTAATTCACATAAAAATCCTAACCTGCCAATAAGATTTTTACACTGAGAAAGAATGGCTATTATCCCAAACGTGATGAAAGTCGAATTAAAGCATTGTGATAAACCAATTTTTTTTAAATATTTATTCAATTGGGTATGAATGCCAAACTAGCAAACTGTTTTTTTCTTTTCTTATTTTAGCAATCAAATTAATTCCCATATCTATGAGAAAAACTAAGTTCTGATAAGAAACCTTAGATTATTCATTCTCATAGTTAACTAAACAATTTTATACGTCATTTTACAGGTCACCGTCTAAAAGGAAAAGATGTTTTCAAGTCAGGAGTGGCTACACACTATGTCCCGAGTAACAAGTTGGGCGAGTTACAAACTCTTTTGATAAGATGCGAATCTCCGAATGACGTCTATAACCAAATAAACGCATTCCATGATCCAAGCGGAGAATTTTCTCTGAATGATAATATGAAGCAGATAAACTACTGCTTTTCTGCAGCTTCAATTGAAGAAATTATAGAAAGACTAGAGAAGGATGGTTCAGAATGGGCCATCAAAGTAATTCAGGTATTACACGCTGCACTAATTTCAATAAAAATGCACCACTATTGATGGTTGAGGTTGGTTTTGTAAAACTGCATTATTAATTTATAATAGTAAACACGATTGTTTAGTGGTTTTACTTGGATTTAATTTATATAAATTATATAAAATAACAGAATTGAGGAGGGCATTCTAAAACTGAACCAGCAGTTTGAGAATGCCCTCACAAGGCGAAACAAATTTGTCACAATTTATATAAATTAAATCCAAGTAAAACCACTAAACAATCGTGTTTACTATTATAAAATGCACCGTTATATTTTGAAACTAAAACATTTCCTAATATATAACTATATTAAAAAATTTCATCTGATTTTTTTTAAGACCTCAAAATTTGAAATATGTAATTCAAACCTAGAAATGACTATTGCTTTTAATATACATTAGAATTTTTTTGCTTTTTAGTTTCTATCCTAGGGATTAAAATAGGATAAAGTTTATTAACAACTTTTGCTGGTTCTTGGGATGCCAATGGGTAGTTTTCCATTGCTTTCCACAATTGTATACAGCAGTATACAACTTTTTAACTATCGATTTTCATGACTTGTGATAAGTGAATGTGATTTCATGACATGTAATAGCTAATCTATCGCCGTTTTATTGTCACGCAAATTCTTCACCAGACCAAAGACAGTATGACAATCAAACCTTTGCTGAGAATCGAACCCGGGACCTTCAGTATGGCAGTCTTGCCGCTCTGCCTTGTGGATAATAATCGTAATTTGTTTTATTTATTATATTTCCTGTATTATTTCAGACATTACATAAAATGTCACCCGGAAGTTTAAAGATAACTCTACGTGCTTTGCAAAGGGGATCCCAACTTGACCTTTCCCAATGCCTGCAGATGGAATACCGGCTGGCTTGCCGGGCACTTATCAACAAAGATTTTATTGAAGGTACACGATTTTGTGAATTGGAATATTTTTATCAATGTTCGCATTTTATTTATTTAATAATAATTCTTTATCAGGTTTATAACCATATATACATTCACTTTGGTACAAATTTAAATTGGCCATTTCTATTTTTAAAATATGTATATATTTTTTAGGCGTCCGAGCTCTGTTGATTGATAAGGATAACACTCCCAACTGGGATCCTAAGACACTGAAAGATGTCACCGATGAATATATCGAGAGCTATTTCAAGAAACTGCCGCCCAACGAAGAGCTGGAGTTTTAACTAAGTCAGTGCCACAAATACCAAACAATGATTTTGCCATATTATTAAAAACAATGTTTATTTTTATAGAAGTTTTACTTTATATACTCTTGTTGTGAACGAATTAATACTAATGGGGAAATAAAACAGCATAGAAGCAACAATTGAATGCACATTTATTTCTGTTGACAATACTCATCCATAGAAAAAGTTCTGACTGTAGTCATCCCACAGAGATGAAGTTCGTCTACAATAATTAACCACACCATACCATTAAAAATGGTTTAAAATAATACAAAATAAATTTAACATAATACCGAAGCAGACGAAACATAATTGAGATGGTAATAAATATATAAATTTTCCTACATAGAAAACCTTAAAAGCATGACTTCATTTAAAACATTTTCCGAATTAATATTACATCTTTCGTAGAACATTTAACCATTATTAAGTCTTCTGTGTGAAAAGATGCTTCAGAAACCACAAAACAAAGCCATTTAAGTTCACTGCTGAAGGATACGGATGACTGTTTTTAAGAATCACTGTTAAGTCTTTGGGAACACGCAGCTTGACACTAGGCGCAGTGGGATGGTGCGGAGTATCCGGTCGGGTTGCACTTAGCTGCTCGTCCGAGGAAACGGCCCAATCTTATCGAGTCTCTTTAGAAACAAGTTGTTATATGCTATGGTTGGTGTAACGGATCTTTTCAGTCTATGTACTGGGCAAGCCAGCGGAACCCTTCCCCGTAGCCCTGCCTCTTGAGCACGGAGCACATAAACAGCTCCAGCGGACGGCCCGGCAACTCTGCTCGCGACACTTTGCTCTGGAAACAATAACAACAATACTCAAATTAGAATACTTTTTCACATCCAACTGAATTCACACATTTGAATAACTTTTAAAAACCTTGTAATTTCACAGCATTTTATTGGACTCTTTACAAGCACGTTTCTCATGGTACATTCCTTTCTCGGTCCACAATAAAATTGCACACAAGATATTTCTCTAATAATAAATATTGCAAATTTGCTAACTGCCTCATAGAAAAACATAATTGGTTTAATAAAGACTTAGACAGCGAAAAGATTGTCCAAAAGCCCTCAGCATTCCCCCAAAATTAAGAGGTAGGGGCCACCCAATGGCAACATAGAAAAGGAGCTGCAACATGAGAACCTGATAGTGGAGATGAGCCAAGACAGAAAAGTTTCATGTCTTCGTACAAAGAGGGCTGACCCCAGATGATGGCAAATGGCAAAGTGAAATAAAAAGATAAATAATAGAAACAGCATTAAATAAAATCGAATTTTTAAAAATCCATTAAAAATTAGTAAATATTGTAAACCAAATAAATTTAATTTCAACTCCAATTTTTTAATGTTCCTATTGTCCTAAAATCCTTATTAAATAACAATCACTCCTCCATCTAAACTGAACTCCACCCCCTCTCATTTATTATTATTATTATTTTGTTGAATCGCTCTTTACATCATGACAGCATGAGCCAAATCGATGTAAAGTATCTTAGTGAAGTGAAGTGAAGTATCTTAGTGATTCTCGTAACATGTGATAGGTAGCTAATCTATCGCCATTTTATTGTCACGTGAATTCTACACCAGACCAAAGACAGTGTGACAATCACATTGCCCTTGCCGGGAATCAAACCTGGAACCTTCAGGGTGGAAGTCAATGCACTTACCACTCGGCCACGAAGGTCGTCACACGCCACAAGTAACAATTTTATATCATTCCAATATATTTTTCTTCAGTATTTGTATACTGAAGAAGGATGAGTATCAACCAAAACAAGTTTGTGAAGAGTGTAATAAAGTTATTCATATGTGGATCCACAATCCAAAGTAATGGCGAATAGAGAAAAAAATTATTGATACACTCAAATAAAAATTTGTACAGTTTATAACAATAAAAAAGCTACAGATGTATTATTTTTTTAGAAAATGATTAATATTATAATAATAATTAGGTATTTTAAAGGGGAAAACATTAAGAGTAAAATAAATTCAAAAATTAAATAAACATTTGTTTCATAATTTATTTAGGTAGCATGAAGGAGAAGGGATAGTGACATCGAAAGAAGGGTTGGTGTGGGTAACAAAGTGAAAGGAGCTTTAAAAATAGTTATTGAAAACAAGAATTTATCAATGAAAGCGAAAATGGCCATTCACAAAGGAGTTCTGGTCCCAACCCTCATGTATGGAAATGAAGCACGAAACTGGCAGAAGAAGGACGAGAGTAGAATAAATGTGTTAGAGATGAGTTCCCTTAGACTTATTTATGTGGTAGAACGATGTACAACAGAATTTTAAATGATAAGAAAGTAATGTAGAGCAGAAATAGGTATTATGAATAAAATTATGAAAGGATCGCTGCATTGGTTCAGGCATACGGAGGGCATGGATAAGAAAGTATACGTTAACGATGCAAATGGAGTACGGAGTTGAGGTAGACCGAGGAAAACATGGCATTACCAAAATCAAATTTTAATGGTTGACTATGTAAGAAGTCGGAAGAATCGACATGCGTGTATGACTTGTTATATGAATGTGGAGAAAGCTAGAGGTGTGTCAGGATAGAGTAGTGTAGCGGGCCATTCTCTCTCCCTGTGGAGAAACGGCGCGACAGTTTGTTGTTGTAATTTAAAATAACTTTGACAAATAGATATATTTTATATTAATAAACCATACTATTTATCTGAAAGGGTGTATGTAATATCACTTTCTTTAACACAAAAATGTTCAAAGTAATATGTGACAAAAAAAAAATAATAATCATTTAAATAATGTCTACATGGTGGTGCAAAATGACATTTATGGCTTAAATTCATCATTACTTAATTTCAATATTTTTAAATAAAATTATAATTGTTCTTTAAAACATATTAATCGTGTTTTTCAGAAGTAGCACACATCCAAGTAACCTCAACTTTACAGGACGGACAAAAAACTGTCTGGTACAAAATTTTCCTACAATATCTATATTTTTTTCAATACACATTTGTCATAGAGAGTAAAATAGACAAATGTGTATTGAAAAAAATATATATATATTGTAGGAAAATTTTGTACCCGACAGTTTTTTGTCCGTCCTGTAAAGTTGAGGTTACTTGGATGTGTGCTACTTCTGAAAAACACGATTCATATATAATTTACTCAGAAGCAATAAATTATAATGAATTCAAACCGTAAAGGTAATTTTGCATCATCCTGAATTTACCAACCTTGCCAGTTGTCTGCTGGTAGAGCCCAAAGAAATTCCTCAACTCATCCTCACTGGCTGCTCCCATCTTGTCAATCTTGTTGCCCAGTATGAGTACAGGGCAGTTGGCCAGAGTTTCGTCCGTTAGCAGCGAGTCCAACTCCGTCTTGGACTCGGGCAAGCGCTGCCGGTCACAGGCGTCCACCAAGAACACGATGGCGTCCACGGCTGGGAAATAGTCCCGCCACACACGCCGTGCCTGTGTGTGCCCTCCAAGGTCAAATGTGGTGAAGCGCATGTTACCGATGGACAACTCTTCCGATGCTGAAAAACAAACATTCATCAATTCAAATTTCAAGTAATACATCCAAAATAATTCATATTTACCACAGTATATATAAACTGTTAAGAAACCCATCTTCAATTAACAAAAAAAATTACACCATATTAAAATATAGCCATTGTAACTAACTAACCATCACGCCGTCTCCCCGAAGGGGTAGGCAGAAAGAATGGACTGCCACACTTTTCTTTCCTGACATAATTCTCTCGCTTCCTCAACATTCACACATCGTGTCATGCACGCGCGTCGACTGCTCACATGGCCGACATTCAATATTTGATTTATTTTATCGTGCCACTTGGTGGTGGTCTTCCTCTATTTCTGGTTCCATTTACATCGTTAACATATACTTTTTTTACCATTCTTTCTTCATTCATTCTTTCCATGTGTCCAAACCATCCTAATGATCCTTTCATTATTTTGTTCATAACACCATCATTCGCACCGCATTCACTTCTTATATGAAAGTAAAAAAAAAAAAAATTATATTCAATTATATGCAATACAACAAGACTATGAATATCTTTTTTTTTTTATTCACGACCAGAATGGAAATATCTTCAGGATCATAAAATAAAAATAATAGTTTTTATTTCACACGTAGTAAAATAATGCTTTGGAGAAAACATATACACAAATTACTTTCCATTTTCAACAAAAAAAGTCCACATCTATTCACACTCCAATGCTATTAGAAATTACGATAATATTTTCATTCTCAAGGATTTCTATGTGACTTGTAATACACATACGGTTGTACCAATTGAGTAATTGAGAAACCAATTAATATATCTCAGACATTTTTATTTATGTCAATAGATAAGAACACTTTATTTATGAAAGGCAAATAACAATTCTGTAATTGCACCCGACTGTAGATAACTTGTTTTTTAAATGATGTCCACAAAAATCATTAATCTATTGTAAAAAAACAAGGAATACATATGTTCTTACTCCATATGTACTTTCAGATATTTAATTAATATTGATTAAATGTAATTCCAGAATATTAATATTAGTATAATCTTCGGCGGAGCCTGTAACCGCTAGAAGACGCGTCCCCGGGTGGCGGATAGGGGAAGGCTCGCCAGATATGGAGGGTAGGAGGGAAACTAAAAATACCTCCCGTGGACCAACAGGCAGTAGCGTATGATCCACGGTGGGCGGCTACAAACAGCGTCTGTTCCCCATGTCAGGGGCGGCTGGAAATATTACACACCAACCCGCATGGCAAGCGGATTCTGGGGGGGACAAAAACCCGACAAAAAACAGGAAGAAAAACCGATTGCTCGTTGCTACATACAACATTCGCACTATGCGACTGGAAGAACACCTTACAAGAGAAGTGCAGGGCGACCGCAACTACGGTGGAAGAATATATAATATAATAATTAGGCTAATTTGTATAGCGCCGTTTTCGTGAATAGCTCACCTCAAGGGCGCTAAAGATCTAAGCAGACACGTCGGAATAACCTGGATGCAGTCTGCACAGGACAGAATGACATGGAAGCAAATGGAGGAGGCCTTTGTCCAAGAGTGGACGAATATTAGTATAAGAATATTAGTGTTAACTGCATTAATAAAATTACTGATTACAACATGAAGTTTCAAACTTATTATTAATTAAGTATGTATATGAACATTCCTCAAGCTATTGGTGCACGAACAATAAATCACATACCACATATTTGCATAATAGATTTCTCTTGAATTTAAACAATGAAGACGTTTTTAAAAACATCATAAACATGTATATAATTAAATGTTATATTTTAATTATTTATCATATCAATATTTTAAACATTTCAATTAGCAAATAATTTTAAAATCAATATTTCTTCTTCTTAAAATAGCACTTACAAAGATATTTATATATGGTGTACAATTTTTCTTAATAGATCAATACATGGAGAATTCATTAATAATTTGTTTTTATTAAGATTTTAAAGTATTACTTGAAACACTCTAGCGTCAGAAGCATATAAAATTATTAAGTATATTAACAAGTGCTTACTAGGATGTAGAGTAGGTACATGCTGAGCGAGGCGGTCATCCTTTAGCATGTGTAGAAGTGTAGTTTTGCCAGCATTATCAAGGCCTAGGAACAGAAGTTTTCCTGACTTCTTCCACAGTCCTACAATCAAACCATGCGGTTAATATCAATCTAGGCACCTCAGAAAACTTACAATGAACTGCAGATGAAGTCAAATATTTTGTGGGCATTTGAAAATTTGACATATCAAGTGGCTCAATCAATTTCTCTTCAAGCAAACGCTCCAGCAGAATTGCTTTCCCAGACTGCTTTAAGCCCAGAATAACGTATCTTCCTTTCTTATTCAGCAATCCTATTTATAAAACAGTTATTTAATGACATTAATGATAAAACTAAAACGCATTTGCTCTTTGCGTAAATAAGTTCAAAGTTCGGCACTCGCAATAAAGCATTCGATAATTAACATAAATATAAATAAATGAAGAGTACACAACAAAATTGAAGACAATGAATAAGAGTAAAAGAATAAGTTGTACAAACCTAAATATCCTAAAACTCCGGAAAACCAGTCCCATAAGAACATTGTGTAAAACACTGAAAATAAATAACAACTATTTTAGTTTAGAGGATATAAACTTGCCGTTTAAGAATGACTAGCAAAATGTGACACATCGCGTAAAATACTTGATAACCTTGATTGTTAGAATTGTTAAGATAAACGTTAACTATACCCAAATATAATTAAAAATAATTACAAAAAATACTCGACAAAAACTTATTTCGCATTACGTAGTAAATAATATTTAATAAATCATGGCAGAAGGCACAATCAAAGATGATATTAGACGTCAAAAATATAATTTAGCAGACACTAATAATTAAGTCACTTTGAAAAAATAAAAACTATCAAACTTATTTTGAATACGCAATGTGCACATATATAACTTTAAAATCGAAACTCACTAAACTATAACTATCCTAGGGTAAAATTTTGACAATTTTCAGTCTCGGCTACGAGACACAAAATTACCCAGGCACTCGAAAGAACGTCACCTCAGTCAGTTGGCAATGACGTCAGACTTCCGGATATTACGAAAGTTACTTATTTGACTGATGTAGTCGTTTTCATATTTATGTTGTTTATGGTAACTTTTAAATTTGAAAATTTTTGCCTCTATAAATAACATTTTAACAATTATTTTGCTTAAAATTTTGTAATTAACTAGAAACATTTACAAACATTAAGATACGTAAACCAACTTCTATATAAGGTATAGCCATGTTTGTAATGTATTTGTTCATGTCACTAGATAATTAGTAGGCTTATTTCTTCAGTGTATTTAAATACATTTCAATTATTATTTCTTATACTTTATAATATACTATTCAATTTGTGCAATTTACATTGCGATAAAAAATATTTAACAAGGATCATTGTTCGAGATTAGACCGATGTCTCCTGGATTGTTTTGTAAAACCAAGGTATTGTTTCTTAAATCGCCACTCGTATATGCATAAGATAAATAATTTTATACTCCCACGCAAATTTTGTTATTTCCAATTTGGTGTTATTGAATAATAATTAAATAATCAGCATCAATGCTATTTTCATGTTTATTTCATCCAATTTGGGTGATAACTAGAAAAAGAAAAAAAATTCAGTACGAAAATATAAATACCTTTTTCTATCTCATAAAACTAAGTTACCAAGGAAAGCAGATGGATACGATTATCTTTTTCTTCAGCTTTCTTTCAGACTGTTTTTTTAATCATTTTTCGGAACCATTTCTAGGATGTAGATATCTCGTTATATTTTGAAAAGTTGTGAAAGTCGGTAGTCCTTTGATATTTTATTTGTCGATTTGCTGATCACTTTTTCAGAACACACTTGAATACGATACGATAATATTCAGTTATTTTCAAGTTTTTTAAATATTCGGATGCAGGTGCAAAAATGAACGGTGTGTCAGTAAGCTGTCTATTGTATGTGGCCGACGCTGTGCTACTTGCAGACAACGAGAATAAACTACAGCCCTGGTGTCCAGTATGTTATGTATGAGCCATGTAAGCAATACGATTTGATGATGCATGTGAATAAATCCAAAGTAAAGATTTTCGAAAAATAAAGAAATATGACAGTCTGCAACATTAGCGTGAACGGTGAAAATCTGGAACAAGTGGATGAATTTTCTTAATTTAGGAAGTTTGTTTACAAAGGACGGGAGAGTGGAGAAGGATATTGAAAGAATAGTTGAGGCAGGCAACAGAGTAAATGGTGCACTTAAAGTTGTCATCCCAAATGAAAATCTTTCCTTTATGGCAGTGCACAATAGTGTTCTTGTGCGTACCCTTATGTATTGAAGTGAAGTGTGGAACTGGCGAAAGATCGGTGAAAGTAGAATAAATGCAGCATAAATGAGATCTCTAAGACGAATGTGTGGTATGAATCTGTAAATGATAGAATGTCGAATGCAAATATAAGAAGTGAATGCGGTGCGAATGAAAGTGTTATGAACAAAATAATGAAAGGGTTGTTAAGATGTTTGAACACATGGAAAGAATGAGAGAAGACAGAATGGTGAAAAAGGAAAATGTAAACGACGTGAACGGAGCTAGAAATAGAGGAAGGCCGAGGAAAACGCGTGGTACAATCAAATTAATCAAATATTAAATGTTGGTCACGTGAGGAGTCAGTGAAGTCGACGTGCGTGCATGACATAATGTATGAATGTAGAGGAAGCCAGAGACGTGTGTGCATGAAAGAATATGGCGGTCTATTCTTTTGCCTACCCCTCCGGCGTAATAATTAGTTAATTAGCTTTTAAAATATCCATATCTTTGGATATTGAATGGATTATAATAGTTGATTGAAGGATTCTTGTGGTCATAGGTATGTAAGAGTGGTCATTTAATTTTTACGAACCCCGGTCATATCCAAAATGAAAAAAATATTAGTTTAATTGATATTTAAATTTATATGGGTCTCCTCACAGTTGACTACTTTATTAACATACTTATTTCTCAAATCTATGATTAAGTCATGTCTATGTTTTCTTCTTTGGTTCTTACTTCTATGATTTTTTTTATATTATAGTCTGTGACAGATATTTTGTAAATGTCAAAGCCAAATATTTTTTTCTTCACATTTTAATATAATGTTTTCTTACATAAATATGATAACTATTTATATATTGAAATGTTTATTATCTTATTAATAAATTCATAATATTTTAAAGTATATTATTATTAAAGAAAAAATATTATTTTCATTTGTACAATTTAAAATGCCTAAATGAATATACATTTCGCCGTCCGCAATAATTTTGTGTTTATCAAATAACCCTTGTATCAATTTAAAATGTCTGGCCGACAAAGAAATATTAATCCAGCCGAGAAAATCGTTTTGCCTTCAAGTAGACAATTGCCAGAAGTGATTTGTGAATCTCCCAGCAATAATTTTGGCGAAGAAATCAATTCCGATATTGCAGAACCTGTGTGCTTTAAGACACGATTTAATTATAACTCTACCACATCCAGTGCACAGTCTCAAAGATTTCAGGATTTATTCTACAAAACAGACTGGCCCTCACTCAGTGATACCGGAACAGGTAATTTTCTAAAAGTTGACTGTTATAATCGCTCTTGCAATAGACTGAGTGCTTTCTATGAAAATATTTCAGACATTCCTTCATCTGTATAATTATTATCAAACAAAGGGTGAATGGAGGGGAGCTTTAAAAATAGTTATTGTAAACAAGAATGTATCAATTAAAGCGAATACGGCCGTTTACAATGGAGTTCTGGTCCCAACCCTAATGTATGGAAGCGAAACATGGAACTGGCAGAAGAAGGATGAGAGCAGAATAAATGCAGTAGAAATGAGGTCCCTAAGACGTATGTGTGGTAGAATGATATACGACATAATCTCAAATGCTGATATAAGAATGTAGAGCGGAAGAAGGTATTATGAACAAAATTATGGAAGGATCGCTGCGTTGGTTCGGACATATTCGGACATTCGGAGAAAGACTGGTTAAGAAAGTATACGTTAATGATGTAAATGGAGTACGGAGTCGAGGCAGACCGAGGAAAATATGGCATGACCAAATTAATCAAATTTTAAAGGTTGGTCATGTTAGAAGTCAGAAGAATCGATGTGCGTGTATGACTCGCTGTATGAATGTAGAGGAACTCGAGAGGTGTGCTAGGATAGAGTAGTGTGGCGGTCCATTCTCTCTGCTACCCTTGCGGGAAACGGCCTGATGGTTTGTTTAATTTTTACTGCCGACGAATACAACATTCTCCATATCAAGGCAACCACTGGAGAAATGATTTGTTACTTACATTTTCATTGTATTCCAGATTCTCCCGACTGCGTTGAATTGGAAGGCAGCGATAGCAGCGCGAGCTCCATGTTCTCATGGGCGGATGCGGAAGGAACCAAGATGGTAGCCGAAGAGTGGGAGAAAATTCAGAGAACATTATATAATGAGAGCGGCCCCAAAGTAACCCAGAAGCATTTAATAGACGAGTGTAATCAGTGGAAGACGATATTCCCTCAATTAAGGTATGGAGCATTTGCCATTAGTACAAAATTTCAATTCAGTAATACCTCAATATAACGGACCTCTATATAAAGAACTTCGGATATAACGGACAAAAATCCAGTCAAATGTAAAATAATTAATAACGTCCTGTTAAATTCAAATACATGCTTAAATTCAAGTGTCGCCGCATGTAAACAATTTTTAGCGGCCATGATAATCAAGTCATTCATGTACCACTAGAATTTGAGACATAATGGAAGTGAAGATAGCGAAGACACTGACAAAAATGAAGTTATCAGTGGTTAGATCACATCTCAACGATCTAATAACATTTATTGACTTACTAACTAACCATCACGCCGTCTCCCCGAAGGGATAGGCAGAAAGAATGGACTGCCACACTTTTCTTTCCTGACATATTTCTCTCGCTTCCTCAACATTCATACATCGTGTCATGCACTCGTGTCGATTTCTCTGACTCCTCACATGGCCGACATTCAATTTGACTATTCGTCAGATAACGAAGTTCAAGTATATTATACGTATTTTCCTAATTTTAGAGAGTTGATTATAAAAAAACAGCACACTTCAAAAGTGCAAACAAAACTTGATTCCTTTTTCAAAGCAGGATTACCAAAGTAAGCACGTCAATATCAAACAGAAAGTCATTTTCTCTGCTCAGGGTAAAAATATGTTGTTTTGTATTACAAAACAACACATAATTTTACCCTGCAAATTTATTGTTGAAATAATTTCAACGCTTCTGCTTACACTATTTATTAGGTTTTTGTTTAGTTTTAAAGTTATAATACTTTATCTGTTCTATTTTAGGGTCACTGGTCGAAGCTGTGGAATTGCCAATATGGATTACGATGACTTTTATGATACTGAAGAAGAAGTCCTGGCACTTCATTATGATAGTGACACGGAAGTCAAAGATGTCCTAAACCCTACTAATACGACAAATGAAAAGTTTAGTTACGAGAGTAAATGTTCAAAACTTGTTCCTTTAAGAACGATGAAGAAGTCTAAAGATGTTTCACCAAATAATACTATAGCTAATAAAACTAGTGCAAAAAGTTTAGTCGATGATTTGGACACATTTCTTCATATTACTCCAATGATTCAAAACTTTCCAAATAATACTAATTATAATTATGGAAGTAGATCTTCAGCCATTATAAAATCAGAAATATCTTCGTCAAGATGGTGGCAAAGGAACGTCAGTCCAGACTTTGTGTCGTTACCTCATCAAAGTGTGTATGCAAATAATGAACATACTAGGGAAAATAGTGCAGCTTCATTGTTTTCATTGGCAGGTGCAAGTAAAAATTTAGGTAATAATCTCAATATTCGCTTCAATGAAGCTACAAGGAATAAATCTTCTTATAAACGTCAGTCATCTGATAAAAAAACTAAGCTTGTATCTGAAAAGAATTCACATTTATTAGAGCCTTTAGAACCAATATTAGCAAGTAGAACTTTACCCAGTAGATCCATATCAATACCTCATGGAAACGAAGTAAAAAGTGCTAGTCAAAAGAATAGAAATGTATCGTTGCCTCCAATACTGGCAGATGATAACAGGAAGAAACAGTTTTTGGATTCGAATACTCTTTCGGCCAAGAGTTCTCGTAAAAATAAGACCATGTTGACTCCAATTAATTTAATTTCCAGTAACATTCCCAGACACAACATCGGGGATTCAGATACTCTTAGTTTATTTAATGGATCGGTATCTAATAAGAAAATCAGAAAGAGAAGCGCTAGAATTAAACCACCAAATTTTTTATTAAAATAATGCTGTAACATATTTCTTATAGAAAACAAACTATTATGTATTTTCAATGATTGGTTTTTCATTTATAGTAGTTTTTCTGCGTTTTAGAACCCTTCATTGGTACATGTTTTGTATATAGCCTGGTTTTACTCATTTTTACTTTTGATTAATGTTTATTTTAATCGAAGTAATATTAATATGTTCCCTGAAGTGATTTTTATCTTAAGAAATGTATTAGCACTTTGACTGCCAACTACGAGATAAGTTATAGTTTGCGTTATTGCCTAGGACACCAACTATGAGTTATCTCGTATATACTTTGTTTACTTGCCATAGAGTAACAGTATTAATATGAATAGATAGCCTCAGGAAGGGGAACAAAAAGCCAAGGTTGGCTTACATGAATAAAACACATTTTACATGCTTTTTGCTG
The DNA here is from genome assembly GCA_022606425.2 of Lepidostoma basale. Lineage (NCBI taxonomy): Eukaryota > Metazoa > Arthropoda > Insecta > Trichoptera > Lepidostomatidae > Lepidostoma > Lepidostoma basale. Next base: position 51,223 of record JAHDVF020001318.1, read on the forward strand.
ATTACTATATACTATAATTAGGGTTTTAAGTAATATTTTCTTCTCTAAGTGCCATGTCAGGTTCTCCTGACGTCAGCTATCAATTTTGGCATAGGCCTCTCTGTCCTGTGCTGGACGGAACAACTCCCCCACCCTTCGAATTTCGGTCTACTCTTTGATGTTTCCCAGCCAGGGCATCTGGAGTCTTCCGACACCGCGCCTACCCTCAATCTTTCCTTTCATGATGCGGTGCAACATACTGTATTTCTTGTTATGTAGAATGTGTCCCAAATATGCTATCTTTAATCTTTATATTAGACAACAATTATTTTTCTATTCTGGCTCTATGCGACCCTCATTGTTGGTAACCATGTCAGTCTTCGGGATCCGCAACATTTTACGATGGAGATACATTTCAAATGCCTCTCTACGGTTCATTCTGTTCACTTCACTCTGTAAAGCAATATGGACCAAATATAGCACTTGACCATTCTCTGTCTCAATTTTAAGTTGATGTTGTCATTGCAGAAGAATGGTCTCATATTATTGAATGCGGCCCTCGCGATCTCTATTCTAAGTAAAATATGATTAAATTTAGTTGGATTTTTACACCGGAATCCTGAAAAGTATCGTGGCAGTCAACGTGTTAAAATGATCAATGCGCTTTTGTTTTAAAAACATGTCTCTCGTTAAAAGATCTTCTAGAACCATTGCACAAGTACCTGTTATTTTATAGTTTAACATTAATTTTTAGATAAATATGTCCGAATGCATTTTTTCTTAGTATGATTGAAGATGTATCATGTATAATATTTATTTATTCAGTAGTATGTATTTTAGCAGATGTGAAGTATTTTTGTAACAATTTTTACTATATAAAAGAACTTGTTCATTTGAGCTTATTTTTATTTCTTGTCAACGTGTTTTTTTTGGTGTGTTATATTTGAACTAACTAACTAACCATCACTATACATAATGATAAAATGTTAAATTGAGTCTTCCGCAAAAAGTAGAGTCTTTGATCATGAGCATTAGTATTGTTAGGTTACACACTCAAATCAAATCAAATCAGTTTATTTCATCAACAGACATTACAAAATTTATTTTTAAGGCATCTATTGAGAACAGGTAAAATAATATATTATATATAGTATACTACCAGAAACGCATAAGAGATGGTTCAACATAAGGAAGACAGGATACTCTCCAGAATTAAGAGTATTTGCCTTCTGAACGTACTTTCACTAACATGAAAGACGTCGATCTCCGAGGAGACCGCGTTCAGCAGACTAATTGCTCTTCCCACCAGTGTCACCAGAGGCAGATTGGTTCTGGCGGCCGGTAGGTAAAACAATCTGTGCTGTCGCTGTCGGAGATATCTATCGGGGACAAAAAGCCGAACACCCTCCAGTACGGCCGAGTTCTCGAAGTATCCCCTAATTAATCTAAAGAAATGGGTAATTAGATGTCCATCTCTTCAAAGCTGTAGAGAATTGGTTTTGAGCACTCCCAAAAGAAATGCCGTGGGATAGAGCCAAGGATAGCTACCATACTCCCTCATGTAGAGATACCTCAGAAATTTTTTCTGAACCCTCTCCAGCATAACGGAATATCTCGCCTCGTGAGGACTCCATATCACAGAACCACTTTCGAGTCTGCTCCGGACCAATGCGTTGTATAGGACTCTGAGCACATTGGGATCCCTGAAAACTCTGCCGGTCCGGACGATGAAGCCCAACATCTTCAGTGCAGTGCCACCAATCCTCTCAACATGTGCACGAAAAGTCAGCCTACTCTCATAGATGATCCCGAGATCTCTCATCGTAGATACATGTGCTAGTTGCTGGTTGTTCATTGTGTATCTATAATACACAGTTCTCAATGCTCTAGTAAAAGATAGCATAACGCATTTAGAGACATTGAATTGCATTTGATTACTGTGACTCCAGTTGACAATATTATTGATGTCCGACTGGAGGCGAAGACAGTCTTCAGGATTTTTAATTTCACTCAAGATGTGGATACGTCAATTAATGCTTTGAATACCTTGAAGGGACTTAGTAAGCAGTTCTAAATGGCAAACACTTCTGGAGAGTGGCACATGTGAAAGGGTAAATCACTAATTGGTTTAATACATGTTTAGTAGCAGGATCAAAGGTTGTCGTTGATAGAAGTCGATGGTTTAGCTCTAAAAAAGAGTGAGTTAATCTGCTTATGAAGTGTGAAGGTTTCACTTAGCTGCGGATTAGAGAAAATCAACAACACTTCTAATATTTTTTGTGTGGGACACATTTATTGCAGACTTCGTACATTCTTAATACTAGGACACCTGAAATATAATACAAAAAAATTTGGAAGACTTACTTACGATTCAAAATGCACATCTTCGAGTGTCAAATTCTTCATCAGATAAAATTAGAAGGTAACTCATTGAAATGAAAACACAGGCATTCAAATACAAATACAGATTTATTTCAGATATTTACAATATTTGCATTTATTAACAATCAACATCAACAACATTGTTATAATTTCATTGCATATGGTATGGATGATTCCAAACAGTTAAGTCTTGTTCCGCAGCCATCACGAGCTTGAGATTTTCTAAACTCAGATTGCAATGGATAAATGAAAACTTCATATAAAAATCAAGTATGGCTAATAATGCAGGTCGTTCTATTTATCGAAATGTGAGTTTGAGCAATTTTGACCAGAGAAGCTCTTGCCGTACAAGCCTAGAGGTTGAAATGTCTTGCTTTTGATAGGGTGAGTGTGCCGGATTGGATTGTGTGAGATCTGATAACTTTATAACGATAAGTATAGCTCTGTGGCTTCTCATACAAAATTGATGTAGCAATAGTGTATAAAAATTGTTGATTTTTTTTTGTACATTTTAACATTTTTAATGGGATATGATCGACCGAAAAATATCTATTTATAATGCCAGCAATCGTAAAATGACTCTACAATATTATTTTATGGCAAAAATATAAAAGTCTAATAAATAGATTTTAATATTAGTACGAGTATAAATGATGTGAAATACTTTAAAACAAGCATGGATAGACAAAACTGTCCAGAAAACCGGTAGTTTGTGAGGTAACGATTCAATATGCATTACATTTTTGTATTCTAATTTCAACATTTTATTTAAAGGCAGTGAGTGATGTATTTTACTAATGATAAAACATTTAAAATTCGATAACGATGAAAAATTGTGAGCGACCGACAATTTACTAAATCGACAGACATCAATTTTAAATTTATCCAACAAAATAACAAACTTCACAATGGATAAACACTCTAACAAGTCGGCACCGACAGCTATGTCCAGCGCCGGACTTTGCAATCTTTTCGTGCAAAAATAAAACGGTGACAATTTTACACCCAAAAATCATTTAAGAATTTTTAATAAAAATGATGTATAAAACATTTTAAATTATCTTAAATTGGTAATTAGTACATATCGAGATTCAAGCGATCATAATTTTTTTTAATCAAAGAATGATTTCGTAATTTTACATAAGATTTCTAGAATAAAAAAAACTTTTTGCACGGACATAACAGAGAAACGTCAGTCTCCACTTCCCGAGGAAGCGCAGCGGCCACACTTGCTTCTCCTACGTAATACTCAACTACCAAAGCTCGACAAATATAAAATATAATTCATCAGCGACTCTTTATAATTCTGGTAACATAGTAATTAGCGACGACAACAATATTTCTCTCGGGCAATTGAAGCCAAAAATATACCAAGAATTTATCACACGATAATGGCAATTGATAACCGATATTCAAACACTATTCAATTAGATATTTATAATTTTAATAAACTCAGTTTCACGTTAAACTCTTCAGTCATAACATAACCGCTGTTACAGGACTACGTCACCAACACCAATAGAAATCCTTCACTTTTATAATTGTCTGAATTTTTTCTAATAGGTTCATTGGATAATATTTAATTCACTATTATCGTTATATTAGGAGACCTTTATAGTCAATAGAGATGCAGCTTCCCTCGACCCACACTCGCACAGCCGCCCAACAAGAACTCAGGAGGAACTACGTGCTCTAGGGACACCGTACTGGACTCTAGCGCTAGAGGGCTACTGCCAACCGGCAACTTCTGATTGCCAGACGCCAGCTGAACAGCTGAAGGGGACGTGTATGGATGTGTAACTCAACCGACTAACATGCAAATTAATCTCAAATAAAATAATCAAAGTGTAAGTGCTAAAATATATTTCTTTTCATAATAGTATACATGCAAATTAAAAATAAAAATTAACACCAATATTGATGTGTTTAAATAATATATGTTTTACAAGGAATATAAAGGTTTTACTACTATGTACGTGTTAGTAAACTTAACAGTAATTGTTAGTTAAGTCAAATATTATTTCAAATTATTAAGGAATCTAAAAATATACTTTAAATAATATACGCATAATATGTACTTTATTATGGTACATATCTATGTATGTACCTTTGAATTATACTGTATTAAAACTATGCAGCTATTTAATAGATTATTAAAATTCATAATAAACTAAAAAAACTTCACTAAAAATACCAAAACCATATAAAGATCAACCGGTAATAAAAAAATGGATGAATTAAGGTCATCTATATAATTATCAGAAGAAGAAATTGAAGAAGAAAGGCCTGCTCAATCACTGGGCTGATTGGAGATAAAGGAACAATCCCTTGATTCACCAACTTGCGTGTCTCGCTGCAGTACATACTGTGTACAGTAAGTATATCAACTTTAGCACTGTATTTTATTAAAGCACTTATTCATTTACAATTACAATTATTTTTAGTTCATATTATCAATGTTTTTGCTTGTAGATTCTAATATATTTTGAGTTTTACTTTTTATAAAAAGAAATCTTTTAAAGTTAAATACAGTAGATTTGATTAGTTTTAATTGAGTTAAAAAATGTGTAACTAAAAAAATAATTAAGATGAGTATAATAATGTTTAAATGTATGTATGTAATGTAAAATGCTTAAATATATTTGTATATTAAACTTAAAGAAATACAAAAATGGTAATAGTAATAAAATGAATAAAAAAAGGCATTAAAAACATAATTATATAAACCGTGTCCTTGGTGTTAAATAAAATACACTGAAAGTCAAAAAAGCAACTTTGCATCCCTTTCATCACTCTTGGTGTTTAACTGTGTCCTATTTGTATGGGTACCTACCGGTAATAACAATGGCTTCACATCACGCTTAAGTCAAACCAAGTAAGTTAACAATAAATTATTTATTATAAATAAACTCTATGCAAACTGATCTAACCAAGTATTGTTAGTGAGGGAATGTATTGTTTCAAATATCATACATACCTGGGTTAATCAGTTATCTAGAGATATAGAATCTCAGAAAACATTCCAACAACCTAAGGTATTGGGTTTATTAAAGCTAAGAATACACATGAACCCGAGTGTAACATTTAAAGCGTATTTGGAATACCACTAATATATGATATATACATTAAGTAAATGAACAGTTGTATAATATATATCCAGATTTTATGTATCTATCTAGTAAAATAGAATGAATTTATGTACATACAAATAAAAAAACAAATAAAAATTACACCCATTCTAAGGCTGTTTTAAAATTTAAAATGAAAACAATGGTATAGAATTTTATATATCTATAAAATATCTGTCTAAAGACGAAGTAACAAGATTTAGAATCTTTACACAACCGTGTATATAAACATGTGTATTCAGTTAGCTAAATTCCACATTTATAAGCGAATGACACTTGTACGTAATTCATTACAAACTCCAGAAATCGGCTCTCCAAGTGATTATTATAATACTGATATTTTATCACCATTATTAAAATAATCACAATGGAAATTCCAGATTCAGATTATATAATAATATTATTTATATAAATATGATTTCTACAATTTAAAAACTTCAACATCCAATAAATAATTTTACATAACTTGATTTACCTTATGCGTGATGTAAAATTAAAAAGAAAAGTTTAAAAAATCATCTTCTGATACATAGAAGGTCAAAAGAGGTAGAGATAGAGTGCAGTGACGGTTAAAAACAAAATGGACACACAAGACAACGGAAGTAGCGACGTTGGGCTGTGGCGAGCGCTACCCTTCATATGGCATTCATATGTAAGAGTAGGGTCCGTCTGTGAGGGCGCTGCAAAGCAGCAGTCAGGAGTTGTCATCTTTGTTGGGGCCCGGGGCCCCCGCCACGCCAGGCGCGGAGCCGGGAGCACCATTGCCTCGCGTGCGTGTCGGCCGGTACTCTAGCCCCGGGTCAAACTGCATCAGCACGAAAACCTGACAAGTAATTTTCAAATATGTACTAAATATATTTACTTCAAACACCACCATTGTATTTTTTTTTGTAATATCGTATCAACTATTATCTTAATTAAAATGAAAGAAAACACCTGTCTTCTAGGAGTTTTATTATATAATATTTTAGATGGAATGTTATGTTTCGTTCTTCTAAGGCATTATCAAATGTCATTATCATTTGATAATGCCTAATATTAAATGTATCGTTATCTCGCTCACTTTAGGGAGGAGCACATTGCATATAATACATTTTCAACAATGTTTCCAACAGACATAAGAGGAATTGCCATTAGATCTATACCTCTATAAGCCGGAAAATCAAAATCCAATTATAAATAATATAATTTCATTATTCAATTGATTTATACAGTCCGAGTTATTAACTCAAGCTAGTTGTGAAATCTCCATATGTGATCATAATTTTCAACAAACTTAAATTGATGATGTTTGTTTAACTAAAGGAATAAGAGATATCCTTGTTATATTAATTTATTTTCTATCAGCTAGGAAAGGTTGTACTTTTGACCTTTGTATTTTAACCTCCATTGTGCGGCTGGCTTCATTTGTAGTAAAACAAAATATTGGTCTCGAAGTGCAGTTGGCTATATTTACAATTCAGAAAGATACTTCCAGTACAACATAATTTTATGCATAATTTAGTAGTAAGGAACTAAAGTAAAACGGTTTATAGGATACATTGATATATCAGCTCAAGTGTAGCAAACCGCACTACAAGGGTTAAATGAACTATTTTACCTGATCAGTTGGCAGCAATGAGAAGTCATCAGGCGGATTAGTTATCACATATCGTTTACTACTCGCATCACACGATGAGCTTGTGTCTCTAAACCTATAGAGTCCTATGCAGAGCATTCCGTAGGCTTTGAGCGCAGCCACAAACAGGTCGCCGTACTTCCCCGCTTCTCCAAACTGTGCCAGTGGTCCATCGTACAGCGAGATTTGCCCCACTCTGCAGCGGTCCCTATTGGAAAGGCTGTCCGCTGTGGAATATCCTCCTCGCAGCCCGGCTCCCTCGGCCAGGATCAACTCCAACTCAGGGGTGGCACCCCCCGTTATGAGTGATCTAATGAGTGTGAGAGCATTTTGATTGAAGTAAGTCTGAAAAAAAAATTGGTGTATCACATTAAAAATTTATTAGTATTTTGTAACAAAAATATAATACTATTCAATAGGAATAAAAACTAGATACAATTTTATAAGGAAACAAAATTGTAACCAGTATTTTATTATCAGTCAACAATATTTCAAGTCTTAACACATTGTACTGGACTGGTGGTGACCAGAAGAAGGTTGTAAATACTTAATTCAAAGACTCTGCGTAAACTGTTGGAAGCGTATTTTTCCACAATTTCGGTGAGATATTTTTAAATAAGTGCGCAAATCTACCCGTAGACAATGTGCTAATACGTCCATTGATACTTTGATAACAGTGAAAAGTGGGAGATGTGGATTTAGATATAGAAATAACAGGCCTAATTGTGTGATCGGCACTTCATGCATTCTCTTCAGTATCTGTAAACAAGTGATTGGCAGTTGATCTATTAAGAGCTACATATATAATTGAGTAAGAAAAGGAATACTCACTGTTGACATGAGAGAATCTAATACACTAACAGCAAATGCTGTTCCGCAGGCAAAGGGTTGTGTGAGGTATAATTCTGTATCTGGATCATCGTCATCATCCTGGTCCAAGAACTGTACATTACTGTCGTTTACTAATTCTGTAATCAAATAAATACAACACGAAATATGAATAAGCTCACCACATTTAGAATACAGATAAAACATATAATAATGATTTAAAAATAAAAACTAACCCGTGATCATAGGAACATTTGCACCATATACAGATCCTCTTCTTTGTAATACAATGGGGCTACCTACTGGTGTCAAGGCATCTTGTTCTGTCGCGCCTTGACTTAATACACCTATTGTATCATCAAATGTCATTGCTTTAATATTAAGGGATGCTAAAATTGCTTCTTTGTCTGCTAATGTTGGATCATCATTACTAGGGACCTGCGGAGAAATCATATTTCAATTATGTTGCAATGTTGACAGTTGTACTACTATGACAGGGAATTGATGGATATTTTATCATCTATTTTGATTTTCACCACTTCGACTTACTCAAACCTGATAAAATTGTAGCTTTAGGATTTCTGGACTACTATGTATATTACATTTATATTTTGTAGTTTATACCAAAAAGTTAAAAGAAAATGTATAGTTGGGTTATTCTTAATCATTGAAAAATTAGGTATATAATAACTTACCTTAGCCGAGAGAATACAGCACATGTCACAGAGATTAACATTAACTGCTCTCAAATCTGCTCTACTTAATGGCGATCCCTGAAATAATTTTTAATATGATTATCAAAATTTCAGCAGGTAGTCTGGAATTTATAATGTAGACAATAAAATTTTCTTTGAGATAATTTTTTTTTACTTACATTTAAAACAGATATCTTGGGTAAATTTTGAAGCATTTTCCACTCTCTTCTTATGTAATCTACAGACCCAACGATCACCACATGTTTCAGCTCGTGGTAGTGGAAGTTACTAGCTCTTAGAGGCATGACTAAATTTCTTAAGCCAATAAGTGGTGAATCCGGATCCGCAAACAAACACACTACAACATGGCCATTCAGGACTGTCATGGCAGCTTGATTTCGATCCTGAGAGTGAAAAAAAACACAAATATTTTATTCCTCCTAGAAGACATGATAGTTAACTCTTAACTCACGAATTGGTTGACATTTCCTAGTTCAGAATGCAACATTACACATCAGAAGTAAATAATTCTAATAAGCTAAAAAATGCTATGGCTTTAATTACCAGTATACAGTCTTCAAGATTTCTTGCCGGGCTCCAGTGGAACATACCCGTTGAGTCATATTTCATTTCAGTCTTTTCAAAGTCAAAGTCTTTGGACTGGTCATCAGCCAAGCCGGCCGGCAAGCTGACGCCATTACTATTTTGATTGTTACCAGTACTCCTACTCGTGGGCCTGAAAAATGTGCATAAATCAAGCTGACAAATATTTACACCATTTTAGTAATCATAAATTTATTAGTTTAATTTAAAAAAGGTGAAACACTTTAGCTCTCTTATATGTTAGAGTACACACAAGCGGCTCAGGGGTATTATTTTGTAATACAATTTTACAATAATGGAAAAACATCATCCTTTCAAGAACATCTTGAAAATTTTATCACAAAAGAATACTCCTGTATGTGTTCTAATGTATGCATGAGTTTCACAAAATCTCTTGTCTTAATATTAATAAAGGCTACAAAATATTTATACGAAATGTATTAGAAATGTACAGGTCAGTATTAAAAGGTTAATTTTTCTATGTTAAACTAGAAATAACAAAGTTTATAATAAAATAATGATAAATAACTCTGTTTTATATAATATTTTAATAAATTGCTAAATATATCTAAAACTTTCGGTGTCTTAAATTTGGTTAATAAATTAAAGTACAGTAAAACCTCGATATAACGAACGCCTCTTTAACGAACTTCGGATATAACGGACCAAAAATCTGGTCAAATGTAAAAAAATTAAAAACGTCCTGTTGATATGTCGCCGCATGTAAACAATTTTTAGCGACCATGAGAATCACGTCATACGTCTAGCACTAGAATTTGAGACATAATGCCGAGGATGGAACTGAAGATAGCAAAGAAGAAGAAACAACACTGCTAAATATGAAGTTATCAGTGGTAAGATCACATCTTGACGATCTAATAACATTTATTGACTATTCGTCAGATAACGAAGTTCAACTATATTAAACGCATTTTCGTAATTTTAGAGAGTTGATTATAAAAAAAACAATAAACTTCAAAAGTGCAAACAAAACTTGATTCCTATTTCAATGCAGGATTACCAAAAGCAAGCTCGTCGATATCAAACAGCAATGTCACTTCACGACGAGTATTCGAAGATTGTGTTTGTGTTTTGTATTGTTTACTTATATCTAAATACAATGTGCATATTAAAAAAAATATATATATATTTTAAACCTATTTTTACAGAACGGACTTTTGGCTTTAACGGACACCCCCTCTCCCCAATTAGTCCGTTATATCGAGGTTTTACTGTATTTCTAATACGGTTTTTGATTTTCTTTTGCTGAATTCTTTGGACAATATAAAAATTACATTTATTTCATTTTATATTGCATAATCTTTTTAGAGAGTTGTCTAAATTAAATGAAAATCATAGTTTTTTGTTATATAAAATTGAGTTATTTATATTTTTAAAATCACACAGTAAATGCGCTTAGTGAAAAGCTTCCATAAAACCATTTTCTGTATATTTGTGTATATCATAGACTTAATACTACTTTTTTCTAAAACATTTCTAATAAATGTCCCACTTGGATCTTGGGTTTAAAGAAAATCAATACGGGCTATGGATTTATTACGAGTATCAGACACTTTTATTAATTACATGTAATGTGAATAGCACTAACATTTATGTGGTTGGAAAATTAAACATACCAAACAATTTATTTCATAACTATTAATGTCTCATATAATATTTTCATTAACTAAGTGATTACTAAAAAACATAAAGTGCATGTAAGATATGTATACATTGAGGTAGCATGCATTAAATCATATGATTCATATTATTTATGTTCACAATTAACAACACAAATATACAGTAAATATTACATAGTATATCTAGTGTATGCATTAATAGTCAGAAATTTAATAATACTGATAATAAAAAAAAATTTAAGGAGCATCTGAAAATTGTTATTATATTATATTAGAAATAATAATTCTGATTGAAAATAGGATTTAAAAAATTTAAAAAACTCAAAGCATTCCCTCACAATTTTATTCTTCTATAATTTATAAAAAAAATATGAGTTTGGAATTAAAAGCTATGACTTTTTGATTCCACGTAAAAATTTCACTACACTCTTGTTTGAAGTTTGATTTTACTAAATAATAATTAAATAAAACAATGTTCTTTAACCGCCCTACCTTTGGGTTATTTTCCGAGAAACATGCAAAAAATAAGCAGGTTTTTTATTAATGAAATTTAATTATATACTCATTTTATTTTTTTAAATTACGAAACCTCAAATACTCGGCCGCACACTTCGCCTGGCCCTTGTTAAACTATCATATTTATGAAGACTTGTGCTCAAGTTTTGATGGCACATGCGCGTATCCCTAAAACTTTATACATTTTAGGTACATTACTTTTTCTCAAGCCCGTATGTGATACGGGATATCGTAGAATGGTACAGTCAAAGTGAACGTATCACGTACGTTCAAATAGGTAGGGTGGCTAAAAACTACATCCACTTTAGTCTTTACTTCGACAGCAAACGATTTTGCCTGGTTTGCTAGCGCAGACAGATCAGTCCAGCAAGCCTGGTGAAACTGTTTTCTGTCTAAATAAAGGCAAAAGTGGAAGTAGTTCTTAAAAAACATTGTTTTATAAAATGAACCTCTATCAAGAGATTTCAGTAAAATCATTTGATTATCTTAATTGAATCTATAAATGTTTGTGAACCAGTGTGTTTGGAGTAAAAAGATTTGTTTTGTGGTATATTATTTCAATATAACACATCAAAATGTGCAAATAAATATGTATTCTAATAAAATATTTCACAATGAAAAAGTGTGTGCGACTGGCGATATTCAAACATAATGACAAGAAACAAGCAGTGAACAGATAGTGTCGCATACACACAGGCCATATATTATAGGTAGCAAAATAATAATAATAAAAAAGCGTGCATAGCACCCTGTGGGTTCCACCAGATTTATAACAAAGTGATGTTTACAGACTCTCAGTGGAATGCAAAGATTACTTGTGACTGTTGAAAACCCCATGACCGGTAAATATGGAAGTTCTACACGATAGAAAGGTATATATTGAATGAGAATAAAGGAGCACTCTCCTAAAACCTAATATATTTCAATATCAAATTATTAAAGCACAAAAGTAAAAAAAAAAAACAACTCTTTTGAAAAACGAAATAAAGGAACAACTTAATGATGGAGGCTTTCACATCTCAACATGCCAGATGATACAATGAAAATGTTGTTTGGCTAATGCTAACATCTACGGTATAAAGAGAGGAAATGACTATGAGTAAATAAGTACACGTCTTCTAATCATACATGAGTTTTTTCACTTCGTAGGAGAGGTGGTAGCCCTGGTAATTGTTGTCCTGGTCCGTCCCGGCAGGCCTGCGAACATAACCACACTTCTCTTGTCTGCCTGTCACTTTCCCAGATAAAATCGCATACGGGTTTATAGTATGACTACACCATATATACGAGAGTATTTTGTCCCTCATTTCTTACTCCATTTTGTCTCGGAAAGTGGATACAATTTGAAGAAAAAATGCGAATACACATGAGTCTAGTGGAAGGATTGGACTATATGTTGAAAGTACACAGTATAGTTATTGGTTAGGTAATGGTTTATAGTGTAACATATCATTCATTTCTAATGGAGGAGTGTATTAGAGAGATGCACATAAATCACAATGACTCCTTTCCAAAAGTAACAGAAAGCATAACATCAACAAATAAATTGACAAAATTGGAAACATAATAATGAAAATATTTTACTATTAACGCAACTATATTTTTAAAATGATACAAATTCAAGTACGTACTGAGGTATTGAAATCCAATCAATTTACCTAGAATTTTGTTTACAAATAGTACTATTATTTGTAAGTGCGAAGAAGAAAAGAGTTTTGGTTACAGCTGCTAGAGATGATAGACTGATTCTGCCTACGAATTATTGAATAAACAAGAGATTTTCCTCTATGGGTATATGAGATAAATCTCATGCAGTTTGAGGAAGAAGTGTGTTGACGGAAATAAAAACCCTCGAATGTTACGTAATGTCAAATAATTTTGAAGCACAAAAAAGATAAAAAGTAAAAGATATTGAAACAATGCATAGGTATTTTAATAAGCCTCTGTCAGTAAATGTATAAAGCAATATTTTCATTTCTCATAGAATGTGTCATTGAACCAGGGTAGTTCATAGTGTCAGCCAAGAAGGACTCACCTGTTATTGTACCCTGGCGAGGTGACCGCGTCCGCTGGAGTTCTATTTACATTTGGTTTAACTTTGTTGACTTGTTTCGTAGTTGAATTCATTAACTGATTCGCCGCTGGTGTTATTGCGGCACTTCGGTGATTTCGGTTTATCACTGAAACAATGAAAAAAATATATATTAATAAATTATTCCCAAAAAGAAATTGGACTTAAGTAAACCTTTGCAAAATTGATATAATGTATCAAGATACCACTTAGAATGCCTTTCATGTAGATACAAATAGTTGGTGAATATCGATACACTATTTTGTGAGAGAGACAAAGTCTTATTTGAAATGATCAACATACCATTTATTAAAAACTTATTTCATATGGTAACGGTTAAATATTACTATCATACGTATAATAGGGAAGGAATTAATTCACTCGGGTTAATGTAAGCAAATAAAGCAAGGACATTATGGTAGGAAAACATAATGAAGGATTCCCATTATACTTACAGCTTATCTCTTCTCCCCTATCCCGTGTCAGCTCGCCTGAAAAGTTTTATTACAAACATTTAAATTGACCACAACAATGAACTAATTGGCATCCAAACAATACACCGAACAGACCATATTTGACAATCATCCAAATAATTTTCAGCTATGGACTCAAAAATAAGCCAGAAGACATTATGATAGATAGAGATACAACATCAGATCACATATTTTAAATAGTGATATTTAGAAACATTTAAATTATAATTTAAGTTGCCACTTAATTTATTTTGGATCAATGATACTATAATTAATCATTCTGAAAATATCATTTAGTCAATGTGGTACTTCTGTAGAATCAGTGTAAAATCTGTATTTTATACACTCCGTTATATTAGAAGCATTGAAAAATAACACACACATATACATTTGTTATCATTTCAAAAAAACTACTCAATTTGTAACAATAATATAAAAACTAAACACAAAACAAACAATACTTACACAGGCAACACAACACCGCCATTGGCCCAGAATTAACTACCTTCCTCATACATTAATTAACACAAAGCGTTTTAAGGAATGTTAACATACAATTTTGTGATGTGTGCAGAATGCATACACAAAAATGTTACATTTTTGATAAATCCGTTAAAACTTACAAGATAAAACATCTCAACATTATTCTCTAAAGGTACACAATCTGTAGACCCATTTGGTTTGGAAACATCAAAGCATGCAAACACCAAGTAGTTATGAAAACAAGCTCAGATTTCTTGCCAGAGTAATAATATCTCGTATTCTTAAGGAAAGAACAAGTTTACTTTTGAGATGTTGCGAACTGTTGGGTTGAAAGCAGATGATGATGATTTAATTTCCCGGAGTGGAGTTTAATTTATAAATGCCCGGTTAAAATAAATCACTTACGCACATACATTTATTTAGAATATTTAATTAAATAAAACTGAGCAACATGAATGCCTAGACAATTATAACATTGCTGGACCAATCACAATACCAGACCTAATTTTTCTATGACAAGTATTCACCATATGTAATCTATGGACTATTAAAATGCAGTAAAACATGTTTTTATTTTTATTTCGACAATTTACGAAGAGTACGATTTTATATTTAAAAAATCTTTAAAATTAAGATATAAAAGATGTTCAAATTAATAAAATTTAAGAATGAAACAAAAACTAAGAAAATAATGTTCATAATAAAGTATTTTATTCTAAATCTATAAAATTAAGAAAATCTTTTGTCAATGATCTATGTTTGGCAATTAACCACAAATAAATCAGAAAATATTGTGAGAATAAATGATTATTTCTTCAATGAAATTATCCTTTCAGAAAACATATTAATATTTTAAATATAATGATGGAAATATAATATTGATAATGTATATTTCAAAAGGCATTAAGCAGAATGTATTTGTGAAAATGCCTGAATTTATATAAAATAATAATTTAATACATAAAACAAAAAAAAAACATGCAATGGATTGTGCTAATGCACTTAAAAATCTTCAAAATTTTATCAATTTTAGTACAACTAAGTCAGGAACTTGATTGTAATATTAGGCATGTTCAATGTTGAGAGTTCCGTATAAAATATACGGAGAGAAAGAACAATGCATATTCATAAATAAAAAAATATATTTTAATGATTGAAGCAATTTTATCATAAAATGAAGTATCAAAAATTTTGAAAAACAAAATAATACAATGAGAAACTGTCCTTATAAATTGATTATAAAATAAAAAGACTAATCAGGAAACATGCATCAGGTATCATGCAGGGGTAAAATTAATGAATAAATCAAGTTTGTGTTAATAAAATAAAAGCTGTGAAACGATATTGTATATATTTGAATGAAAAAAGAAAAGAAATATTAGACGTGATTATTAGTGATTAAATATCTTGACAGCTCCAATGTGAATATATGTACATATTACTTGCTTCGTAAAGACGATTTGTGACGAGTGATAGAAAGTGATTTGAAAATTTTGATATCCTTGTAGAAAAATAAAGAATAAATAAAGCAAAAGTTATTAAAAAAATAAGGAATGAAATGTGCCAAATCATTTGCAATCTAGATTGGAACAGTTGCTCGAAACACTATTGTGAATACTTATGTAAATTTGTCACGTAAAATGAGTAAATCTACTCGCGGTTGCCAAATGGTTTCTATGTGCTGATTCAGCAAAGCAGAACTATGTTGCGGCGGTAACCTAATCATATAGAAATAAGAAACTTAGCCATTTTATTGTAGCGAATGTTCAATACCTCTTACGTGAACCTTCTTGGGCAACTCGGGCGGGGTGAACGTGGGGGGAGGGTGGTGGTCATCTGCAAACACCCCAAGACATTCCAAAATACCATCACAAAAGGATAAGCACAATCCGAATGTTTTATTTGTTCAAGAAAGCAACAGTCAAATTGTTAAATCATTTACAACAGTTAATTGCAGTAGTGACAAATGTCAGTAATTTGTTTAAATTATTATTCAGTTGAAGTGAAAATATTATTCTGGTTAGTGAATTGAACATTGTAAATTATTGTACAAACCTACCTTTTTCAGAATACCACAGTCATGCACGCTATTCATTCCCATCTACCACTAAACTAAGGCTATCTACTCTCTAATGAAGGAGGAAATACATCTGGTGAGGCATGCAATTTTAAGAGAATATGCTCGAATGGAGTTTCAATCTGATTCAAAACTTGTGTTACCAAGTAAATAAGGAAGCTTAAGTGTAAAGGATTTAGTAAAGACATGCAACAGTGGAATGAGAGCAATATTTTATGCATGTCATTAGATTATTGATGTTAATAAAAACTCAAAGATAGTAAACTGTTTGACAATTGCAAAATTATAAAAATATTTCATTAAACTCATAAAATTTGATTAGTTTTGTATTGCGATTTCTAATGATTTTTCCCAAATATTCGTAAATAAGAGTTAATATTTGATAAAACAGAAGAATGAGAAATTGTAAAGGTGAATATTGCTTTCATTTTAAGGAGTGTCTTAACATTCTACATTATAAAGAGCGTAGAAGGGAGTTGCCTAGTTTGACTTAATGAAACAAAAAACCAAATCCACTGGAGTGTAATGAAACAAGGAATAAGCATATAGGTCTATAGTTTGTTGAAGAAGCTGGCGTGATGATTGGGGAGGCCCAAGTTAGATGAGACCAGCGCCAACCGTGACAGGAGGCACCGGCTGCCGGCTGCCGGCCCAGGTATACTGGCAACATTACACTACTCTGCAACGTCACATGAGACTTGTTCTTACTTGCAAGGATGTACTCCTCATCGCCTGAATGTTGTGTCGTGACACGAATGTGTTGGAATAAAGGGAGACAGAAAGAAAGACACACAACAGATTTGTATTAAACATTTACACACAACAAGTGATTAAAGAGTTGAGACAAGAGTTTAAATGCAGATTACTTTAAGTTATGCATTGTAGGTATGTTTTTGATAACTAAGACAACGCGAAAACAGTGAAAAACAATTGATTTGAATGAAACAAACACAAGTGTTGACTGGGAAGTTCACTCACACATATCACACAACACCTACTTGCAACACTTAACATTATGACAAGTAAACCTGTGATCTGTTTACTTTTCTCAGAGGAGATGAATTTATTTATTATTTGTCATAATAATAAAATAAAACATTACAACAACAAGAACAGTCTAGATGCTTACGATGAGTCACTAAACTCAATCATATATACACAGAGACACTTACACACCGTAACATCCCAAATATATTTAGTTTACAAGTACCACTTTGCTAAATTATGTGTCAAATCAATATTCAATTTCCCATAAAATATAACAATGTACAACATATATGTTGGAACTCTATAAGGGTTATAATTCAGCTAAACATTGAAATATCTAAATTTACAAAGATACACAGTCGAGTTGAAAGTTAATCCGGGACAGAGGGCCCTTCGGCTGATTCATCCGTGTATCGGAGATCACGACAACATGAAGTTAGGTCCCCACATGAAACGGGATGGAGTTAACACGTTACGAGTTAGTCTATTAGTTGTGATACGTACTTGCCCTTCCAACCATCTGCACCGCTCGCACACCCTTCCTGAATGTAGCCACTGAACCAACAAACAGAGACGTTAGCTGTTAATGTTAATATGGAGCACCAGTCACCAGTCACCAGCGCAGGACAGGCGGCGGGGTAGCCTGCGCGACCCCTCCACTCTATAGCGGGAGGTTCACACTAGCGGGAGGGCTGTTAGGGACTAGGTGGCTGGATTAGTTGTGTGATTACCCTGGGTACAGTCACTTCCTTACTTGACTTTCTCGTGGTGAGGATGGCCATGGAGGTAAGCTTGTCAAATATACCTATTCATGATTATGTGTGCGTGTAGCTTTTCAACAACAAATGCGTGTGCGCTCCTTGCAACACTAATGCTTTACTTTATCTCTTCATATTTTTCAAATATTTTAGAAAACTGAGTATAGAAATCTTGTGATATAACTGAGTTATGAGTATGTTGAAGACATGCATTAGAGTCAATATTATTTTAGTAAAATGTTATGTGGCACTTATGAGTGTATGAGCAGTTTATGTCTATGGTGCGTGATTAGTATTATTTGCTTGTTTCATGTGATGCGGAGTTTAAAATAGTAATGTTGTTTGTTTGGAAATGAAATATGTATTAAATTATTTAATTTCATTAATTTATTTTTATTTTTTAATAAATATGTATAAATCAGATGCTGTAATATAATTTAAAAATATATTATATTATATTATATATTTAATGATTTACTTGAAAAATGTATTTTAAGTAATGTTTAAAACATTCAAATAAGGAAATACATTTTTATACTTTGTTTGTTTTTGTCGAAAGGAAACAAAATGGTAATTGCAGATTTGTTTTCAATGTACATTGATGCTAATGAACAAGTCCATTCATGGATTTCCATGAAATAATCATAGCCTAAGCTTGCTTATGAATTATGGTTACGATATATTTTCGGACCAAAATATCTGAAAGCTTAATACGAATAGATCTAGCCTTACATACATTGCTTAGCACACCAATAACAACATAAGGCAACCAAGATTCTAGCAAAAAAGTAACAAACTCTAAACACTCGAGATAATTGGAACCAACGCGTCTCCCAACCCAAAACAGTAAGAAAGCGGATAAAATGTACTGGTAAAACAAAGTTATGAAAGTTATGAACGCATTGTAGGTTTGAGGATAACTGGCTGGATGAAGTTTAGATGGAAACGAATGTAAGGATTAGTATTGTAAAACACAGTTCATATGGGTTTATCGTACCCTCCATACAACCTCGGTAGGTGTTCAGACCCTGTTTCACCATTCCAGTCTGCATCATGATCATTCCCACATCTGTAAAAAGCCAGAATACCAAGAAATAACACAGCAGGGATAGAGACATCCAACGGTAGCCCTTACTACTTCACCTCGCTCTGTCCACATCCTGACCCCTTGAATACATGTTGTGTTAGCAGTAATGGAGCAGAGTCATGCCATGAAAGCATTTAAACCAATGTACATAAAGACTGTCTTGTGGGTCTTTGCGTTTGTTACGAAGCAAGAAGAGTTAGCTTGAGCTGGTTGATGGGAGCCTAGTGACCCAGGGCAATCAGCGCAAGTGAGTGGTGTGAGTGTCGGTTGACTGGGTGTTGTCTGTAGTCTGTAAAGGACAAGTATGCAGATGGGGGGAAGTCTGCAGACCGGGGAGCTAAGGAGCTAGGGGGAGTGGGAAGGTTCCTTGGGCACAAGAGATTTCAGAGAGTCCTGCAAATATGCAATATTTCCCAGGCTTTACAGGTGATAAGAATAGAGAACAAGTATCGGAAGAGTCTCCTTCATATGGTAAACACAGATAAAGGGTATGAGTATTGTAGAATACCATAATTACAGCACTCAACTCTGCATCTAGTGATAAGTACGACCGCTCTCGTGGTGGATTTCAATTTTATGTATACCTACAATCTTAAGATTACGATCAAATGTGAATGTACAGTATTTTTGATATTTAGTAAAAAGTAAAAACAAACACATTCT
The DNA here is from genome assembly GCA_022606425.2 of Lepidostoma basale. Classification (NCBI taxonomy): domain Eukaryota; kingdom Metazoa; phylum Arthropoda; class Insecta; order Trichoptera; family Lepidostomatidae; genus Lepidostoma; species Lepidostoma basale. Next base: position 71,211 of record JAHDVF020001318.1, read on the forward strand.
ATCAAGGAAACAAATAGTCATGCAGTCTTGAAACAAAATGTGCAATAAGGGCCTCGTGTGAAACCAAATTGTCATAAGTCATTCCGCGACAATCTGAAATACAGTCTCATTACAGCATCATCTATTTTGGTCATGCGATGGATGGACAACAGTTCCAAGTCGAGTGATGGAAATACTGTGACCTTAAATTCACTCACTTTCTTCCAGTTGCATGACCAAAACACGAGTAGTGTTGAAGATTTACTTTACTCATATACAACGGTTACCTAAGTCTGCATTCGAGAATAATTAATAGATAAAGAGAAAGAAGAAATAAAAGACGGGCACAGAGGCTCAGGCGAGTGATGAAAAGGTCAGTAATGATAAAATATTGCACAGTACAGGGCTACAGATATCTATTCCGATAATAAAGGCATTGGATTAGTTTCATTGTGTTCAGTTACCTAATTCACCCCCTGCTTTCCTTTGCTGAGCCGCCACTACAATACGCCCCAACACACAACAATTATGTCAACATTTCTATATTTCCTATGTACATTTCACCTTCGATTTTCTTTTCATGATGAACAATCACTATGAGTCATTGGATTTGGAAAACAATGGGTAATTTCAACAAGGTGTATGCAGTAGATATAAGAATATCATGAAATTGTACCTGTATGAAGTAATGATTCGAAAACCTTTTAATCAAACAAATCACAAGTTAGTTAAATTAAAAAATATATTGGACATAGACTCACAGTTTTTGCACTTGCATTTCTTTATAAGTGTTTCATCCTTAATATCGTCATGACACGCCTTGCAGTAGAACCAGGCTCTGAAAACACATAAACAATATAATCAAAAGCTTTACATTATCCTTTATACCATTAAGGGTAAGATACTAGTGTAGACAAGTCTTCATATTACTATTATAATATAATACTTTTTTTTATTGTACACAAAAGGTTGTTTGAACTCAATTACTGTATATAATTTGTTTTTAGTTATTATATGGTTTTTCATGACATGTAATGGGTAGTTAATATATCGCTATTTAATTGACACATGAATTCTACACCTGATCAAAGATAGTGTGAGAATCACATTGCCATTATTTGGAATCGAACCCGGGACTATCGGGTGTAGCAGTCATAGATTTTGCCATTCTGCTATGAAAGGTGGTTAAAAATGGAATATTATGGGTGAAAATGCAGTCAGTATCTATGTATTTTGCAAAATTTGATTGACTATCATAGGTTATATGTAAACATGTCAATTCAATATTATGCAACAAATGAAAATTCCTTAGTTCTGTTTTCTCTGGAATCCTTAAGCTAACATATATTGAAAAATGTATGATTAACATTAAAATATAAGATTGATGATGAAACAGTTAACAAATACATACCGTTTGACTTCATCTGCAGATTGTGCTATAAAAAAACCTTGAGTATTTGCTAATATTTTTGCTCCTCTAGGGTTAATTGAAATTTTGCTATCATTTCCTTCCTCTCCTCCCTTGATCTCAATGGCCAGGAGCAGAAGTTTCAATTTGGTGAAACAAAGTCTGTTGAACAGTTAAACAATTACATAAGAATTATGATATTCTCTATTCAATTTATATATTTGTTTTCATCATACATAAGAGAATAGATTTTTTTTAATTCAAGAAGAAAAATCACATTGACATTAACTCTTTTATATCCAAATACAATAATTGATGGAAAATATGTACCATTTGAAATCATCCACATGAAAAACGGAAAATTTAAGTCAAGTATTATTTTCACTATTTCTTTTTTTAATATTTATTTTTCTTATTATGTTACATCTTCATTAGTGTAACAATTAAAAAAATTATAATAACAGGTGTAATATTTTTTTTACTTGTATATAATGACTCGTTATAAAAAGGTTAAAGCTTGTGATATAAATGATTACATTATCAATCAATATGAAGTGGATTGATGGGAAGTGGTTGAACATATTAAAAAGTATGTGTTTCGATTTTTTAATGTTGCTTTTCAATTATTTTTTTAATACTTAATATCTAAACTAAGTAATGTAAAATGAATAGTATCTCTAAGTAAAGTGAGCTCACTCTAATGATCATATTTTACATTAATTCCAAAATGATTTTGTTTATATTACTTAGATAATTTACCAAAAACTAAAAAAAATATGTATTTCACTAATAATATAAAAACTCTATTGTTAAGAATTCATTTTGTGAAATGTGAATCTAAAAATATGATAAAATTCAAGGGTTCGAAGCCAACATTAAGAATCATGCTAACATAGTATAAGCATATATGAATAACATTTAATGTAATTAATATTTCGTTACATACAAAATTTTATGTGAGAATTTGATATGCCGTAAGTCATTCCAGAAAAACCTATGTTGTACCTGATTTATTTACTTCATGAGGCAAAGCTTGAATACTATAGTCATGTACATTACACTCAAGTGTTATATACATATTCGAATTTAATTGCATACCCCACAAATGTTGAAGCTTTTGATCATACAGGTTAAATAATTTAATAATAATAAAAAAAAAACATTTGTTGACTAAATTGGGAAAAAAGGTTGTTTAATTACAATTGTTTGGGTATATTTTATTACGAAAGTGAGCTATGTATTTGATAATATATTATATATAAATAAAAGAATAGCTGATATTTCTTTTCAAGCTAAATTTAAAGAGAATGAAAAGAAACCATAGTGGATTTTCACTATGCAAGTACCCCTGAAACCCAACATTCAGTTTGGCTAATAAAACTTATTTAGAAATCGACTTGCTTGAGGGGTTTATACAGTAAAAGGCATTTCCTAAAGTCTGCTTGCGGAAGTTTTTGCTAGAAGACACTTTGTTTATTATTATTATTATATTGTTGAATCGCTCTTTACACCATGACAGCATGAGCCAAATCGATGTAGAGGGTATTATAGCTATCATGGTGATTCACGTGACATAGCTAAGCTATCACCATTTGACTGTCACCTGAATTCTACACCAGACCTAAGACAGTGTGATACAAGTAAAGACGTATATTAGAAACAATATTTCATATTTGTTCAAAAAAAATCAGATTAACTTTAAAATCCATTTATGTAAATATATAAATAATAACCGAGAAAAACTAAAGCTCAAATTAATAATGTTTATACCTTAATACGAGATTATATGAAGTACTATAATGTAATCTAAGGCTTTAAAAACATTATTGGGTAAGTTGTAACTAAATAAATTAACTAGAGATTTTTCAAGCTAACTTACTTTTGAGTAGTCAAAAAAAATGGAATTAATTACACTTTTATTTATAGTTTTAGTTATGTCTAGGGGTAAACAATGAACACACTAAACAGCCATTGAGAGAGAGAGAGAGAGAGCAACACTTGTGGGGTAAAACAATGAGTTATATTTGTATTATATTGTGTATGAATGGATGTGTAATAAAGCATTTAAGCGGGTGGACATAAACAGGAATATGTAATACAATACAATGAAAGCAGTCACAAGTCAATGCAAAATGGTTAAAAAAAATTACAAAAGAAAAAAAAATTTAATCTTTTTTAAATTTTAAGACAGAGTAACACTCTTTGTATTAAATTTTAAAACTTTTTTGCTACTGAAGCTAAAAATAATAAAATGAGTTAAGTACAAATTATTCATCTTTTGTACACAAAAATATATTATTTGAGTATGGTCAAACTAGTTAAATATGTATTTGAACATATAAAAAAAAATATTGAATATGATTGCATGTGAATATGAAATATTTAAAACTTTATTTGTTTATCTGTGTATGACAAGTGACAGATATAAAAAATGATTATGTTAAGTTGGTTGAAAATAAAAATAGGAAATGTTATGTTTATAAAATACATTTAAAATTGTGTGCTAAAATTAAATTGTGTATGAAAACAATAAAAAGAAAGTTACAGAAGCAAGAATGCACAACTATAATATATATTTTACAATACAACATTTTGAAAAAAAAACATTTAGTAGAAAGAAAAATCAGTATTCACATAACAAAACAAAAATGTATATAAACAACCCGGATGCAGCTACAATTCTTTTACAATTCGTAATCATTCCAACGTTGGTCAGTGCAGTTAATCACCAAAAGGTAAGGGAAACAAAAGGTAAGGAATCCAATCATTCTGGTCTAGAGTCCTAAGTCCTAGTGACCTAAACAAACCAGCAGGCAAGTTAACACGTAACACCACATCAATTCTGCAATGGTTATTTTGTTTTATATGAAACACAAAATAAAATCTCCAACCGATACATGGACCGTGTAAAATATTCATTAGAAGGGTCTAGTTGAGCTGAATTACCCGCATACACAATCTACATTGATCAAACCAGTTTTGTGGGAGTCACTCCACTAAAATAAAGCAAGTTGAAAACAATACAGGAAAAAAATGGACAATGTATTTATAAGTTTGGAAATTTTTACACTTAACCACATCTTATTGCATGATTGACATTTCGAAAATCTTTGTTGCCACAAATCTCCAATTCTTTTGATAAGAAAATGCAATAATCATCAAAATATCAACAAGAGGTGTGGTAAAACACAGAACATTTTTGTATTTAATTGTACCAGCTTCCATATTAAAAATGTTTTGTTTCAATAATTTAACCATTTCAAATAAGTTTAGTTAAATGCATGGAATTGGTATGTGGGTGAGAACTCGGCATGTGTCGGTTAGTGATGAGGTGCTACATGGGGTGTTGAAGTAAGGAGTGGGGAGGGGGGCTGCCTTACTCGCTGGCCTGAGGAAACGTCATGCCGGTGAATGAGGGAGATAGGGTCTCCGTGTACATCTCGCACCCGGTGCCCTGGAGGTAATCGTTCTGCCACGCTTGAGTATCAGGGGACTGGAAAAACAACCAAATAATTCATCTGTCTCCTCCCGCATTGTCGGCCCTACCCCGACCACCTTCTCCCTTGTTAGGACTCCCTCCACCGCTTTATACACTAGTCCGAGAGGTAAGGAAATGTTAGTTGAGATGCAGAGAGAGACTACCGAGCAGACAGTTGGAGCGGAGAACCGGAGCGGCTGGTCAAACCTGAAAGTGAAGTACACTCATGCGCATGTACACCTAGTTACATCAAGATAGGGACAATGGACAGTCACGGATAAAAAATACTTTCCAAAAAGACAATGGTATTATTTATATGCATAACAAGGATCTGTGATCTTAAAATGTGTGCAACTAGAAAAAATGAACACATTTTAAAATCACAGTCAAGCAGGCACCGTTGGAATTAAGTTGGCAGCTATGACCGGATAATCATCTTATCGAGAAATGTTTGAAAGATGTCGAAAATTATTCTGTCATACACTGTTCTTATAAAATGTCAAACAATCGAAACTTGTGTGTGTGTGCACGTTTGTTGAAAAATATTTATATTCAAACACTTAAGACAACATCAATGTATAAACATCAATAATAGAGCATTAGACAGTAAGAAAGACGAAGCTTACAGAGGCATGACAAAACTCAGAATTTGCCATAAATTGCTTTCAAAGAATGTATGATCGTTTATATACTCTTTAAAGGTGCGGTTAGCACATGACAACATTCTCCAATGCATGCAGCAGACAATATTTGTTTTTAATTTGTATTATTAAAGCCTTTAAAAAAACAATATAAACGATCATTGAATGATTTTGCTGTAGGTATATTATATAGATAAATAACATGTATGTTTGTATGTGATAAGGATGTACTGTTACTATAAAAAACATCACAATAGAATGACTTGGCAACATCAATTGTCTGAAGTAGGGTGAATGCAAAGAAAACGCCAGGAGCGGCAGGAACGCTTCTCTAGTCATGATAGGTGGTTCTGCGGTGGGACTTACTCCGTGGCCCGAGCAAAGGGCATCCCGATAAAGGTCGGGCTAAGCGTCTCCGTGTACATCTCCATTCCCGTTCCTCTTAAGTAGTCATTCGTCCATACTTGCATGTCTGGGGACTGTAAACCACACCACACCCCGCGAGTCAAACAATTTGCATCCACTAAGTAGTCCTTACCCTATGCGGTCACAAGTAGCCTGGTTGATACTTATTCACACTGGTGTAAAAGTCAATGAACTATAGTTATAGGACAAATTCACAATAGTATTATTAGAAAAAAACATAATTTATTTATTAGTTCTATTTGTTTCAAACAAGTGTTTATACCAAGTATGAATACACTACCACTGCAGGCAACTTGTGACCATCACCTTAGTTAGATTGAGACATTCTTTGAGTATTCAAACAAATCAAAAAACGTGGTTTTACAAAGTTATTCTGTATTAATAAAGCAAAACCAATATCCCAAGAGTTTAATAAAATGCTTCTACTACAGACACAACTCGCAGTGCACTTGTAACATGACAGGCTTCAATTATGGAGTACAATGTTTTTTGCATATTTGAATAGTCTTGAAAGTCTCAATCCATTAGAATTATATTTTCAAGGGCTCAATATTTCATTAAATACATAATTTGTGTAATACTGAACATGTAATTGATGTAAAAAAGTTTTTCATAAAGATAGAAAATGGCTCATTATTAAAATAAACTTTAGGGTAAACATAAAAAAATATTTAATTTAAATCAAACAACACCAAAAAAATAAAATACTACTGGCATTGATAAATCATTTGGTTGAAATAATTGATTCATTTGTATTTATTTTTATTGGATTTTTCATTTCACAGTTACTCCTATAGTTAAACTTGGATTTATAAAGATCTTTGTATTATATTTTACTCTTATAGAGATTCCAGGGCTAATGTGATTTCTTAAGATTTCACAATATAAACAATAATTAAGCCTATTTTCTGAACAAATATATGAAGCTCTAAGCACAAAGCATGCCAGTATAGCAATATCTCCTCAGCTCCATAAACCATTGCTGTAAATAGAATACATGTTAGACAAAATACTTGTGAATAGCTCAAAGGCCAGTTTAGATATTTAAATGTTAATATCAAGTGAGAGCTTAGAACATATAATTATTAAAATATTGTAAATTTAATTTAACACACCTTTTAACACCCTTCACCCAAGTTGATTTAAAATAAGTTAAATAGTTGAGAAAACCGTCCATTTTTTTAAATCAGTCAATATGCAATCTGACTGTAGTTTTCTTCTTATATGGATTACAAATAATGAAAATAATTAGGTATTAAAGAGAAATATTATAGAAATATTCAATATTCTCAAAAGAATAAATAATATATATGATTATTAGTTCTAAGCCCTACAGTTTTGCCAAATAGTTCCATACACCTCCTTGTAGCGAAATCAAACACCGTCACCATAATGCAAATAACTGAAAACATTACATACATTTATGAAGCACAGTCCACGGAGTACTTTCATGATTTGTTTATGAGTCTGCTCCTATGTTTGATATTACAAAATAATATTGAAACAAAAATGTAAATAATAAGTCACTATCTATTATATATGTAAAAAAATGTAACATCTGACTATTAACAAAATATTAGATATATAGTATTTTCACTTACAATTTTGTGGAAGTTTTTTTTAACATTATCATAGAAGTATTGTGTGTTTGTTTAGAATGTATCAGCTTATATGTTTTATTATACACAATAATAAAAACAAAATGTTCTCAGTAAAATTTCTCCTGTCGTTTAAAACGACAAAGGAATGCAACTACACAATTTCATTTAAATTAAAACGGAAAATAGAGGAGAACTGATTTTTTTATATAATTTTGAATGAAACACTATTCGATATATAAAATAAAATATTTTCATTTTGTTAATAATAAAAATAAAATAAAAACATTCAAACAACGAAAAGACGAAAAATAAAAACCAATAAAACATTTGTTAATGCATCAAACACACTGAATACAGTAATGATACACATTTTTTACTCATATGATAAGTATAAAAAATATTAAAATACTTACATTGTGAACGTTTTAATAAGTATATGTTGAAAATATTTACTCATTTCAAACAATTGAAATAAAAATGAAGCAATATTTTTAATGAATTTACTTGAGTGCTAAAATTTCAGTTACAAAGTTCTTATTTAAAAACAAAATAAAACAATCTTACTATTTTTATCTATACGTATTAGTATGAAAATTGTGCAGTGGGGTACTTACAGTTTTAAAACTTCTCATCGCAAAGAGATTGGCCATCATGGTGGAGAATCCTGGCGCTAGACAACTCTGTGCAATGAAACCTAATTTGAGCTCAGCTAGACATATCACGTCATCTCCTTGCTTCCAGTCCCATGAAGGAATATTTAGTAAGTATGCCTGAAAGAAGACAAATAATTTTAAAAAGTGTCTGTGCAATCTGTAACCAAAGTTTTAATTTAAAAAAATATATTTGTGTAAAAACACGTTATAAATTAAGTGACTTGATTTTTAAATATTTAAAATGCGTTCACAGCACATTAAAATAATCTTAAAGATGCAGCAATGACTCATTCTAAATTCAGAATTATCTATATAAATAAAAATTTAAATGTTCTTGTTCAAAATCTAAAATTTCCAAAAATTATGCACGGATTGCTTTGAAATTTTAATTTGCATTTGAATACGTGCACATTTTTATTTATCTACCTGAATAAAATTATAAATGTTTGTGTTTCTAAATAAATATGTAAATGTTTGTGTTCAAAATCTAAAATCTCTGAAAGATATGCACCAATTGCTTTAACTACTCAGGTAGGGAGGAGTGTGGAGGGGTTGGGGATGGACTTGGACAGGGGCCGAGGTCTTGGGTGGAGACCGAGGGACTGCGACAAGGAGTGGCGACGGGTGGGGGGAGGGTTGGACATGGGTTCAGAACCGAATGGGACGAGAGTGGCTTTGGGTGTGGGCTGGTGGGAACATTGAACCACCATTTGGGACCATTTTCCATTTAACCAGACTAAACCACAGCAGGGTGCCTGTTCACCGGAGCGGAGCGAGGGAGTAATGCGGAGCGGAGTTGCGGACTGTGTCTGTCCATAGACGGGGAGCTAGGTAGCGGAGCGGAACGAGAAAGTAATGCCGAGCGGAGTTGCGGACTGTGTTATTCCATTCGCAGCCAGCGGCGGGCAATTGGTTAAGTTCTACGCGAAATGTCGCTGGCAGCAGACATGTTATCGAAAAAGTTGTTACGTACGCACTGGTCGGACTACGGCGGTGCGACCGCAAGCCGTAACCCGCACCAGCAGTCGTTTCTCCTCTCGGCTTCCCTGCTCAGCTTCCCTGCTCCGCGTCTACGCTCCGCTTCCCGGTTTTGTATGAATTTTTAAACTAGTTTGCAACTCCCTGTCCACTGAAGAGGAGCGGAGATTTTATGCAATTCTATAGGTGGATTTTTACCTCGCTCACGGCTCTGCCACCTCGCTCCGCTCCGGTGAACAGGCACCCTTATCTTAATACAAATGAAAGATTTTACTAATTTTGAAGTGCGCCTTCATCTTTTCAAACTTTTCAGATTTTTCAATTGGACAAATGATATGTACAATAGCATAACATATCAATTTAATTTAAAACCATAATTTCAAAATGAGCGTCCATTACCTTATTGTGATATTGCATTAATTGAATAATTACTCTGATATCATCAGAGTAATTTTTTATTGAAATTACTCTCATGATGTTGGCTGCATCCTCTGCGTCAGGATCTTGACAATATTTATTGGCTAATACAAGGCAAGCATCTGCTTCGTGAACCTAGAAAATATAAAATTATTAACTTATTGTCATACAATAATTCATTTCAATAAGTTTTAATTATTTTTGATGTTCCAAACATTGGAGTATCACAGTAAATGGTAAATATATTTGTGATGAATAGTTGTTTGAAAACTAAATGCTTACATTTTTTTTTCTTAAACAAGGATGTAAAACTCGATATCAAATATTTAAAACGAATGAAAATGTCCATTTTCTAAAAGTTTTTATATATATTTGAATTGGAATGATATGTTTTACCTGGCTCAGGCATTAGGGACTGAATAGTATATGAAAAAAAAGTTGATTAGCTGTTTCGAGCTGCCAGGGACTTGATGATAAACCATTATTTTTATAAATTAATGCCCTCAAGGGCACTGTTCAAATGGTATTTATATTATCTCAGAATACTCACCGTTCACTGTGATACTTTGTGTGTATTAAAAAAAAAGCATTTATTGTCCTTTTGTAGCAAATTTACAAATTTTCAATGTATATAGTTGAATATATTCATTGCTCATTTTAAACAGTGAAATAGTTTAAGCATGTTAACTGAATTGATTATTAAATTTGAGATAAAACCTAATTTTGAGGATGAACTAGTTAATAAAGCAAATCAAAACATTGTTTTATTCAAAATATAACATTTTATACTTTATTTATGCACATAGATATATTATGATAATGAATGAAGGTGGTGATATAATTAGATATGAACACAATGCACATTAAATAAAATTATTTACATGAAATATGGTATCCGATATTGATGAACATAAAAAAATAAAGCCAAGTCATGCCAACACATGCAATTATCATTTTGTTATTCTAATATAAACTTACCGTTCAAAAATATTGGCAAATGGCTAGAAATATACTATGTCTATTCAAAGGAACTAGTATTTATTATTATAATATAAAAAATTACCTTTTTCGCTTATGGTTAAAGAATGCTTTTTAAATAATGTTGGTCAACCTACACAAAAAAAAAAATCCTAAAATGTCCAATACTTAAATGTAACAAATAAATTTATTATAACCTCACTGATAGACCTGTTAAATAACAAAATTTTAGTGGCTATTTTAAAATATTTTTCAAACAACTAAGTAAAAACTCATCAAACAATTTGTGATTTTAAATTATTTTGTTTCGGCTAATTTTAAACCTATGGAGTAAAATACTAGTTTATCAAAAAAAGTTCTAATGTTTGGTAAAAAATGTATGCACCGTTATGATATAGAAGTGACTTTAAATACATAAACATGTATCTTTGTATTTGAAAGTATTTTTCTGTGCGTGAATTTTTAACTATTGCATAATAAGTATGTATATCTATAAAATATTCTAAACTGAATAGACTAAACGTAGTAGACATTCTTCTGCCATCCTTATTAGTAACGTATAGGCCATGTGAACCTTTTAAAACATCAAAGTATAGAGTACCATGCATATTATTGTAGATATCTGTAAAATAAATATGAATGTTCTGTTAATATAGCCAGAAGGGTCAAGAAATATGCATTAGCGGGTAACAGTCACGAGCAACACAGCTTCCATCAGATTGACAGAGTTATAAATGCTAGTAAGAGAAGAAACATCTTTAGAAAGAGAATGGAGACAACACAATCCTACGAAAAGCATTTCTCAAGCCAAAGTATTCTTTCCTTTTCATCAAACCAACAAACAAAGCGTTAATTCGCATTGTACACCAAAAGGGAACACTTAGATGCTCGAATAGTATCGATCAAATATAATATAGTAACTCTTTTAAATCCGTGATCTGTATATGATTGCACGTGGAGTTAGTATAGTTCCTTTAGCAACACACGGGCACGGGCATTCTAGGGTCATGGCTCGGATATGTTGGGGAGCGGAGCTGTTAACATTTGCGGGGATACAACCACAACCACACACAAGAGGAATGGCAGCCCGTCCTCGACTGACCTTCACCCGCTGCAAGTCGATGGGGTTCATGATGGTTCCCTGGAAGAATTCCACAGTGGTGAAGTGCCTCTTGAAGAGTCCTTCCAGCTCCAAGTCTGGCGGTTTCCTGCCATCACATCACCATTAACATCCACTACAAAGCGGTCAACTAACATTTGTGAAGGTTAAAATATGTCAAGAAACCCTAGATCCATAGATATTTTCTGCTAAGGAACAAAAATTACATTCTAGTCTCTTAAAATTAAGTACAAATAATAAATGATCACTTTATTAATTAATTTGCGACGTTAAAAGCTTTAGAACTGCACTATTTTAGTATAATTTCAGATAAGTACAATCATCCAGATTAGATGTATAAATTGACATTGATTTAATTCCAAAAGGTTCATCTTGAGTGATGCAAAAAATAATGCAGATCAGAAGGTTTTGATGACATAGTTCGCTACCGGCCCCTTCATATGGTACAAACTGTCTTATCTCTACAGACTACGGCAGGCTGCTCCGTGGCCGCTCCCCTCCGCTCCTCCGGGCTGCTTCGCGCAACAGTTAGTGATATCAAATTTACCATGCATACATGACATTTGCAGAATCTATTCAAGTTTATACTGCAGTTCCCTTTGAAAAATATAGCCACAAAGTCAAGCGTGTGAGTAGTCAAATAAAACTGAATTCCACAAAAAATCAAACACATTCGAGTCTATACTTTTCAAAGAAAACCATAAATACAAAATGTACAAAGCCAAATGTACTTTTGCTCAAAGAAGACAATAAATTTTGAAAATATAAAGAATTTCAATCCTACGAAAGTGATTTTTAAAATGATATGTAAATAAAATATGTTAAAAAAAAGTTAAATAGTGTTTTAAACGACTGCCGTGCGAGATTCTTTCCAGCTTTGTAACTCCTAACCTTGACACGTTCAAGGTCCACAGCGTTCATCATGGTACCCTGAAAAAACTCCACAGTCGTGTAGTGACGCTTCAGCAAGCCTTCCAGTTCTAAGTCCGGTTCTTTCCTGAAATAGTATTCGCACTTCAGCTCCCGCTAACTCCCTCCCGTCTCTTACTTAAGGCTCAAGTCTGTGACTGATTTGCAATGTTTATCTTTTAATTCATAATTATTCAAATATAACTATCTAGTATGCAGCTTCTTACGAGTGCAACACCGAATCTTCAGGTAAGCAAACAATTTTGTCAAAGTGTAATACGGAGCAAAAAACAAACCTATTCAAGATTAGTGTTCTTAAACTGCTAAATTATCAATATTAGGAAAACATTCTTATATAATAACAAAAATATTTTGCGATGAAAGAAGGTGTCCACAAAAACCACCAAAATATTCACAAATATATTGTGACTGAAAAACAAACTGTTAATCTTTTTAAGATGAATTAATTATTTAAATTACAAAATTTGAAAAATTATATTACATAAATTTAAAATGACGAAAAGTCTAACAGACATTGTTTTTTTATAATTAAATTGAACATAAATATGATAAACGATTTCTATATCAGAGATCAGAAAAATTTAGAAGATTTTGATAGGTTGTCTCTTAGACTTTTTGAAAGATTTTACATAAAGGATTGAAAATAATTCATTACAGCTTGTATACAATATAATATAATATATAGTTACACATAAAATGATACGGATTGGAATAGTCTCACCAATCCTTAGTGAAAGCATTGTTGGAAGAGGTATTTATTTTAGGAATACAATAATATCAGAATCATGGAATTGTTGTGATTGAGAGTTAGTGCAATAACACTGTTAATTTTCACTATTACTTGGTTTAGTTTTGTTCAATTATTATTATTCATAGTTCATTTAAAAATGTTTCATATCTGGATTTATTGATCGTAAAATGCCACAAAAATGACATATTGCACAGTAGAAATAAACAGTGTTAATAAATCATAAATACATGTTAAATGACACAATAGCTTAATATGAGAAATATGTTTACCTGTGCAGAAATACTACTTCTACGTCAACATCTTCTCTGTCCTCGTGAAGAAAGTCCTTCAAAAAATGGCTGACTGATTCGTATGTGATGTGACCACACACCACGATGTGCCTAGCAAAATTTCCAAAATGAATTAGTTCCAGCGATAATAAATTTTGAATAAAGCAGCAAGTGTTGCCGCTGCATGCAACAATAGTCTACACTAAGTATTGGAGCTAATACTTTCCCAATTTATAAAGTGTTTGCGCAGAAGCGTTTAGCAGTACATAATTGAATGTCTGTGCATTTGCGATAATTGAATGCACTTTGAAATAAGAAAAATGATTAAGAATCAAATGTGTTAAGATTTAAAAAAATTGATAATCCTTCAAATCAGATGCGAGTGACAATTTCATAGGTATAATTTAAGAAATAATAATTGTATGTTTTAAATATATCTTCAGTGAACAATTAATCAATAACCATATTATTATAATACAGTGATGTCTCTCACATGATAGGAAGGTAGAAAGCACAAAATCTAATTTCGTTGTGCCATATTAGAAAAAATTCTTTTTAAATAGCAATATTATGATAAAATGTGAGCACTTTATAATAAAAGAGGTGCTAAAACATGATTTTAAAATATTTTCAAAATAACCGACGAAAATAAAATATGGTGTTTGCAGATAAAAGCCATTGATTCATATCAATTAAATTATAGAAATATATACTTTTGAACATTTTTATGAAGAGTATGGGTATTTTATAAGCAATTAAAAATAATTCCATTAATGACTTTTATCAAAATAACCACAACCAAAAATTATGAAGCTCCAATATTAGTATACATTACCAAATTCAGAAATTATTTCTGTAATCAAACTGTACATCTTTTCGATAAAGCACTTTGAAGAATATATATTTCAAGATTAAAATAATTTGGTTTCATGATTGGTTAACATAGTTGATATTAATCTGTTAATCTTCACTCTAACTGGAAACATGTGTTAGTATAATACCACACAAACAAAAACATGAGAAACCAACAAAACCATTATAATCCATGCGGAGGTAGATGAGGGGGACATGGCAACTCAAAGGAATCTATGCCTATTTGTTGTAATATCTCAAATAATGTTTCAATTTGAGTGCGAGCCAGGATAAGCATGCTTCCTTTTAAGTCAATTTTCAACATACTTTTATAAAGGCTCTTAAAAAAAAAAAAATTAAAAGAGGACACATAAACAAAGCGAAATATAAATGACATTCTTCAAATGCTTTAGGAAAAAATACCATTTAAATATAATACAATCACTGTATCCAAAATTAATCAAATTTAAATTAAATTGTCAGTAGACAAGACCATAAAAAGAGATTGTTTAAATTGTTGATTCAGTGATTTTATTAGGAATGTACAGTAATACAAAGTGAACTAGGTACTGGTAAGGTAAATGAAACCAACAAACTACATAGAATGTTACCGAGTTGTCAAGAGTGGGTAGGTTTACCAATCTACGCGTGCACACAGCTGCCATGCACTAGTCAGCAGGCACAATAAAAAATCTAAAAATAATCAGTAGTTTATAATGTATTATGGTACCAAAGAAATGAAATGAAACTGTCAAAAACCTTGAGAAAGGAAAGTACTGGTCGGTCATGAAATAGGGAATGGCTGGGATCTGGCCGTACCGGGGGGCCCGGGTACAGCCAAACTCCATCCAACGTACTTCTCAAAATCTATGGACAACGCAATGAACCTACGACTTAATTCTAATTTTGTTTGTATTTAGTGTACAGAATTACAATTGAATTATCTACAGCCGAACTATAGTTGAATATCATGTCCTAAATGCACACAGCCTTGCCACGCTCTAAATATTGTTGGAGTTTTACGTCTCTATACAAGTATTATTAATTGCATGTAACAATGTTATTTGGATGGTTAGTTCAGAGGGACATTAGATACAACGTGCAGGTACAGAATCCCTTTGCAACCGAGTATGTCAGTCTACTTCATGTTTGAAAGGTGACTATAAGTACGTAATATTTCGAGTTAAGTACTCGTTAATATAAGTACAACCTATGAACTCTCAAAACAAACTACAAATACACTAAAGAACGTTGTTTATATAAAGTATACACCGAGATCATTCCAAATGTACAACATTCCTCCAAAGTTACTAAGACCACCTAATGGGTACAACCACAACACTAATCTTCCAATAGGACACCATTTACGAACATTCAAATAACAAGTTGACTATTTGTCTTTCACATATTGTCAATACAGAATAAAGGATTAATTCCTCTTTCGTAAAACAGTGTCGACAAAGAAGCGTGCTAGGAAGAAAAAGAGAGAAAGACAGAGTAGAGTAGAGGAGGAAGGATCACAACACGAAACACAAACAGTAGTAGGATAGCGAAGGTCCCGGAAGGCGCTCACCTGCGTCCTCGCTCGTTCTTCAGTGTGCCGCCGTACTTGGGCCTAGTCCCGATCAAGTCAATAATCTCGGGGATACAACTGGCAAATATCGCCTACACCGACAGACAAACAATACACAAGTCACTCATCGGGTTTGTGGCGGGCAGCGGGTAACGGGACGGGACACGGGCGGACACGGGCGGGCACAACACAGAGGGAAACATGTTATATATTATATACAAGTTATCAACAGTTTAGAACATAAAAATACATTAGTTCCTCCACTATCCGGCTTATTTCATCATTCGTTCAGTGTTCATTCTTGTAAACCGTGGAGCGTATTAGTGTGACG
The DNA here is from genome assembly GCA_022606425.2 of Lepidostoma basale. Classification (NCBI taxonomy): domain Eukaryota; kingdom Metazoa; phylum Arthropoda; class Insecta; order Trichoptera; family Lepidostomatidae; genus Lepidostoma; species Lepidostoma basale. The sequence goes on from JAHDVF020001318.1 coordinate 87,596, forward strand.
AATTAGAGCCCGGCGCGAGGTAGGTGCGCGGTAGCGGGGCGAGTACTGAAGGAACGGCACTGGCTGTGTGTGTTTCTTGGGACATGGTGGTGCTGGATCTAGCGCTACAGCGTGGCGGCAGCAAGGCATCGTGTGCAAGCAAAACATATCAAATGGACACTACTCATTTACAACATTACATTATTCTTTTCAAATGGAATTAACCGTAACTATATGTATGTATATTCAAATTTGAAGAGTCAATTAAGCGTGTAAACCGAGAGTAATATATATACGTGCGCCGGACCACACGCCCCTCGGGCGCGCGGGCCGGCGTCTCTAGTCCTTACTGAGCATGCGCCATGGCACCAAGAAACCAACACTAGTAAAAAGGTAATAAGTAACTGCAAAAACAAACTCTGCATTCAAGTCAATCAACTCTTGTTATATATAATAAAAATGAGAGTAGAATAAAGTGGATGTTAGCAAAGGGGCGTGGGCCGCGGTGGCGCGAGGGAGGGATGGAGGCCTCCCCCGGCCAGGCGGGCGCAGCAAGCGGGTGTTAGTGGCCGGTACCTGCGGCGAATGTCCTTGGAGTACTTCCCGCCGTACTTGTTGCGCTGCGCCGCCAGTTCCGTGATCTCGGGGATCCAGCTGGCGAACACAGCCTACACCACACCACACTCATCACTCAGCGCTCCTCCACCTCCACCTCTTACCGCCCTCTCTCCCTCCTACTCTCTTCGGCTCTACCCCACAATCTAACTCTACAAGGCTGTGTGGCAATGAGCATGATATGTTTGGCTGTAGTGAGTCATCGTAGGTTCTTACGTTATGAACGGGATGATCGAAATTTTAGTGTGGAAATAAATTGTTATTTTCTTGCCATAACAAAAAATAAATGAGGAAATGTTATGATCGTATAATACAGGACAAAAAAAATAAAGGATAAAAATATATTTGTTAATGTGTTTACGTTAGGACGTAAGATCACACATGCATACTCTTGCACACACAATTATTCAAATATGTCATAAATTATTTACACCCAGTTTCAAAAATGATACGAAGGAGAATGGAAGTTTACTTGCTGGCCTTAACTGGAGATAAAACAAGAGTTCCCTATGCAGACATGGATACTAGTTACCTTCGAGCTGATAACTCTAAAGTTGGTACGGATTCACAGGCTAGTGCAATAGGGAAATATTTATACCCAAATCAACCATTAATTAAACACGTTTTATCTACATTGAGCTAAAAATTATTTTAAAATTTACACTTATAATACATGTATAGATATATAATGTATATTTCATAAGTCCTAAGATAGATATAAGTAACATAAATATTTCCCTGAAGAGAGGGTTACGTCATACAACAGAGGTTTACTGAAGTTGATCTTTAATTATTGACAGTCAACTATTATTCTTATATAATAATAGAAAACACAAATAGATAGGCTTATAATACAAAATAATTACACGAATGATATCAATAAGTTTGTTTCTTGACAATAAACCATACAATAAAAAAACATTTACTGTATCACATTGTTTTTTGTAAATCTTAGAAACACATAATAGAGTGAAACACAGTCAATTAAATAAGAACTTTTATTTGAACTCCCTCAATGTGCTTAATGTGCAAATATGTCATGTCACGTGTACCTAAGCTACTTATGACTATGTACTTATTGTGTATGTATCTAATCAAGAATACAGTATTTATCTAAGGTTATTTAATGTTACAGTAACCACTAGCAACTAAAACATAACTTCTAGTTAACCCTTTTTTCTAGCTGTGTCGACCTTTTCATATTTTATAATATTAAGTGAATGAATATTATACTTAAAAATTAAACTTTAAATCTTTAGATACCTTGACAAGTAAAAATAATTATGTTTGTGATACTTTTAACACTATTCTTGAATTGAAATTTGTAGTATTCGAAGAGTTATAAAATGTCTAAATATATAGCTGCTAAGCTAAACTAATTTGTGTGAGAATAATTTGACTGGGTGTACTATTATAATATTAGTTTATTTGAATCTGGGTGAAATTGTATATTTATAACAAATTTATAAAATAGCTGTGCATACAAGAAAATAAATAAATAAATGATTGAAATAAAACAAATAAAAAACAACATAAATTATGTGATGTGCAATATATAAATTACAACATTTTAAACCAAAATCACACTACATAAATACATTAATGTTATATGTTATATATCTAATTTACATATCACTAGTTAGTTAAACCCAAATAAACAAAAGCGTACATTAAAAATTAAAATGCTATTAGACTACAAACATTCTTAAGTTGAAAAGGATTGTATGGTGGGAGAAAATAGAGAAATTCTGATAGAACACCCGTCTCGATACGGCCTCAAGGACCTCTCGTGATGGGTGAGTAGATGACATAATACATCTGACGCCACTGACGCCCACAGTTGATCATTTAAACAATATGTGACCAGGAAAACAGTGCCAAGGCATGTATACTTATGGAAACCTGTCAACACATTTTTATTATACTTCATATTGCACAAAGCAAGTACCCCATTGCAGGGTCTTGTTGCTGTGTGATACTGACTGTAGTTAAACACGTGTTGCAAGGTGTATAAAATGCCTCAGCACTATTCAGGACATCGAGGTTACAAGATCAACTGAAGAATACCTCTTTCCGTGTTCACGTTTCAGCTCGCCACCGTACTTGGACCTACTTCCTACCAGCTCTATAATCTCTGGGATGCTACTGGCAAACATTGCCTGGAATAGACAATGGTGTTAACATTTACCACTCGCTAGTTTCATTTTCCGTCGCTCTCCGGACGGGCTAGTACAATCCAAATTACTCTAGCGGCTATAAAGTAGTATAATACAAAGCGATGCACATGTGATAACACCATTGATTTAAGTATTAAGTCTTATATTCATCTAGAATTATAAACACAACTTGGGATATTAAAACTAAAAGGATGTAAATTCTTTATTTAAAGTATATCGAAAGCGAAAGCAAGCAAACGTTGGCTATTAGTGGGTACATAACTAAAGAAAAGCATGCTGACGATCATAAATGGAGATGGGTGTGTGCCGATGGGGTGGATGTGGCGGCATGAATGTCGGTGCGGAACCTATCTGACTCACTTGTCCAACTATCCTGCCTTGCGGGCCGAGGACCCCAGGGGCGGGCGGGGCGGGGAAGGGAGGCAATGCTCAACTTGCCGACAGATTCGTCGTTATGGGATAATTCTCATTTTGCCAAAGTAACAATTTTACTAAGATGTTCATGTTATGTATGAAATAGTTGGCTCACTATAAATTTATTGTGTGAGGGAATATTCGTGAATTATCTTCCTACATATGCATATTAAAACTCAAAATATGTGGCAAACTTTCTTACATTTTTTGGCATACATCATTAAACTTGACATACAAATAAAAAAAGTTCTTATAAATAATAGAATGTAAAATAATGTCATGGAATGTAGACTATTTGAGTTACTCATTGCGTTTACTTTGCTCTTTAAAATATCTTGGAAAGCGTAAGTCAGCTAATGGCTATTGTTCAATCAAAATGGTTCATATATTAGCGCATATTTGTTCTCATTTACAGAAAATGGGTCTTATAGTTTCACAAAAGCAGCAACAAAACACTAGATTGCTCGCTGTTGAGGATGAATGTTGACCAAAGTTCAAAATTATTACATTAAGGATTATTTTACTCTTGAAGCGGAAAATCATATCATTTCTATATCACAGCTATGGAAATGGTACGTTTGAGTTATTTGCGAACATGCATCCATTTATACCTCCCCCCACTCACACATTTCTGCTTAAAATACTTATTGATATATAGCAAAATTTTCACCATTTAGCTTGTATAGTGTATTATTCAAATACATAAAAAAAAATTATAAACTTAAGGTGTAACACTGCAGAATTCCATAATGATTTTTGTATGAATTAACACACTATATTTTCTTCCGCTTTTAAGAATATTTTCCTGACATGTTTCAAAGATATCAAACCTTTATCATATGACAGTTAATGTTTAATAGCTACAAACCATATCAAGCAAATACTTATTCGTAGAAATAACAGTGTTTTTATTGATATAAAACCATAAACACATTTGAATTTTTTAATTTCACTTAATATAAACATAAGAGATGACATATTTATTAAAATAAAATAAATATTTGTTAAACTTTCTTATTGATAACACAAATTATTGGAATAGCTTAATTATCATAGATAATTGGAATAATTAAACATTGCAGTTTATAAAATTATTGTAAAATGGTCCGGTAATTCCTTAGTTACACTCTAATTCTCCAATCATGCAATACGACAGAGCTCACGAACAAACATTCCGCTGTTGAAGAGAGGAAGGGTGAAGAAGATAGACTTCGAGTATAGAAACTCAAGTTCATCTATCAGTCTTGAATGATTTCAAACAATCTTCGATAGGAATGACATCACTAGTCACTTCCATCTATTAGAATACACATTGAATTTGCAGTCTACGGGTAGTATTTCTTCAATTAATTTTGAGTATCGAAAAGTAATAGCGCTGTTTTGCTGACAGCCAAAAACAAGAATGGTGTATATAAACATTTTAACCAATATTTGAAATATGAATACATTATTTTAGGATAAATTTAAAGATGTTGAAGTTTTGTAATATTTTTTAAATAGATGTTGTTTTGAGCATGTTACCAGGGAAATGAATATTTTATTTAATTACATAAATATATATTTATTCAGTGTTCTTCAGTAATAATATAGTTGGAAAAGATACTTTGTTTGGGAAATAGAAAAAAAAACCATTACATTTCATATATATACATATCTCTGTCAGTGTCTCACTTTTCCAACTGACTTACTTATTAAAATAATATTTTATCAAGAAATACACCTGTTAGATCACAAACGAATTCAATAATATTCTAATATACGTTTGGTACACATCACTGCAAATATGCAAAAACTTTATTTATAGAAGTTTTTTTTATTTTCTATTTTTTATTTGAACCATAGAAAATGTAAAAGAAATATTCAGTTTTCTATAAAGTTTGCTTCTTGGCATATTTACAGACTTGCACGACAATACGGAGAACTTTCACTTAGGTGAAATAAGAACACAACAGGTAGAAAATAACTTGAATGAAAATATACTGAAAACTAAAGTCAACATTCAATACCTTCACAAACATGGCCACATTTATTGACATTATGGTAAAATAATAAGATAGAAAAGTGGAAGGTTACTCACCAAGCCAACGAGGAGAAAAAATACTAAAAATGTCCTGCCTAGAACCGTTTGACAGTAGACATCGCCGTACCCCACCGTGGACATGGTGACAATGAGGAAGTATACGCACGTCCAGTACGAGAGCTGCTGTGGATTGTTGAACTCCAGAGGGTCACCGGAGTTTTCCAACTGCACAGGACACAGAAAAAATTATACCGTGGGCAGAATACATTCATACAATGAATACATTTTTCAAGTATTTAACTATTTTAATTTACTGCACTTGGCTAAATTGTCAATCCTACAATTTGGTTTCGAACTGCCGCAAACTACATTTGCAGCACATTCTTTTTATACAACAGGTCGTTTGAACCCAATTACTGTACACAATTTGTTTTACCTATTATATTGATTCTCATGATGTGATAGGTAGGTAATATAGCTCTATTTTATTGTCAAGTAAATTCTACACCAGACTAAAGACAGTGTGAGAATTATACTGCCATCGCCGGGAATCAAACCTGGAACCTTCGGTGTGCCAGTCATAACTCATGTCACTCTGCCTTGAGGTTTTTTTTATAATTGAAAGTATCTAATAAACTTTTGAATTTTAGTTCTTAACTATTCAATTGTGCATAATATTTGTCTGAGTTATAAACATAGCCAACCATAGTTTGAGTACAATTTTTTTGACTGGCCATGAAACCAGCCGCACAAGGGGAGTTAAGAAATACTTCTTCAGTGATTGAACATATACGAGTATTACATATTTAAAAAAAAATCAGAAGGTGGTATTAGAGCAATATTGAAGATTTACAAAGAAAATGGTTTTATGTAGCCCAACTGGGGTTACCCCTGGCTGTCCCCTATATTTTGATTATAATATAATATATTTAAAAAAATATATATTTACCATATAACTTAATATGTAACTCAAAAAACCTAAATTAATTTATCAATAATCTTAATAAAAGCTTAATCATTATATTATAATTAGAAAAGAAAAAACAGAAGACGATAAAAATTGTCAGCGAGCAGTCGAAGCCGGTCGAAGCCATAAAATAAAAAATATATATAATTTCATTATTTATATGATAAATTATAATGGTTTAAGTAAAATAGGCACTAAGTAAAAAAAAACTGAATATGCAGATTCGTTCTATATGACATATACGAGTAGATCGAAACTGCATATTTTATTTAGTACCTTTTTTACTTCAACCATTAAATTATCTTCCACTCGTCGATACTGAATGCAGGTGATTCGTAGAAGGTTCTGATGACAAATTATTCTGGATTTCTTCTCTTATATGCCGATAATTTACTCACCAAATGTATAATGCCGGCTGCTGTCAACCACACTGAGATGAATATGGAAACTAGCTGAGCAAGTCGTATAGAACTGGATGTCTTCAAGATGTTGAGGTATTGTAGAATATCAGGCACGGTCATCAAGCGTAGGGCGCGAAGAAATCTCAGTCCTGCAATCGGAAGAGGTATAATTTGAAACAAATATAATATATCAACCGCTATGATTCAATTCCATTACCGTTCTTATTATGTAGTTATCACGATACAGGCCATGCCTAGTGTGACTTTATCAACTTCTTTATCAAATATATATAATAATTATGTAAAAAATGATAATAATAATAATTATTATTATTTGTAAAATTGTCCGATGATTCGTATTAAATGTTTAAAAATATTTATATGGGGATTTAATCAAGGAATTAAATAGTAATTTACATTCTAATCTGGTGTGCACTAAGGTTCCTGTTAATTTTTTTGTTGTTGTGCCTACCTAAGTTGATTTTAACGTCGTAGTGTCACGATAAAAATACATTAATGAGAGTAATAATTTTTATTATTCATTTCAATCTCCATAAAACCCAATCACTTAATCGAACCGAAAGGGGTGTAAATGTTAATCCACACTGAAAAGCTAATTCATCACAGAAACCGTAAAAATATCAGCTATATAGGGTTATTCCAAACATCCCTTAAATATATGTTCACACGGTGACCTTAAACTATTATAGATTGATATTTGTTTCAACATTTTACACAAATTCTGGCGTTGTTTCGATAAATTATTTATTATTATTTTTAAATAGAGTGACTGTATTAAAATACATAATATTAATAACATTTTTTTAAAGATTAAATAAAATATTTAAAGAAACGGTTTCAGTTTCGGATTTTGAAGTAAAACTTCTAATTGCGCGGTAGTACAAATTGGCCCGAACTTCACGAAAAATATAACCCTTACAGGCATTATTGTGGTAAGTAAATAGTTATTTAACGCTATGAACATTACAGTCTATGTTGGTTTGTACCATAATAGTTTACGCGGAAAACTTCAACGCACCGTCAAGCGCAAAAATATTCGATTTTGTAGAGCGTTGTCTCTGCCCATAAATTTGTCAGTACGCATTTGGGATTGAAACTAGCTGCATTTTCGCGTGTGCTCTGAATTACATAATTATTGAAGATGTGGAAAGTGTGAAAAAGAAAATACAACACAAATTCTTATAAATATAATGTTTACACAGTGGAAATAGTACCACACGTTTTCATCAATATTTTATATGGAGTTACAAAATTACAAAATTGTTACAAAATTGTTAAAAAGAAGATTATCTTGAATTAAATTTCACATAACCATGTCGTTATCTTAAAATTTATATTAATACCTGAGAGCCATAAAGCCTTAAGTATTTTTTTATTATCGAAAAGAGATATTTATTTATTTATTATTTTATTGGTCTCTCTTTACATAATTACAGCGCGAGCCAAATCGATGTGAAGGGTATCGCCATTTTGTTGTCACGTAAATTCTACACCAGACCAAAGACAGTGTAACAAACACACTGCCATCGCCGAGAAGCGAACACGGAAACTTCAGTGTGGCAGTCAAAGGACTAACCACTCGGCCACGAATGTCCTTATCAGATTTTCATATTGTTTTGAGAACTGTATGCTGGATATATAACTCTACTAATTAATAAATACACGTAAAATGTATATACTCGAACAATGTGTATTTTAGACACTTGATCAAACGAAATGTGCGAATATTAGACTAAAAATTTGAATAAAAAGATTTTTTTGGAAAAATTGCCTACTTAAGAAATAGGGGCGCTTTATTTTTTTTAATTGAAAAACTCATCTTCTGTTTTATTCTTTTTTTTTTCTCTTCAAGTAACCAACGTATTTTCTTAAACGTGGTCTCATTTGAAAGCTAGAAAGTCAACTTAGCTAAAAAATAAGTAAAACTAACAGTATCGAACAGAAAAATAATTAAAATAAATAAAGTTACATATTCAATATTAAAAAAAAGTTTTTTTTTTTCAAATATCGTATTTTTTATTATTTTTTTAAATAAGTATACTGTTTGATATTGTTAGTTTTTTTTAGCTAGGTTGACTTTCTAGCTTTCAAATGAAATTAATTTGAAGAAAATATGTCGCTTACTTAAGAAAAAAAAATATGAGTTATTCAATTAAAAAAATATTTCCCTATTTCTTCAGTAGGTAACTTTTCCAAAAAAAAAACGCATTTTTATCGATAATTTTTTGTCTAATATTCGCACATTTCGTTGTATCGAAAATACACATTGTATAAAACAAACCGTGCGATGTATGCCATGTTAAAAATTCAAGGCACATGAATAAAGCATTCGTCTACATTTAACACAGACAGAAAAATAATTGGATTCTTATAATTAATGAAATAGTATAAAAGTACTCACCAATCCATGTTCTATCCAGGTATATTGATACAAAGGATGGGGGTATCGTAAAGTAATCTACGAATGAATACATTTCGAGCATGAACCACAGTTTGTCACTAGCAGCTATAAACTGAAAAAAAAAACAGAAACGTGAGAATTCGAAAATTTAAAAAAATTATAAACACTGATTTATTTCTTCTATATTAAGAATCACTTTGTGTTGTGGATTCATAAGAGAATAATAAATAAAAAAACTATGTATGAAAATATTTTATTACAATTTAAACCCAAACATGTTTCAGGACACAGAAGCCCTCTATCAGTGTAAAATACTGTCAAAATGGTTACAGTTTTGAAAGATGTTCAAATGAACTTTTTGAACGTTTTATTAATTTGTTTAACAATTTTTTTTAACAATTCCAAAATTATAGTTCTTGTTGGGGTCCAGACATTAATAATTTAATGACGTTAAAATTATAAAGCGCCATGTGATCACCTCAAAGGCGCATTCAGACGTGTTTTCAATCTACAAATCTAAATATAATCGCTGCATCTGATTTTCACGATCGGTTAAAATATAACATAATAAAAACAAACATACAAAATGGGTTTTAGTTTAGGTATGAAAAATCTAGATTTTCAGTTTAAATCCGAAATCTGTCCGATCATTTTTGAACCAAAGGTATGAAGGGAGATTGTTCCAAACTGATGGGCCGGCTACTGCAAAGCCTAGATCCCCGAAATTTGTACCAGGGCAACGCTTCAGCTCAACTAATTTACCTATAGCAGAGGAATGTGCCAAACGAAGTGTGGATTTTCTTGAATTTAGGCTATCGTTATACAGAGTTCTATGGAGAAGGATCAAGGGCCCGTACATTATGGGGATATGCCGGGCCATAAAGAAGCAACAGAATAAGATAAGGCGCAATTATTATTTATAGTATAGAATTATTGACTCTGTTGTGTCTACTATATTAATCTTGATAAAAACTCCTAATTCAATTGCAAACATTCCTCTAAAATATTCTAATTAATTTAATGTTCCAAAATTTAACATTTCATGCTAATTTCAAACTGTCAAACCCATTTCCTCCATTAGGAATTAATTAGTAGGTATAATGTTCCATTAATTCAACAAGTAAGGGGTTGTGTGATTTCTTTAAACATATGCAAAGTTCCACAGTTAATTATAGTAGTACCATAAAGAGGAATTGTAATAATTACTTACTCGTATAAAAAAGTAGACCATAAAAAATATGTTAAAGGCAAGGTCGATTTGCTGCGTAATGTTGTTGCTCCATTTCTGGCATCGTTCGACTTCCTCGCTGGAAAGACAACATACAATTATATAGTAAATCTAATAACACTAATTAGATATCACCAATAACACTAATATAAGAACATTAAATATCTATAGTGTTTTTAAAATATTAAAAAATTTGAAGCATTTAATTTGTGGTGCGGCATTATTAAATATAAAATCAATACACTATTTGTTATTTACACCACTTAATTTTAAAAAAACCAACCGGTTTTGCTGCCGCCAGAGCTTCATCAGGGTTACAAACGACGCAGTATATTTTGTAACCCTGACGAAGCTCCGGCGGGAGCAAAACCGGTCGGTTAATAAAAAATAAGGTGGTGTAAAAACAAATTAAAAGTGTAATATATATTTCACTAAAGAAGAACTAAAATTCCATTTTTTGCCATTCCTGAGCTTATTTTTATCGACATCAAAGACATTTCACTAAAAAAAAAGTCTAACACCAAGGATTTAAATCAATGATTTTAGAATTTATAGTACAATCTCCAATATAAGCATAAACATTTCTCATTATTATGAAGAAAGAATCTGGACATGTTCAGGCTTGAACCCAAATCCCCTGGATCAGGAGTCAAGCATTCTATCTCCCGCTCCATTATCCGGTTCTTCATCGTCCGTAGAACGATATAAACTGTTACATTGTCTCCGATTATTAAGATTTATTATCTATGAAGTTTTTGAAAAAAAAGCTCTACGGCGGAATAAAAATTGATTTTAATTTTAAAAAAAATTTAATAAACCGGTAGTACCTTATACTCTAGATATGTAAATTTGGGGTTGATGCTCGTCGTTGAAGATAAATTGTCATTAGAAAAAATATTGATTTAATATTAATAATTGGAAATGTGTGGAAGAAGACTGGAAAAAATTGGAAAGAGCTGGGGGATGGAGAGAGATGGTCACGGACAGAAGTCAGTGGAGGATTGTCGTGGAGGAGACCAAGTTCCACATTGTAGTATTAACAATTAGAAAGTATGATCTCGAGTAAGTACCAACTAGCGTAAGCATTTACACGAAAACAAGCGAATAAAAATTTACGTTTTTTATCGAAAATTCTACAATGATTTTTTAACGTGCAAATGCAAGAGCAGAGATGAATTATTATTATTTTATGTTCGCTTTTCATTGTCGCGGAGCGCGGCACGTAGCGTCGCTTTTCGCCAATCGCGAATCAGGAGAAAATGGCGTGGGATGTCCCGCCAATTTGCATTTTTTTAATTTCGCATCTCCCCGAGTAGCCTCCCTCTGTCGGCATTCTCGACCCTTTTCGGGGCCAATTTTTCACTCGGTTAAATAGCAAAAAGCGTTATTACTGGAATATCTTTCTTCATAGGAATGCTTAATTTGAACAAAACGGTAAAAAACGTAACCTTTTTCGTTGAATTCACAGACCTAATCACACGGATGCGCGGTGGCAAACATCACAGGATTAAATGAAAAAACGCGAAGGAAATGTCACAGCAATTTCCCGGGGAAAAGAAATAGTACAATTGGACTTTACTCCGGATCGCTTTCAATTAATCATTCATTTAACTAGCAGCACCACTGTATAAAAATAACCCAATCAATGTGAATTAATATATAACGTAAGAGTAAATATCAAATTGTGCGCATTGTATGAAGCTTGATACATATGTTAATTATAAACAAAATTGTGAAAACTATTCAAGTACAAATTTAAATATTAATGATGTCATAAATTAATACGAATTGAAAACGTATATTTTCTGGATGTGTTAATTTATTTTATGGGAATGACATGTTTCACCTTGCTAAGGCGCTATTATTTGAAGCTTAGCAAAGCAAAACATGTAATTCATATTAAATAAAATTAAAATAAAAACTTCTAGAAAACATTCGTTTTCATTCGTTTTGATTATTTAATATGGAGTTTCATTTCATTTTTCAATAATATTAAATTAATTCGCCAGGGCAAGAGTAGGTAAGTACTTAATAAAAAAACAACAATTTTTTTTTGGTTTGTTGAATTCGTCACAATTGTTTTATGCTAATTAAAATATTATATTTTCTTTCTAAAGTAGTTCAACATTTTCCCGACTATAGCACAATATATGGAATTATTGTTTTTGAAACTTGTAAAAAAATATTTATTGCTAAAAAATTCAACAGTAAATAATATTATCTAAATTATAACACCTCTACCAGAATCAAATACGAACTGTTTTAATTTACATTTCAAATATATAAAGGCAGTTAATCAATATGAAATTAAATTTCCCGCCATTATTACTAAAAACAGTACTTTTGCATGTATATACTCGTATAAGATTCTCTTCAATATAATATATTTTAGTATGGGTACTTACCTAGAGGCATCTATGAAGTAGATGATCAGCGATGCTATGCTCAGAATGAACACCAACACTACCTGAAAAAAAGAAAAGAAAATAACAAATAAAATTTTGAATATAGAATTCTTCGTTCGATCGAAAATTTTGCGCTTGCGCGTTGAAATAAATCTAGGAATCTACGTTGTTTTTCTCGAGACCTCTCCAAAAATGACGATCAAATGCTTTTTATTTACAGAATAAAACTATATTAAGCATATTTAATTTAAATAAGAGATTAACGCGTTAAATTTGTATGAGCAAAACATGCATATTGTGATTATTTTCGTCATTCCTAGCTTGTCGGTGTCCTGTTTAATATTCTTCACACTTCATTTCTTATTGTGTTTCGTATTTAGATAATCTTGTTCGGGGAATCTTCATTTTATTGACACGAGAGAGAAATATTGAGTTTGCAGTTCACACGTTACCCTTTGTTTTATACTATGAACCATAGGTTCCTGAACTTCTTCGGGCCACCGCCCCCTTTACAAGACATACATTTGGTAAGGCTTCCGCATTATTACAGTTTTTCGCTATCCAGATGTTTGATATTTTCAACGTAATTAGCAACTGATGATTACATTACTGCTTATGCCGTTTAATTATTGAAAAGAACGGGCCAATAGTGCTTTATCTAGAACACAGTTGGCGCTATACCGATTTTAATTTAAAATATATAATACTTTTTTTACGGACATTTATTTCTGTCTGATTTAGTAAGAAGAGAATAATACGAATTATAAAGCAGAAAATAATGTTGTAATTATTATCCAGTCGCAATGACATAAAAAGAAATGAGTTTTAAATGTACATTATTTATTTATTCTTTAAGTAGCCACCGATCTATAGACCGTCTTATCGCCCCCAGAATGCTTCTAAACCCACTATCGCCTCTCGAGAAAGCTTCAGCTTTCACCGAGGAGGCGAACTCACACACTTTGGGAAACTATAATGTAAATAATGCGCTGAAATTATTAACTGTAACAAGAAGTTAACCACCCTACCTATTTGAACGTACGTGATACGTTCACTTTGACTGTACCATTCTACGATATCCCGTATCACGTACGGGCTTGAGAAAAAATAATGTACCTAAAATGTACAAAGTTTTAGAGATACGCGCATGTGCCATCCAAAATTGAGCACAAGTCTTCATAAATATGATAGTTTTACAAGGGGCAGGCGAAGTGTGCGGCCGAGTATTTGACGTTTCGTAATTAAAAAAAATAAAATTAGTATGCAATTAAATTTCATTAATAAAAAACCTGCTTGATTTTTGCACCTTTCTCGGAAAATAACCCAAAGGTAGGGCGGTTAATTACTTTTCTTTCACTATTCATCTAAAATCGAACGGAATCTGTTTTAACGTTAATCTTGTCATGGAAAAATATAGGAAATATTACATAATAAAAAATAATTAAAATTTGTTTTCTCTTCTTTTTCGTCATGTTACATAAAAAATATACCAATAAATAAATCAACAATTATGTATTTAAAGTATCATGTTTTTTTCGCACGTACACTCGGATTAAAAATACGTATTATGTAGGTTAAACAACACATCAAATAATTCGAAGAAAAAACCTTACTGGGTTCATTTCGTGTATACAGATTGGTTTAGGATTAAGAAACCGCAAAGCGTTTTTTTACCTACATCTTCAACCGGTTTTGATGCTGGCCATAACATATTAAGGAAATGAAAAAAAATCTGTTGCTCATAAAATCCATCATTATATAAAAAATTAGTGCAATAACCTTATTATTCATATAGCAAAATTATTAGTAGTCATATAAATAAATAACTGTTTATAATGTGAAGCTTAAAAAATACAAAATACTGTAATTAATACATTGTTTTTTTCATTTATTTTTTTAACATATTTTATACTTGTAAAACCTTTGAAAAATGACGGAATAAATATACTCAAAATTAGTTGGTGGTCTAGGGGTAAGAACGTTTGGCTCCTGATCCAGAGAACCTTGGTTTGAGCCTGGACACCACCAAATTCCTTAACTAACTAACTAACTAACCATCACGCCATTTCCCCGGAGGGGTAGGCAGAGATAATGGATCGCCACAATGCTCTGTCTTTTCATACATAATACATTAGTACATCGTACCATGCACGCACGTCGATTATTCCGACTTCGAATGTGACCGCCTTTTAGTAATTGATTATTTTGGTCATGCCATGTTTTCCTCGGTCGTCCTCGGCTTCTTTTTCCGCTCACGCAGCTTGTGTACAACTTTTTAACCATTCTACTCTCATCCATTCGTTCCATATGTCCAAACCATATCAGGGATCCTTTATTAATTTTATCCATGATGCAGTCATCTGCCTTACATTTCTTTCTTATTTCATCGTTCGGTATTCTATCATACAACGTTTCCCTCACATTCTTCTTAGTGATCTCATTTCTACGGCGTTTATCCTGCTTTCACCCTTCTTTTGCCAGCTTCAAGCTTCACTTCCATACATCTTCATAAAAATGAGCTATTTTCTGCTCATATTGAAGATTGTAAAATAAATACTAATATCATTGATTGAAATCTTTGGTGTCTTTTTAAAAATAAAAAAGTGAAAAAGAAGGGTTTCAATTCATCTATATTGTACTTTTATTTAAAATTTGAACTAATTGCATTTTCTTGTCGCATATGTATTGAAGATGTAACCTTCGAAAAATGAAGAAATAAATAAACTGAAATGTGGAAATAACAGTGTTTCCGGCTTTACACTAAAACACAGTAGATGTGCACTTTTAATATTGAATGAGGTACCGCAATACCATCAAAAGTTTTGTGACAATGATTACACAAAGTTTAACAGAGTTATGCGAGGGAAACTAATGTGTAATTTGGCTGAATTAAATTCTCATAACTTATTAACCATACAAATACGTATATCAACCCAAGTTCTGTCAGATTCAAGGGTATAATTTAATAATATATACTCACGTAAATTACAATATAACTTAATAAAACAGTATAGTAACATTCTGTGTAGGTACTATGTAGTTATATTGTGTGATTAATAAATTAACTTGTCTAAACATATTAAATTATTACATTGTGATACCATGTAAGCTTCGTCTGTTTTGCAAAACTATTGTAGATATTCTCATATTTTTAGATTGATTGTTAAGGTTTTATGATCGAAAACTCCATTATTAATTATAATATAGTATAATATTAATTATATTATATTTGATAGGTAGTTGTCATCGCAAACAAAAACCTATCAAAAAAAGCTAGAATGGCAGTGCACAATGGTGTTCTTCTACGACCCTTACGTATGGAAGCGAAGCATGGAACTGGCAAAAGAAGGATGAAAGTAGAATAAATGCAGTTGAAATGAGATCTCTTAGAAGAATGTGTGGATACTCTGTGTATGATAGAGTGCCGAATGAAAATATAAGAAGTGAATGCGGTGAGAATGATGGTGTCATGAACAAAATAATGAAAGGATCATTAAGATGGTTTGGACATATTGAAAGAATGAATGAAGAAAGAATGGTAAAAAAATTATATGTTAATGATGTAAATGGAACCAGAAATAGAGGAAGACCGAGGAAAACGTGGCACGATCAAATAAATCAAATATTGAATGTCGGCCATGTGAGGAGTCAGAGAAATCGACGCGCGTGCATGACACGATGTATGAATGTTGAGGAATCGAGAGAAATATGTCAGGAAAGAAAAGTGTGGCAGTCCATTCTTTCTATTCTTCTACCCTATTTTTTCTGTTATATAAACGTAATTGTTTTATTGGACAGAGACATTACAGAGATTTTAATTTACATAAAAATATTAATATTAGTTACTAATTTGTTGTGCTTTGTAAGGGAATTCTAAAAAAAAAAACTCTTACGTTATTTTTTTTTTCCGCTTTTGGGTATATTTCAGGGCAACCCAAGTAAAATAAATTCAAAAGAGGAAAAATCTGTCTTTCAATTTTAAATAATTTAATAATTATTCTAAATTTCAATATTAAATATTTTCTTTTTTAGATTACAACATAGTTAGTAGGTGTGCACCTTTTATATTGAAGGAGATACCGCAGTATCATCAAAAGCTTTCAGGTTTTTTTTAATGTCATCGCAAGGTGAAACAATTTTGTAACTAACATGATTATTTTTATATGAATAAAAATCTCTGTAAAATTTATTAAACAATCTCGTTTAGATTATAATTAAAATTATTTGTGGACTTAATTTCGCTAACATACGAGTATGTTTAAAATAAAGATGTCTATGGAAGCTATTTAAAACTTAAAGCAAAGTGACTAAAAGCGGCGTAAATAAACAAGATCGATTTGACAAATGAGTCTCAGAAACTGTCGTTCAGAATTATAAAGTGCGTGTCTGTCTGCGTCCATGCGATGGCAGTCCCAAAGATTATGGAATATTATGAATTTATTATCATTACGAGTATGTATATGTATTAATAGATGGCGCTAGTGTAGATTGAACAAAAATATGTGAAGTGTTCTTCAAGATGCTAATGCATATATACGTCTTTAAAAAAATTGTCAGACGTGGTGGTCGTAAGAAGGGCGGAATGGGGAATGTTGTATTACATAAAGCGATCTATTAACCCAACCAATGACAGGTCATCAGTCCTATAAACGCCTCGACCACCATATTCTGTTTCCAAAAAACAATTTACATCTTCGTCTCTATTGAGATAAAATTAATCCCTAAAAATGACGACTAACCCGCAATGGGTTAAATCCAGTATTTGTATACTTTCAACATGTTGTATAAGGTATATATTTGATCAAAACCACGTGTGTTAAAAATTGTTTGACACGCAATTTTCAGTTTTCTCCGGGGTTTATATTTTATAAAATGAATATATTATTTAGAAAAATGTAGATTTTATATTTGATTATATAACCAGTATTGATTTTTCATTAATCATATAAACTGAACGCTTATTTTTGATAATCCACTGGCAAAATATAATTATATAGGAGAAGGCATTACTCTTAAAAATATAGATTGTGTATAGTGAAAAAAAATCTAGATTAAAATAATCAAGACCCTCTTTCAACTAAGTGATCAAATCAGATAGTCTGGCCTGGTTCAGACATGTGACGTGACTCCAGAATTATATAGATAGAAAAAAGTCTTAAAAGCAAAAGGAAAGACGACCCTCGCTTGATTGAGATAAAGATTGATGGACAATATCTCCGCAGATCTGGGGAAGTTAAAGTGGAGAATTGAAAAGAGGGTAGTAAGCGTGATAGGGAGGTAAGGCAAAATATCTCAAGAAAGGTGAAACTCTTCATGAGTTTTTCGATCAATTATACATTTTAATTAATAATAAAAAGCTTACACGAAAAAACACGTCGTTAGTAATATAAATAATTATTTTGTTTAATTCAAATATGGTCATAAATCTAACTTTTTTTTATTGTTCGAAGTATTATATAATATATAGTCATATAGTACATGCCAAAAAATGATAATATTTCTATGATTTAAACTTATGTATATAAGTCTAAAATTATTGTCACATTCTTTAATATATTATATATTGATAAAGTAGGTATTCCATAATTTAGATACATAATACATTTGAAAATTAATGTAATACAAGAATTCGGTATTTAGCAATCTTAATTGTGTTTGACAAAAATGATATCTTTCTAATAAATTGAATTGAATGCAATTGCACATGGCGAAATTAAAAAATATGAATTGATACATTCACTGATTTTAGCATGAAGCTTCTAAAATTCAAACAAATATCTTTCAATTGGCAGATGAAATGAATGTTCGATCGCAGAGAGAATAAATTGAAATGTTCATATAAGTCATCCGATTGAAATAAATTTGAGTAGGAAATGAAAATGGAAATGAGTTAATGTAGGAAACGGTAAAGTGACGCTGTCATCCTTTATTCGAAAAATGTTCAAAATTCTAAAATACGTTAGGGGGAAAATCATATTTGGAAAATTATTAACAAAATCTTTTATGCTTTCCTCTTTAATGTAAATTGACATAAGTGGTGGAGATAAAAAATCACACTTATTTAAGCTACGTTTTAGTTTAAATATTAAATATACAGGAATAGATGTATAATTTAAAGCACTTATTAAAAAATAAAAAAATATGTATTTCAAATGAACATTGGATGACTGTTAAGGGGAAAAATTAATAAGCAAACAAACTGAAATGGTGATAAAAATAAATTTAAATGTAAACATTGGTAAACATAGAAAACTTATAGGAATCACGTGCCACACATTATTACATGCCGCGCAATATTGAGTCGTAGAAATCAACGTGCGTGCATGACACGATGTATGAATGTTGAGGAATAGAAATAAATATATCAGGAATGAAAAGTGTGGCAGTCCATTCTTTCTGCCTACCCCTCCGCGAGACGGCGTGATGGTTAGTTAGTTTAATACATATTTTTTTGCTTTATTCAAGTTTAAGTCAGAGCCTTGACGATTTGTTTTATAATGAGAATGAGAAGTACGTGTTTAATGTAAAACTTGAGTAATTATTTAACGACGCGGTTGGAAGTTTGTAAACAATTGAAGACTTAAGTAATACAAAAGCTCTCGAGCCTCGCGCCTGTCAAGGAGAGTAAATATTGGTAAAGGGGAAGGAATGTGATTAATCTATCGGGAAGTGACGTGACTGATGTTGTGCAGAGAACGAAATAATACATTGTGTTAAAATATTAGAGGGAGGAGAAGATGAAAACATTAACGTTATGTTTAATTATGTAATAAACACGTTTGATTTTGAAGTGTTGTGATAGGCGTTTAAGTTGGTTTATTCAATAAAAAATTATAAGTTTACCTCGTATTAATCGTGTTGTTACTACGAGTATAATTCAAACACCCGGCGTCCCTGGAAACGACATAAAGTTGGCCAAACATACTACTACAATGACAAGAGAACAGAAGATATATGATGCTTTTTGGATCATTACAAAACTTACTTGCATTGACACGACGAAAAATGATATTAAAGTATTATATATAAAAAAAACAAACTCAAATCGAACTGAAGGGGGACGAGGTGCAAGACTTTGCTACAAACCAATTCCTAGTATTGAAACAGAGCAATAAAAATAAAATGTTCATTGAAAGTTAAGGCGCTAACACTGTGGAATTCCATTGTAAACACTTTGGAATTGAATATAAAATGTTGTTTATGTTCCACTTCAATTTATTAAATATCTTTATACAATAAAAATATTAACCACGACATGTTTCGGAGGTGACCTCCATCTTCAAATGGAGGATGGAGCTTAAGCAGTTACTGCGTTGTTTTTTCTCAATTCAAAAATAAAATATTTGAAACCTATATGTTAAATAAACGAAAAAATATAAGAAATAATCATCATTCATTCATTTCTCGGCGCTACATCCCGGTGTGGGACTTGGCCTCCTCCACAACGGTCCTCTACTGACTTCTGTCTCTGACCATCTTTTTCCGTTCCCCAGCTCCTTCCATTTTCTCCCAATCTTCTTCCACACAATCCGCCCATTTTTTCCTCGGTCTGCCTCTTGTTCTTTTCGCGGGGCACCCATCTGGATATAATTTGTGGTGTTCTACCCTCTGGCATTCTTTCCACATGGCCAGCCAACCGTAGGCGTTCAGACTTACAGAATTTCACTACTGTATCATGGTTAATCAGTTCTTTAAGTTCAAGGTTTCTTTTAATTCTGTAAGTCCCATTCTATATATTATTTCTATCCTATAAGAAATAATAGCCGCACAAATTCGATAAATACATTAAATACTCGTATTTTAATTTTCTCGTATATATAGTCTCCTAAAGCATTAAAATCTTCGCACAAGTGTGTATGAATATTCTAAATACAATATTATTCAATTCACAAGCAATTCTAAAAGGCTTATAATAAAAAAAAACATATATCGTATTTTGTTTGAAGGATGATTGATATTCCAATAACGCGATATCGAAATGCTTTCAGATTTTCGGGGAAGAAAAATGTGTCATTTTTTATAAAGGAATGTTCGTATATCATGAAATAAAGGAGGCTGTTGTGTGTTTGTGTGTGTGTGTGTGTGTGTGTGTGTGTGTGTGTGTGGGTGTATGTGTGTGTGTGCTCGTAGGAGAATGTTGGGAGTCGGCCCTCGTCCCGGCTACTTGAAATGCGCAACGGTGACGTCAGAATCCATTATTTTTGCTTAAAAGGGTTGTTATTGCGTCAAATGTTGGTGAAAGTGAGACGGGAATAATAAAAGTTCAGAAACCGTTCCGTTTGCGCCTTTGTTTTTAATAGCCGCTTGGAACGTAGTCGATTATGTACATATTTTGAACGAAAGAAATGTGTTGCGTGCTAGAAGTACAGGGCGAACGACTTTAAAGCGGACTTTTTTACGTTTCGGATTTTATAGTCCTGATTTTCTATCAATCGAAAAACGGTAAAAAGTCTAATTTTACATCCGAAAACTCGAGTATGTAACAAATGTTGAGACCATGAAAACATTTAATGAAATTCTTTACATATATATGATATACAATATACATTACGTAAATTACTTTATTATTGTATTTCTGAATACTGTCTATTTAGAACTTCATTTAAGCACCGCGAAAAATATTTTGGGATAAAAACACACCTCAAAGAAGGACGTAACTTTATCATAAAAAATATATAATATATACCATATATCTGAAAGAAAAATGGTCGTTCTAATAAAAATATTCAAGATTTAAAATGATAACATATTTTAATTAAATATCCAAAACATGTCTTAATTTTGCAATGCTTTTAATGACATTAGCAAAGTAAGCAAATATCAATTGTAAAATAAATATCGCTGATAGATAATATAAATACACAGACACTGACTATACAAAAAGAAATATTCTTATTAATTTAATTGCAAAGAAATGTAAAATAAACATTATCCAGATGAATAAACTGTGTATACATATCTATGCTATATAAATTATAATTGGTTGAAGTTTTGTGCCAAACACAGGCAACGGCCTAGTTGGCAACAACCTCAGCTTTTCTCGTAAGCTCTCTATACAACAAATGTGCTCGTGTTTATAAACATGTATTGATTAAAATATGTGTAGCTGTACGTAAAAACTGAGTCATATAGTCATTATTTAAATACTATGAAAGTTTTCACATTACACGAAAAAAATATTCGATTAAGTTTTTATTTACGTTTGAAAAAGTTTAATAATTAAAGGCTGGTTATTACAAAGTTTCTATTGGGTTTAAACATAAAAAAAAGAATAACACTGTATCTTAAAACATGTGTCATGAAGAATTTGAGATCACTTTGCATTTTTGCAGTCATTGGTCTTTATATTTAACGCCAATTGGTCTCAAAAACTTATTTTTGACCCGTTTGATATTTGGTACCTTTTTAATGATTCAAATTCCCCTCAATTCGTCCTGTATTATAAATAAATAAAAATACAATCGTTCGTAATACAAGTAATATTGTTTTTTCTATTATGCACATAAACCAATTCGGCTCGTAATGATGCTTCTTTTGAAAAGCGGATATAAGCAGGATATATTTTCGGAACTGTTATTACAACAATACGGAACATTGTTGATAATAAAATGCTCCACAAATGACGGCGACAGCAAAAACATTCCTTTCCAAGTTCCCATTTCTTTCGAAGTGGAAATCCCCGGGTAGATTCACAGCAGTAGAGACAGCTTTTGTACATTATATATTCTCTCGCAAAGCTATTGAGTATTGAGCTACCTACACACGTAGAGCTCGGGTGTATGTAGGCACCGTGTGTGTACAATCGCTGGCAATCCACAGGGGATAAGGCAAACGATTTTCATTGAAAACGACGCCGGTATTTTCAAGAAAGCTCGATATATTTATTGGGAATGATATTATCCTGAGTGTAAATGGTAAAGTTGAAAGTAAACGTTATTATTTTTGATCGGCAACATTAAGCAATTGAATAAATCATCAAATGTATGTGTTCGACAACTTGAGCAACAATGTCACATTCATTTTAACTCGATTTTTAAATAAAGCTTGAGTGGCCCTTAAATATGACATTTATGAAAATGGAACACGGAACTGAGGATTTAGATGAAAGATGCTGATGAAGAAGAAAGATGAAAGATGAGAAGATTGCCTTTTAGGCAAGCAACTTAAACTTTATAATCAAATGATTTTACTGAAATCTCTTAATGGAAGTTCATTTTAAATAAGAATGAAATAAAACGATGTTTTTTTTAACTACTTCCAATTTTGTCTTTATTTCGACAGCGACCGGTTTCGCTAGGCTCGCTGTCGAAATAAAGACAAAAGTGGAAGTAGTTAAAAAAACATCGTTTTATTTCATTATTATTTAAACTTTATACTTATAAAGTAAAATTTATCAGGCGTCTTATGCATTTAGAAATTATTGCAGACACAAAAGGTAACAGATTTGCCCACAAGTTTATTATGAAACCTCACAAATAATTTAAATAACATATTCTTTCAAATAAATAACGATTAATAATAATTTAAATAACTTTAATGATGTAAATGGGGTACGAAGTCGAGGCAGACCGAGGAAAACATGGCATGACCAAATTAACCAAATTTTAAAGGTTGGTCATGTTAGAAGTCGGAGGAATCGACGTGCGTGTATTACTTGTTGTATGAATGTGGAGGAAGCTAGAGAGGTTTGCAAAGGATAGAGTAGTGTGGCGGTCCATTCTCTCTGCCTACCCCTGCGGGGAAACGGCGTGATGGTTTGTTTGTTTGTTTTTATTCTTTCAAAGCATACACATTTGGTGTAATCTATTAAACATCGAAAACAGAATCTATTACACATCGAAAATAGAATCATCTTAATGAATCAAATCATGTAGATAATATTTCAGGGCCTATGTATTGATCAGAACTTTAATACTATTATTTATAACAGCTTAATATAAATTATATCGCTGGCGGAAAAATATTGAAAATTTTTGTTTAGTTATTTACAAGTATTGTTGAATGAGTAAAATGTAAACATTATTATTCTGCTCTCTCAAATATTGAAGACTACTACTATTGTTTTGAGATAAAGCACAAAGCACTCCTGAAATTTGGTTGAGACAGCTCAACATAAAACAAAGCGGCCACTTGAATCTTCAGAGTTTAGGGTTCTTGAAGTTTTGTAGCTGAATGATTTGATGTTAATATTTTGAACAATTCTATTCGTGTATGCCAATGAACATTTCTATGTTTATATTATAGTTGTATGTACATTTAACGTTGTTAAATATTAAACGATTATTATTAAAAATATTAAGTATTAAGTATTACGTATTAAAAATATATATTAAGCTCTGATGTTAAAAGCGTACTGCTGTGCGGATGTGAGACTTGGAAGTCTACCGCGGACGTTATTGGTAAACTCCAGGTGTTTATAAATAGGTGCCTTCGCTCAATATTCAAAATCAATTGGCCCCAAACAGTGTCAAATGCCGTTCTCTGGACCATGGCAGGCGAAAAGCCAATTAGAGAACAAGTCGCTAGACGCAAATGGCAGTGGATCGGTCACACTCTGAGACTAGCTGGTCGGTCAGTCAGTCAGTCTCAGGGTGCACTAGACTGGTCCCCTTTGGGGGTAAAGAGAAAGCGAGGCAGACCCTGCAGGACGAGATTAAGGCAGCAGGCCTCACTTGGGATGATATTAGGCATCAGGCATGCGATAGAGTCGGGTGGAGAAGGTTCCTTGAGGCCCTATGCACTACGTAGGTGTGACAGGACAACAAGAAGAAGAAAGAAGACGAAATATTAAACAAAATTAATTAAAGTAATTTCATACAGGACTAAAGCTGAATAAATAATTTCTAAATCAAAATATTTATAAAAAGTATGAACATACCGAATCAATAAAATCTTAATTTTTCTATTGTATACTAGTACATCGATGAATTGCGTACCTAAACGTAAAATAATTTAAATTTTCTCTTTAGAATAACATTTAATTTTCACAACACTTTATTTTAAATATTTCAGATTCATGTTTCCGACTCGGTGAATTTTTTTAAATTATTCAAACTTGAATCAAAAACTCTAAGTTATAGCGAATATATAGACATATCGCACGCTTAATAGTAAACTGACCGATTATGGTTTAGGCCAAAATTAAGTTAACATTAGACAGAGGCTTGTGTTAACGCTATTCATCTATTTTTCACATTCGTACGTATTTTTCGACTGTTTTTGTTAAAACACCTACTCATGTCAGATCGAGCAAAACTTGCTTTTTTGAGTTAAGCCGTTCTATTAAGCGTGCGATATATAAAAAATACATATCTCTAGGTGATTGTAAATATGATATTATTATTATTATTATTGTTTTTTTGAAACCATATTTCCATCATTACGGGGCGAATCAAATCGATGTAAATGGTATAGCTATCAAATTGACTTTCGGGACATGTGATAGGTAGTTAATTTATCACCATTTTATTGTCACGTGAATTCTGCACCAGACCAAAGACAGTGTGACAATCAAGCTGCCATCATCGGGAATCGAACCCGGAACCTTCGGGGTGGCAGTCAAATCACTTACCACTTGGCCAAGAAGGTCGTCGTGCACCCATCGTGATAAAAATTATTTTTATAACTAACTAACTAACCATCACGCCGTCTCTCCGAAGGGGTAGGCAGAAACGATGGACTGCCACAATTTTCTTTCCTGAAATATTTCTCTTGCTTCCTCAACATTCATACACCGTGTCATGCACGCGCGTCGATTTCTCTGACTCCTCACGTGGCCGATAATCAATATTTGATTTATTTGATTGTGCCACGTTTTCCTCGGTCTTCCTCTATTTCTAGTTCCATTTACATCGTTAACATAGAAATTTTTACCATTCTTTCTTAATTTATTCTTTCCATGTGTCCAAACCATCTTAATGATCCTTTCATTATTTTGTTCATAACACCATCATTCGCACCACATTCACTTCTTATATTTTCATTCGACACTTTATCATACCCAGAGTATCTACACATTCGTTTAAGAGATCTCATGAGATCATTTTTATATTATATATAATATATTAAAAGGAGATATCTAAATTTAGATCATCCATCGTTGATTTCTAGTTTATGGACAACTTCTCCACAGTTATTTTATTAGTTCGATAAAAATTCACGATTAAAATAAAAATAAAATTACGCATTTTTAAGGTTATTAACCACCCTACGTATTTAAACGTACGTGATACGTTTACTGTGACAGTACCATTCTACGCTATCCCGTATCACGTACGCGCTTGAGAAAAAGTAATGTAACTAAAATGTACATACTGTTAGGGATACGCGCGTGTGCCAACAACACTCGAGTACAAGTCTTCATAAATATGATAGTTTTACAAGGGGCAGGCGAAGTGTGCGGCCGAGTATTTGACGTTTCGTAATTTAAAAAAATTAAAATTAATATATAATTAAATTTAATTAATAAAAAAAATTTTTTTTTGCACGTTTCTCGTAAAATAACACAAAGGTAGAGCGGTTAACTGCTATTTGAAATTTGTAATATGATAAAAGGTTTCTGAGATATCTTAACTTGTTATCTTAAGTTATTTTATAAAAGAGTTTACACACAAACTTAACCAGAGATATGAATATATTACGAGAACATTTTTGATAATCGAAGTCGTGCCTATGCATTCTTTTCCCTTCGATATTAGGCCAATAAGGCAACCCCCGCTGCCAGCCAGTCAGTTGGCTGAGGGAAAGGAAGATTTCGATTGGGGAATTATGTCGAACGGTTTCCCTTCGCCGGCACCGTGTTAGGGGGCCTTCTAACCGAATGACCCAGTAAAGAGCCCCCCAGCCGCCCTAACGACCTAGCCACGTACCTACCTACAGCTACAGCCCACAGTCTATAGTATGGCACCTTAACTGTACAATGCCGCACGATAAAATGTACTCATTTTCGAATAAAGAAAAACAAAATGAAAAAAAAAACTAACGGTCACACTTTTTTTATTCCTGACATACTTCCCACGATTTCTCAACATTCATACATCGTGTCATGGACGCACGTCGATTTCTACGACTCCTCACATGTCCGACATACAATATTTGATTAATTTGATCGTACCATGATTTTTTCGGTCTTCCTCTGTTTCTAATTCCATTTACACCGTTAACATATAATTTTTTTACCATCACTTTTTTATTTATTCTTTCCATGTGTCGATTTCTACGATTCCTCACCTGTCCGACATACAATATTTGATTTAATTGATCGTGCCAAGTTTTTCCGGTCTTCCTCTGTTTCTAGTTCCATTTACATGATTAACATATATATTATTTTACCATTCCTTTTTCATTTATTCTTTCCATGTGTCCAAACCATCTTAATGATCCTTTCATTATTTTGTTTATAACACATTCATTCGCACTGCATTCATATTGAAATTTCCTTTCGACACTCTATCATACACAGATTTTCCACACATTCATCTAAGAGATTTAATTTCGAATGCACGCACGTCGAATGCTCCGACTCCTCACATGGCCGAAAAATAAAAATTCCTTTATTATATATTTCTACTCTGGTAATCCCACCAGAAGATATCAGCCCACTGTCGAAACCGGTCGAAGCCATAAACCTAAGTGGAACTAAACTTCTACCAAGAAATTTTAAATAACTACCTAAAAAATTTAAAGCATAACATTTTGTTTCCTGAACCAAATACTAATAGTTTATTTCAATACATTAAAACTATAACATTAATTGCAATTACAGCATTATACGAAACATTTAAATATACATATTTATATCTTTTTAACATATCGTACCTTCGGTAAGACAAGGGCATACATAGTTGGTAAAAATTCTCAAAATGAGTTAAGTATGCCAATATATTTTAAAAACATCCCTTTATCTGGAGGAACAAAGTCGCTCATTAAGTTCAGTCTCATTTTGCCAGAGGGCGATAGTGTGTGATCAATATAGCCAGAATAACACGATTAATATTATTTATTTAATATTAATAGTCTCTAATGAAAAATTACAAAACGTGCAATTGTGCCCTTGTCTTACCGAAGGTGTGATATATATTTTATGCGAATTAAAATGTTATTATTTATTATTATTTTTTATCGAAGGTTGGATAATATTAAAGCTATATTAACTTTGAATGAAGCAGCTTTAAACGGGGATATTATGCTGCAACTGAACCATTCCTGAAGGTTTACTAGCCCGAATATTCTTCTTCTCTCAACACTTCGTTTTCCTTTGATTTTACCTTGGATAATCAGTTGCATCACTTTGTATTTATCGTTTCTTATAACGTGCCCGAAGAATTAGAGTTGTTTGCACTTTATGATCGTGATAATTTATTTTTCTTTCATCATTCGCTGCAATACTTCCTCAATCGCGAATGTTTCATATGCACGTCCTTGATATTTATAAAATTTACTGTATATCTACATTTCAAAGCCATAAAGTTTTTTGGTTACAACTTTTGTCAAGATTCACATTTCCATTCAGTAGAACAATATGAGAATGATAAAAATTTTGATATTATAATTTAAAAATCAAATCAAATCAAAACAGTTTATTAACTCAAAAGATATTACAAACAGCAAAATGTTTAAGGCATCTATTGAGTACAAGTAAAATATTATAAAAATACAATATAATACCAGGAACGCATTAGAGATGGTTCGACATTAAGAATACAAGATACAAGATTTTAAATTCAAGAGTATTTGTCCCCTGAACGTACCTTCACTAATATTAAAGACGTCGATCTGCCAGGAGACCGCGTTCAGCAGACTAATTGCTCTTCCCACTGAATCATTGGTTAAAAATATTTAAAATGTTATGTTACGTTTTGTGTTTCGCATTAATATATTTTGTTAATTTAAGATGAAAATGAAATATCATCAATATAAATCTTACAAATTATCGATTTAATTAATGAAAATATTTTTATTTATTAATAACGTAACAATGTTTTAATTTTTTTTTATCTTTGTAAATAAAATGCAAAGTGTATACTTTTCTTTGGAGCGTGCGGTACACCCTCGCTGTGAGAACGCACGTATACAAGCTATGGGGGTAACAATCCTAGCTACAGATCAATACCCCGTGACCTACTGACGAAGTTTAGGTTGGACGAGGGGAAACGAAACAAGGGGAAACAAGGACGCCAAACAGAAAGGGAAAGTGAACACAGTAGCTCCCGTCCTGCACAAAGAGAATAAAGCGCACACTTTGAAATTATTTTACCCAACGAAAAACTTAAAAGTGTAGGCGCTAAGCGAATTTTAATTAGAATGTAATGAGAAGTTAATTGACTGTGAAATGCGTTACAAAATTACAAATTTCTTTTTTCTATTATTCTGAGTACACATTTATTGATTCCAGCCAAGTGCTAGATTAGAGTGGGAATAGTAATAAAATATATACGACGCGATAAACCTGGTCTTTCGAAACCAAATGGAACAAATTCCAAAATAGAGAGAAGTAAATAAAACTGCTTTTGGCTTTGCGGATAAACTTCAGATATCTGATGCTAAAGCTATGATCCTAAAAGCAGAAGACTATTTTCATTTGATCCGAGGGCAGCAGATATAATACAAAGTTACATTTATACGAAATGCGTATTCCGCGATTCAAAGTATTCTGGAGTTTTGTTGAATGCTGTCACGCCCTCTTTTCGCCCCTTGTATTTCGCAAAACGGAGTGGCATTAAAATCGTAAATGTTACTCCTCATTCTACGTAAATTTTTGGGATTCACATCAGATTTTTAATGAATGACGCCAAAATAAGTGGGACAGTTTTTTGTTAATCGATTGCTATTTTAATGACGTCATATTGTTATCAATATCTTCACAATTAAGATGGTACTATTATACCACGAGCGAAGCTCAAGTAGTCCTGTCATCGGTAGAAAGAAAATAATTAATGTAGTAATAATAAATTATTGAATAGTTTCATTGTAAGGTTATCAAGATTTCACTTAATATAATTTTAATAAAAAAAATATTTAAAAATAAGTTGTTAAGGTTGCGACTTCAAATCAATTCAAATACATACCATAATATGTGTTTGAATGAACAGTCAAATGTATTTCAAGTTTCTTCATTAAAAAATGTGAATGTTAGATATTTCACTATTTTAGCATTTGATTTGTTTTCTCCAAATTTTCAAAATGTGTATCATTATCAGGGTGAACAACATAACCGAAGATTTATTATCTATTATTCATTA
This sequence comes from Lepidostoma basale, assembly GCA_022606425.2. Taxonomy (NCBI): domain Eukaryota; kingdom Metazoa; phylum Arthropoda; class Insecta; order Trichoptera; family Lepidostomatidae; genus Lepidostoma; species Lepidostoma basale. Next base: position 117,464 of record JAHDVF020001318.1, read on the forward strand.
TCAGAAAATAATTTCAAATGCGTTAAACGTAGGTATTATTCGGGTCAGTATTTACAATAGGCGGACAGGCAACTTACCTTGTCCATATCTTTATCAGGGCAAAAAACCACAATGAATTTTTTATATATCATCATATGTTGGAGTAAGAATTTTAAATTTTCAAGTTTTCATTATAACCATATTTTCATCAGGTGAAATGTTAAATTGCCCTGTTCGTATCTGCACCAGGGCAAAGACCAATGTGAATGTTTTATTAACTATTATATTGCTATGCGAAAATAATTTCCAACGATAACTTTCTTCTTCATACCACATTTAAAATAAAAACATGTTCAAAGAAAGATAATTCTTCTTATTTTTATTTTACTGGTCAATGGCTGTTAGGGCCTGTTTGTACAGAGTTTACCGACTCTTAGGATGTGGGTCTCCAGCTGGCTTTCCATCTTTTGGGGAGTCTTCAAGGGATCCTTCTACCCTTTAATTTATAAAGTAACTCGAGCCGACCCTATCCTGAGCTCTCGACTTCTACTTTTCAGGGCTAACTCCCAACAATTGCAGGTCCTTCAGAACACTGTCAAACTAACGGAGCCGAGGTCTTTCTACGATGCGTCTTCCCTCCGGTCTTGTATTTGTCAACTGTGCGTATGTTGACAGCTCCTCCATTTGCACCAGATGTCCAGCCCATCATAACCGTTTAAGTTTTATAAATTTGACGAATAGCTCAGAGTTATGCCGGCGTTGCCATATATTATTCTCGCAGATTGGGCGAAAAATTTTCCTTAGGATTTTACGCTAAAACACCTACAAACTCTGGGAATCCACAACACTCAGCGTCCAGGTCTCCGCTATATTATAAAACTGGCCTTATAAGTGTTTTATTTGTGTGAAGTTTTGTTTTCTTCGATACATAGATAGATTTTATATATTTTTGGAGGCTAAAGTAGCATCTTTTGGCTAAGGCAGTGTGCCTTTTTATTTCGTCGATCCTGATTTAAGCAAAATGTAGACATGAGAATAGCCCAGTTTAAATATATGACAACAAAGTAACGTTACAGAAGATAAAAATGAAATATTGATGTTGTATAAAATTTGACTAGTATAAACATCCAAGCCGAGTTTCCGCAGAAAGTTTTCCATTGAATCACGCCGTACTGCGGCCACACAACGGGAAGCACGCTACATGCCTGTGTAGGTAGCGGCTTATTATATTCCACACACTATCGCATGCCGGGGGAGGAAGTAGGCTATTGAATGCGTGGAATTATTTACCACGAAGGAAAATAAATATAAGGAAACCGACCGAAAGCTCGTATTCCATGACAGAGAAACACGCGCGGGCTTTAATTGTTTGCGTTGGAGAATTAAAGCTTACGTACATTATGTAATTTAAATATATTATATATGATCGAATGCGGGTTTTTTCTATATCAATAAACTAAGTTATTTAATACACAAATAAATTACTCTTTAACTGCTTTTTTGTGAACGTCGTATAGTTTTATTTTACTGTTTTCTCGCCGTTGAAGAATTGATTGTTCAAATTGAACCATTACACAATTTAAACAAATCATAATAAAATATCGCAAAACCATTTTTTTTCAAACTGATGATGCCGTTTCCATATGAGATTTGAAGATTCAGTTGTTTACAATAAAATAAATGTAATTTAGAAACTGTTCATATAAAGATTTCTTCCTGTTCATATAAAGACACAATTACAAGTTTCAATACTTCCTTTTTATATCGCTATGTAAATGTGTGTTTTCCCCACTGTAATTGGTACTTTTAAGGATTTGTCATATTTTACTTTGTATCTTTATTGGTTAGAGTTTAATTATAAATTTACATCTGAGGATAGCGGTCATCTCCGAAACATGTCATGTTTGATATTTTTATTAATTTTTTTTTTAAATAAATTAACGTGGAATAAAAAGAGTTTTGTTAACTAAATTCCAATGTGAATCTTATCATTTTTTTCAAGCTATTATTATATTGATTATCATGACATGTGATAGGAACCTAATCTATCACAATTTTATTGTCACGTGAATCCTACACCAGAGCAAAGATTTTGTGTGAATCACACTGCTATAGCCTCGCATGGAACCTAGGACCATTGATTTCATTCGATGCGGCAGTCATAGCTCTTGCCACTCTGCTACGAAGATCGTTTTTACCAAATATCGAGTCGAAATGTTAAATCGGGTGAATTTATCGTGAAAATTCTAGGAATGTGGAGAGTATGTAATAAATAATGTTTACGAGAACCCAAAAGGTTTTGACATTTTACTCTCTATCCCCAGGCGAATCATAGTGCGAAATGAGATGATTTGTGTTCGAACTGATGCGGTGATACTTCCCTGGGGCTTAATAAAAATTTAAACGTTGGCGTCATTTAGGAATATTCTTCCGTTGGGAGTTTGGAAGGCAAAGAGTGCCGCAACACATTCCAGGCACTATAAAAACAATGCGACTACCAGGGCCTGTTCCACTTTCATTATACGAATATAATTATTGTACATAAAAATAGGAAGTATTTAAAAACATGTTCAAAATTCTAATTCGTTCAATAAAATCATTCGAATGAAAGATGCGTACTAAAAATATAATTTTTTTGTTAAATGGAATATTATTATATTTCCTTACTAACTACTAACTATAGCTTCATCAGCTTGGAGCTATCCATCAGCTTGGAACAATCTCCCTTCACACCTCAGATGCATAAATGATCCGACAGATTTCAGATCTAAGCTGAAAACCCACCTTTTTCGTATTTCATATCCAATTAAAATTAACTATTTTTAATAAAACTGAACAATAAAATCTTCTTAAAAAAATTATTTGACGTGTACAAAAATGAGAAATGAGATCACTAAGAAGAATGTGCGGGAAAACGTTGTATGATAGAATACCAAACGATGAAATAAGAAAGAAATGTAAGGCAGATGACTGCATCATGGATAAAATTAAAAAAATATCTCTGAGATGGTTTAGATATATGGAACGAATGGATGAGAGTAGAATGGTTAAAAAGTTGTACGCAAACAGCGTGAATGGAAAAAGAAGCCGAGGACGACCGAGAAAAATATGGCATGACCAAATTAATCAATTACTAAAAGGCGGTCACATTCGAAGTCGGAATAATCGACGTGCGTGCATATGCCAGGACAGAGCATTGTGGCGATCCATCCTTTCTGCCTACCCCTCCGGGGAAATGACGTGATGATTAGTTAGTTAGTTAGTTATAAAAATATAAGTATGTTAATTTTTTAATTGATTAAAGTCAAGTGAATATTTTCCGTCCCGGGCGCCAAGTGCAGAGGTGTCTGACCTGACCATTTCCGACATTACCCTCACATTATTATTATCTCGGTTTGCTAACTTCAAATGTGAATTTTAATGTTAACCAAAATGTGAACAATATGAACAAGTGTTCTTAATGTGGGGGTGTGTTGTACTCAGTGAAATTTTGCCGCAGAGTATTTTTATTTCCCCCCTCATTTAATGTCAGCGTACTTATCTGTTATGAGTTTTGATTTTATTTATAATACAATAATTTTTATTACATTTTAGAATTATGACTTCAAAATTTTATACTTGCCATCACAATCAAATTTTGTTTAAATACCTTTGCCAAAATAGTTCAGACAAAATTATATCATTATGAAATTATTGTCTATTAATTTTAGATAAACTTAATGCGTTAACACTGTGGAATTCCATATGGACGAATTTTTATGAATTAAAACACGGTTTTTTCCACTTTTGAGTTTATTTTTTTCGACATGTTTCGAAAGCTAACACCTTCATCATCGGGAGAACGATATAAACTTGTTTATATCGTTCTTCCGATGATGAAGGTGTAAGCCTTCGAAACATGTCAAGAAAAATAAATTCAAAAGTGGTAAAAACAGTGTTTATATTCATAAAAATTCGTTTGAAATTATTGTCGTTTATGCGTATTATCAAATTATAAACATATAGTATTTACCTATCTAAACGTTAAAAATAATGTAACAAATATGTTTTGAAATAAATAATCTAGATAAAAAATACAAATAATTTTACACGATTTTTTAGGAACAATCTTAAAATCATTTCTCAATAAAAGGTCTCGAAACTGCGTCCGTCTTTATCCCGGCATTTTTTAAAAACATTTAAGTCGTCTCATTACTATATGTTAAGTCATTTTATTCAATATATAAGGCGTAGGCCTAATTCATAGATTTGGATAGTCTTTCATTCATCTTTTCTTTTGTTCCTGTGGAAGGGTGAATAAACTTTGTAAATTGTGTATTTTATTCAAGGGCACCAAAATAAACAAAAAAGCGGTAGCATGACTTCCGCTAAAACCCGTTGTTTTTTGACTTCCGAGTAAAATTTAATGTCGCAAGGAAGTTATACCAAATGAACAAAAGAGCTGTTTTGGTCCGTGAATCAGAACAAAAAGGAATAATTTCTATTGCGTTGGTATACTGTACATTCATAAATACCCAAACACTATCTGTAAGATTAGCATGATAAATTAAAATATTTTTTGTATTTTGTAGGAGAGAGAATTCTACATTGTATTTTAAAACAAAAAATCTCAAAAGAAGTTTTCATGAATTATCAATAAATTATTTGATGTTTGCTATGTGAATGAAAAAGTTTTTTTAGATACCTAAAAATATGGCTCACAGTAGTTGATTTGAAGTTTATTGTATTGTTTGCATATAATTTGGATTTAAATAATTATTCTTAGATATTCAGAAAAACAAGGCGATTTCAAATCATACTGGTAACATTGCTGACTGTTTAATAAGATTCACAAAAAAGTATCATTAATGTTTTTTTTTCTCTCCAACTAACTAACTAACTAACTAACCATCACGCCGTTTCCCCAAAGAGGTAGGCAGAAATAATGGAGTGCCACACTTTTCTTTCCTGACATATTTCTCTCGCTTCCTCAACGTTCATATATCGTGTCATTCATGCGCGTTGATTTCACTGACTCCTCACATGGCCGACATTCAATATTTAATTTATTTGATCGTGCCACGTTTTCCTAGGACTTCCTCTATTTCTGGTTCCATTTACATCGTTCATAGCACCATCATTCGCAATAAATTTATATTACAAAATAATTGTTTGCATACCGATTCAATTTTAAATAAATAACTTATGTATATATAAAATTAAATAAAATAGCCAATATTTTTATCGCGCGGCACTGCCATCTACGCCTGGTAGCGACAGTACCCAAATTGCTACTCCGTAGAAGGATGCTACGCCGTAGACCTGGCTCCACGTCTCGTTCTAGCGTGGCAAGTAATGATCTCCGGTCCCTCTCTGGCGCCGTAACGTGCAACAGAGCTGGCAGATATACGGGCTACGTTCCTTGGAAGAGGAAACCCTAAATTGCTAAGAAGGAAACGGGAAAATAAATGTGGCAACTAATGGTAATTGGTGGAGTTATTTTTTTATTTTTATTTTATGGCCTTTTAGTGTTTCGTGTACGTAGATACATGCGTCTTAAAATAAACAATTGAAAGCTGTATAAAGATGTAATAAAAACTTTGAAAACAATAATTCTTATTAACTGCAGGAAAAGTTTTAAATATGTTTTTATTATTATAAATTGTCCCTTTCTTGAGCTAAAAAACTTTTTTTTAAATGGTTTATCCAAGTTTTTAAAATTACAAAGTGATTTATATGTGATTCTTTTAAAATGTAATAAAATGTACTCGTATGTTTATTACATTTTAAGTGTCAGTGGGGAGGTGTAAATATTAAAACATATGATCAATTCTGGTAATATTCACTGACTTCGATATATTTGGGATTCTTCTGAGGTACTCGTATGATATTTCCTAGTTTCATATTGATATTGTATATATTTTTGACCGTTCTGTATCCAAATGAGTCGCTTAAATGTTTTTCATTTGTTATGTCTCAATTGTGTATAAGCAAAATAAATAATTAAACGTGTAATTAAAACGACGTACAAATCCAACGGAGAGTTTTTTGTATCTGATGTAAGCTTAATACGTTATATTAACAAAAGAGTAGGTACTCCAAAAAAAAAAATCAAATGTATGTATGTATTTTTAAATTTAAACACGCGCTGATAATATTGAACTACCGTATATGTGTTTAAAATAAAATATTGAAAATTTTGTTTATTCACATATATTTTTTAATTGCATGAATGGAAAAAGAATGGTTAAGAAAGTATACGTTAATGATGTAAATGAAGTACGGTGTTGAGGCAGACCGAGAAAAACATGGCATGACCAAATTAATCAAATTTTAAAGGTTGGTCATGTTAGAAGTCGGAGGAATAGACGTGCGTGTATGACTCGTTATATGAATGTGGAGGAAGCTAGAGAGGTTTGCCAGGATAGAATAGTGTGGCGGTCTATTCTCTCTGCCTACCCCTGCGGTGAAACGGCGTGATGGTTTGTTTGTTTGTTTGTCATGTGTTTATGTCTGAATTTAAGTGTATTGATTTTTTAAGATAGATCATTAAACATTCTTTTTTTGTTGTTTTACTAACATATTTCAACTCGTAGTCGATTGAAAAAAAAGTCGTGATTCGAACGTTAAAACATAAATAGAAACACAATAGAAAACCAATACCAATGTTTAATAAAGTAACTTAAAACCGAGCTTTATTGACAGTCAACTTCGGATAGCTGGAGCCTTGGTGTGGCAGCGGCAGATAAATAGAGGGGTCGGTGGAGTTGGGCGGGAGTGAGTTGGCGGGAAAAAGAAGGCGGTGTATAGGGGTGGGAATAATTCCTTTTTATCTCACTAGTCGAGAGTAGGCACTTGGCGCGCCTCGGCGAATAGTTTGAGCACAGTCCTAAAAGCGACGTTAAAGATGGATAATGGAGGAATGCCGCGTGGTTTCAATTTATCACTTTTGTGCTAGACTTACTTTAATTGGCGTCTTTTATTATTTTGTTTTGAAGGCTGGAAAATGCGGTTTATATTAAACTTAATTTTATTGATTGAAACATTATTATTTTATTAATTAACACGTATATTTTCGACAAGACTAAAAAAAAAATTGGGAAGAAATGTTTCCCCTAGCTAAAGCTTTATCAAACATTTAAATAATTATTTAATATATTCTTACACACACCACGCCCGACACGACCCGATTCTTTTTTTCATATAATAAAAAGCTATTTCTGTTCAGTTTGGAAATTGTAAAATAAATTCTAATACCATTAATTATATCCTTGGTGTTAGTGTTTAAAAAATTTAAATAATAAGTTACGTCATTGTTAAGGAAACAATTAATTAATGTATTAGTTTAAGCCCGTTTGACTGTTCACAATGGAGTTCTTGTTCCAACCGCAATGCATAGAAGTGAAACATGGAACAAACAGAGGAAAGATGATGCCAGAATAAATTGTGTGGCGATTTTTTTAAATAACAATGTGATAAAACGAGATATGTCAGAATTGCAAATACTTACGATATTACGTATGTATTTACGGAATTTTCTTTATTATTTTCAAAATGTTTTAAAATCAATAGATTTTAAAAAAATATTTCTTATTAATAAACAATAAAGTTTTAGTCCTATTTTTGTCTACATGTGACGAAAAGTTTGGCTATTTTTAACGAATACTTTTATTAACTATCAAAATAACTAACTAACCATCACGCCGTCTCCCCGAAAGGGTAGGTAGAAATAATGAAATGCAAATTTCTCATCTATTTCTGCACACATCTCTTTCAACTTTCCTTCCATGCCTCCCCTTATATGCCATGTACCTACCGATGCGGCACTCCATCCCTCTCTGCCCGCCCCTGCGGGAGATGCAGTGTGATGGGTTGCGGACCTCATCGCAATCCTTTTAATTAATCAAATAAATAACGGAAATACAAATCATCATAATATACTTTAGTTTTAATAGACTTTTTCTTCTATTATAGTTTTTGTAGGCTTTTTCGATTCATTTCCATCTTCTGGGTGCCAAAACTAGTAGGATCAAGAAGAATAACTTGAATAAAATTACATATTTATTAAATTCTTCTTCTTCTTCCGGTGCCGTGTCAGGCTCCCCCAACGTTGGCAATCACTGTAGCAAAGGCTGTTTATCTCTGTTCTGCGCTACTTGAAACAGATTATGGACTCTGGTCATTCCTGTCCAATCTTTTATATTACACAGCCAGGACAACTGCCTTCTACGAACTCCCCGACGTTCCTCTACTTTACCCATTAATATTAGTCGAAAGAGGTGGTATTTTTCTTCCTTTAGCACATGACCCAAATATGAGACCTTTCTGACTTTCACACTCAACAACAGCTCTCTATTGGCTCTGGCTCTCTGTAATACGTTTGCATTACTAACCCTATCGGTCCACGGTATACGGAGTATTCTGCGGTATATCCACATTTCAAACGCCTCCAACTGGTTCATTACATTCACTTTCGAGTCCACGTTTCGCAGCCATATAGTAGAACCGACCATATATAACATTTAATCATTCTTTGTCGGAGTTTCAAGTTAAGATTATCGTTGCAAAATAAGGTTTTCATGTTTTTAAATGCAGCTCGTGCGACTTCAATTCTGCATTTTATTTCAATATCCGGGTCAAGCGCTTTATTTACAATGTTGCCAAGGTATTTATTAGATTACTAAGACTATTTTAATTTTGTATTATGAACAACGAGTTTCCATCAAAAAATTTAAATATACCATGAGTGAAAAAATACTTGCATTAATAGTTTGATCGTATGTTCTAAAAACGATTTGTAGCTTGTATTTAATTTAACAGTTTCCGGAAAAATAAGTAGACTGTCATTGGTCCATTAAAATAATTTGTAAAATACTCTAAGACAAAAAACGTTCTCATGAAAAAGCGAACGTTTCTTTGCGTTTGGCGGGAATCGATTGTCTGACCTCATTAACAGAAAAAAACTGACCGTCTTACTATTCTCCTTCATTTTCCGTAGTAAAATATTTTTAGCGTCGGTGAAAAAAACGCTTACCGAAAAAAAGACAGATTATGTACTAAGCTGTCAGAAGAGCAACTAATAAAAGATCTGAAGAATCTTGCGCGCTAAAATAAAAATAACGTTTGACGGGAGACAAACATATTTGTCAAAATAACGTGGTTAATAACGCGGCAAAATTTCGCCATGACGTAATAATAGACCGTTTAAACAAATTATGGTAATCTTTATAACGAGAGGTGTATTTATGGCCCGTTTTAGCTATGCCAAGGAGGTGAAAATTTTGTGAATGGGGTTTCTGAAGAATAAAGCGCGCTCAAAAGAATATCGGGACACACAAAGGTAGAATTACAATTTTGCGATCTCGTAAACTTTCAGCGCGGTATTAAAACGTTCATTTTACTGCGAATTTTGTGCAAAAAATTATAAATTAAAATGTTACATATTTCTTTGTATATACGTTCAAAAGAAAACTTTACATTTAAGATTATATGTGTATCTTCTTTCATACGCATTAGAATGAAGAAAAATACATATTATATACAATTTATTAATTATAATATTTTTAGTCAAAGAAAATGTATGTCTTCTTCTTTTTATATACTTTGTATAAAGAACACTAACTAAAAAAAAAATTAAATATCAATTTAATATTTCGGAACACTAACTAAAATTAAATATTTCGGACAACCCGGTCCTTCCTCAGTGATATTATAAAGATATTTAAAATATTATAAAATTGTTTACAAATATGATCAGTTTTGACAGATGTTATAAAGATATATTTTGGAACGTTCATGCTTTTGTTATAACAAATACTATGAATCAATTTAAAATTTAAAACAATTTCCTTTGTTGTAAGTAATTACCTGAACTTCAAATCATTATTTTAAAATTGAAATTGATTCATAATATTTGTTATAACAAAAGCATAAACGTTCCAAAATAAATATTTACAACATCTGTCAAAACTGATCATATTTGTTAATAATTGTATAATATTTTAAATATCTTTATAATAACACTGAGGAAGGACCGGGTTGTCCGAAACATGTCTGATATATAAACATTTTTAAGTTAGTGTTGTATATACTAAGCATATAAAAAAGAAAAAGACAAATAAAACATCTACAACACAAAGTATGGCGAACATAGAAAAAAAAATCGTTTATCGATTTTGCTGTCATTCGAAAGATGGCATTTGAGTACGTTCCTAAAACCGGTTGAATTTAGATGTTCTTTTTCTTCTTTTTCATTTTCTTGGAGTACCACGTCAGGTCTCCCGACATCGGCTATCACTCTGGTGTAGGCCTCTCTGTCCTGTATCAGACAGAACAACTCCTCCACCCTCCGAATTCCGGTCCATTCCTTGATAATCTCGATCCAGGACATCTGTGGTCTTCCCACACTGCGCCTACCCTCAATTTTCCCTTTCACGATGAGGTGCAGTAAGTAGATCGTATTTTTCGTTGTGGAGAATGTGTAGAAGTATGTATTTAAGAAATATTGTATTTAATAGCAGAATTGATTTATTGAAAACATTTATTGGCTATTATTAATAAATTTTGGACTAATATTATAGTTTTCGAGGAATTCACAATTCGTTAGATGGCTCCTTTATTAGAGTATAATTGATTAAATTATAAGATGGAAATACGCATTTAAAAAAAACTATTTAAGAGAATCAAAATTTCGTCATTAAGTTTCACCACTTTAAATTCAGATAAATACATTTTTCTTTGTGCTAAAATCTATTTGTAGCAAAATTTCCATTTGAAATTGCTATTCGTATGCTGCCAGAAAAAAGGCGCCTTTTTCAGATCACTTTCTTTAATGGATTCCGCTGTTTGCGTTCATCAAAGTGTCGTCCCTTTCTGGTCGTGGACCTAAGGGTAGTTAAAGTGAGAGGGATAATGGTATTAAGAGAATCAATTGTTTGTGAACAGCAAACTGGAGCCGAGTGTTGGCGCCGCGCCATCACAAAGGGGACTTACTCAAATGGTCTGACAACCTCATTGCTCGAGCTGCCTTTAGTATAACGTGAAGGGGCTGAAAAGGTACATACACAGGCACCGATTTTATCGACTTTTGGTGTCCAAGAAGTCACTATCGTCAAAAGGCCCAACGAAAACTATTCGACATTTCGAAGACAAAGAAACTACTATTACACTTGTTATACTACACCATTGCTGTCCATTCACTTAATTCATTCAGTCTTTCTACTGAAATTTTGTCTGAGAACGTGATTTGAGATTTTGTGTTTAGTTTGTGCTTCCTACGCTGGGTGGGTCCAACCACAAAACTATTTGCGATACCGAACTCCTGGCCCTTCCACACGAAACTGTAGAAAAAAACCGTCTCAGCGTTTTCTTTCTCATTATTGAATTTCAATTCGTAGAGTACCTAAGCGAGATCGGATTTTTTGCCAAAAGTATTTGTGGTCTAAGATCGATCCAACCAAAATTTTATTATTAGAATTTCCTTGCCATTCTATCTGTTCAAACGACACGGGTATATAACAGAAATCTAATTTATACTTTAGTCCGTGAAAATCACTTGACCGATTTTTTAATATATGTTTATTTAGAAACGCTGTGAAACCTCAATACTTAATTTATATAAAACTGTTAAAAATAATTTGTGATATTATAAAATTTTTCCAAATTAAACAGTTAATATTATTTACTATGTTTAAGCACTAAAAGAGAACTTCTTTCATTTAATTTTTCACTATTCGAGTGAAAAATTATATGAAAAAAAGTTCATTTAGCTTTTTAAAATACATTTTTTTATTATTTAATTTGGGACATACTTGACTTGTTGAAACATATTTTAACTAAAATATATTTCATTAGATAAGGCATTGTAAAATTATAAAATGGGTTTATAAAAAAAAAAAAAAATTAAGACGATAACACTGAAGACTTTCTTAATGCCGAATATTTTTATAATTAAAACACTGTTTTGTTCACTTTTGGAATTATTTTTATAGACATGTTTCGGAGATTTTAGTCCTTCATCATTGGGAAAACGATAGTCTATATCTTTCTTCAGATAATAATGGTGTAAAATCTTCGATCATCTTCATATCGCGAACAATGAACTCGTATGTGAAAAAAAACAGAGTTTTTATTAAAAAAATAGTTAAAAATTTTGTATACGAGTATTAATTACATGATTGTTTTTGAATAAAAACATAGTTTTGAATATTTATTGTTTCTTGAACAATGATGTAAAACTCCATATTGAATAATTAGTGTAAATGAAAACGTCTGTTTTCTAGGAGTTTTATTAAATTTTATATGGAATGACATGTTTCACCCTTCTAAGGCATTATCAAATGTTTAATAATGATTGAATAAAACATTTGGTAATGTCTTAGAAGGGGGAAACATGTTACTATATATAAAATTTAATAAAACTCCTAGAAGACAGATGTTTTCATCTAAATTATTTACAGTTTTTAACTTCATAGTTGTAACAGTGTTAACACATTAAATTTATAACCAAATTAAATTTAAATTTGTAGAGTTTTAGTCTGAATATAGCTGATCATTTTTTTCTTTAAACCTTTTCGGCGAAATCAACGATTCGTGATGTTTTTCACACAGGTTTCAGTAAAAGTCTGTTCGTAATAGGGCGGCTTGGTGCGTGTCTCAAATTATTCCAGATATATTCTGGTTCTAGTGTTTTACTCAGAAAATTCCTAGGGAGCAAACTGAGGGAAAAAACTCTCAGCCGATTCGAGTAGAGAGATGAGTGGGCGATCCCGAGTGTAAAGACAAAAACATGCAATATATTGATTACAAAAAAATGTCGAGAGAAACATGTGTAAACATTAATTTACAATGATTTATGCTTTATGATAATACTAACTAACTAATGCGGTTTATCTTGGAGGGATAGACGTGAAAAATATACTACGACAGCTTTATATTTTGACTAACTTCTATAAAATCCTAAACCTTAAAACAATTTGTCATATACGCAGCACGGTCGATTTTTTTACAAAGTCATTTAAAAATAATACTTATTCATTTATATTCTTCATACATTTAAGTTTAATATTTTAACCTTAAAAATACTTCAAACGTAAGCACTGGAATTCAATAAGACGATTTTTTTAATGTTTCAATACTAGGGATTGGTTTGCAGAAAAGCCTATTAATATCACTGCTTTGAAAATTTTTGTATGAATTTTTATTTTAACTATTTTTTAATTTTTATTTATTTCACGTAATCACTGGAATTCGACAAGACGATTTTTTAATGTTTCAATACTAGGGATTGGTTTGTAGAAAAGCCTATTAATATCACTGCTTTGCAAATTTTTGTATGAATTTTTATTTTAACTATTTTTTTATTTTATTTATTTCAATTTAAGACGTAATCACTGGAATTCCATAAGACGATTTTTTTATTGTTTCAATACAAGGGATTGGTTTGAGAAAAGTCTATCAATATCACTGCATCGCAAATTTTTTTATGAATTTTTATTTTAACAATTTTTTTATTACATTTATTTCAATTTGAGATCATTTATTTGGACATGTTTTAAACCCTGTAAAGCATATACGAGTACTATATATTGTGAGTTATTTAACTAACTAACTAACCATCACGCCGTCTCTCCGAAGTTGTAGGTAGAAATATTATAATACCGCCATGATGTTCTTTCCTGATATACATACTTTATCGCTTCGTCAACATTCATACATATAGTCATGCACGCACGTTGATTTCGGCTGATATTTAATATTTTATTGATTTGATCGTTCCACGTTTTTCTCAGTCTTCCTATATTTCTGGTTTCGGTTTCTTATAATTTCTTTACCATTACTAATGATATAACGTAATATACCTGATCTTATAAATATTTACCGAAATAAAACATTTTTAGTTTATACATATCGCTTTCTCGACATTCATACATTGTGTCATGCACGCACGTCTATTTCAGTCGACATGAAATATTTTATTGATTGTTCCTGCCACGTTTTATTCAGCTTCTCTATATTTCTAGTTTCGTTTACGTATACTTTATTTACCAATATTTTTTCATTCATTCTTTCCATGTATTCAAATCATTTCATTAATGCTTATTATGGGTTATTTTTTACTCAATATATCTGATTTCAAACATATTTTATACACCGAAATAAAACATTTTATGTTTATTTCACAAGTGTAGAGAGTCAGCTAATAGCTTCCAGTTGGTTTGTATTGAACAAACAGAACCCATATATAATACAGGCAGTCACTGAATCCATATTAGCTCACTCCACGTTTCCATGGTGTTTCTCCCACCCCGGTTGTTCATTCACCCTTCCCACTTCACTGGTGTGTGTATGTAGATATTCTATGTGCATGTGTGAGTGATACGTGCCATGTACGTGTGTACATACTAGGGTACTTGCTTATTTACACTCGTAGCCGTTCTGAACCGCGGTGGATGTAATAAATAATGTGAATTAGATAATGTAATGTGCAATAGAGCAGAATGTTAAAAAAGTGCCGTGACTCATGTAAAGTATTATATTATAAGATAAAAAGTGGCGCAAAATGACCTTTATAGTTTGAAACAGTCGTACATATTTTAAAAATATGTAGTTAAAATAAAAACAAAAACTCTACGTATTGTTTGTTAAACAATGATATAAACTCCATATTAAATAATTATTACGGATAAAAACGCCTGTTTTATAGAAGTTTAGTTTATTTTATGGGAATGACATATTTCGCCTGACTAAGGCATTATAATGTCACACATCTCATTTCCATAAAATATTATAAAACTTCTAGAAAATAGATTGAAAAAATAAAACTGTATTAAAAAACCGTTAGTTTCGTAAAAATTATACAGGAGAGTGACGTGTTTCGTCCTAATAGTACACATATGATAATGATTCAGCATATCACACTTAAAATATAATAAAACTTTTACAAAACAAACGTTTTCAGTCACGTTAAATTTCACGAATGGAGTTTTACATATTTCATCAATAAAGAATACAAAAGTGAAACCATTATAGTATTTTTTAATAACTTTATTTATGAAATCAAAAAATAAATAAAAGGTACAAAATAATCTATATGGTTAAAGACGACCTTCACGGCAGAGACAGAGAAACCAACACCGAAGGTCCCGGGTTCGATTCCCGGTGATACCTAACAGTGTGAATCTCGCACAGTCTTTGGTCTGTTGTAGAATTCACGTGACAATAAAATGTCGATAGCTAGCTACCTATCACAAGTCATCAGAATCAATATAATAGCTTTATAAGATAATCAAATGATTTTACTGAAATCTCTTGATGGAAGTTCATTTTAAATAATAATTAAATAAAACGATGTTTTTTTTAACTACTTCCACTTTTGTCTTTATTTAGACAGCTGTCTAAATAAAGACAAAAGTGAAAGTAGTTAAAAATACATCGTTTTATTTAATTATTATTTAATAGCTTTATCATTTACATCGATTTGGGGCTCGCGACTCACGTTGTAATGATGTAAATTGCTACTAAAAAGATATACAGTACAATTACATTATTTTTCTAAACTAAATTCCCTATTTGTGTGGTATTATATAATATATAAATGTAATTTTATGTCATCTTACACTAATATAGTTACAATTCACAATAATGAATACATTTATAACGCGCCCATGAGATTACATATATTTATTGTCCAATTCACGTTTTACTCGAGAAAGTATTTTAGCAGATTGGTATATAAATTAATGAATTCTCCTCTGGACAGAGGTAATAGCTGGCCGAGAGCCAAATCACTATAATGACAGCCTCTGATTATATATGTCATGCTTTCCTCACGAAGCTGTTTACTACTGAGTAAGTATTTTATAATGAAAAGAATATAACTCGAATACAATATAATGTTAGAATGGGATTGACATAGAAATGAGAAATAAGTCTGTTTTTATTTATTGTTTTTTGATCAACGATATAAATCTCTGTTTTTAAATAATTAATACTGATGAAAACGTCAATTTTTCAAGAAATATTAGGTATACTATTTTATGAAAGTTACATGTTTCCCATAATGAAGGATTTTGACATTTGATAATCCCCAAGCAATCCGAAACATATCTTCTTCTTCTTCCTATTGTAGACCTATGTGGTCTGTTCTCCAGAGTGTTGCTCCTCCTGTGAGGTAAATTCCCAGCTGTCCTTCCATCTTTTATTCTTCAGAGTGTTGCTCCTCCTGTGAGGTAAATTCCCAGCTGTCCTTCCATCTTTTATTCTTCAGAGTGTTGCTCCTCCTGTGAGGTAGATTCCCAGCTGACCGTCCATCTTTTAGGAGGTCTTCCACGAGGACGAGTCCCATGAGGCGGATTATGTAATGCAATATAGGGGAGTCTGGTGGTGTCCATTCTTTGAACATGACCGTACCAGTCCCCTTTTCGCTGTGTACTCCATCTTTTAATATCCTCAACTTCACATATCTCTCTTATTCTGGTGTTCCTCACGCGATCTCTCAGTGTATTGCCTACTATCGTCCTCAGTGTCTTCATTTCGGAAGTCCTCAAAACTTGTTTGGTCCTTACTGTGTCTGCCCTTGCTTCGATGCTATATGTTATTATTGGTCTTACGCATGCTTTATAGATTCTCATCTTACTCTTAATGATATCACTCTCATAAATACAATAGAAAAACTTCTTGAAAATTAAATATTCAATAACGACTCTTTCTCACACTAATATTATGTATAACCATTCAATTATACAACACAAAGTGATTTAAATATATTATTTTATATCATTAGTCAAGAAACAATTATTTATAATAATGTATGAATTGTTTCTTAAACGACGATGTATAACTCTAAATAAAAGAAAATGTGTGTTTTCTAGAAACTTATTTGTATTTTATGCGAATGATATGCATTTTATTGTAAAAGAATTATATTTTAAAATGTTATTAAACATTTGAAATACTATAGCAAGGCGAAACATGTTTCCAATAAAATTAAATAAAACTTTTGGAAAACCTACGTATTTATTCGTATTAATTATATTAAGAATGTGATTTTCGGGGATCTTTATAATAGTACTTTTACAGACTTTTTACAGAAAATTTTGTTCAATAAAAACCATTCAATCAACACTTAGAGAATTTCTAAACAGATAAAAATACTTCATAAAAATTTCAAGGAATCAATTTATACTTTCAACAACTCAAGGTTTTAAGGGACAAGATGCACTTGTAAACAGAGCTGTTGGCAGAATTCTTACATTTGGTTCCAACGCAATATTAATAATCGGACTGATACATTTGGCAACAATCTCACTGAAAATAATCCAAATAGGAATTCTTGGTCCACATATTTACAAAGGGTTAACTGCTTAAGCCTTACATATGTAACGTAACAAGTATCTAACCTAGATAAATTTCCGTTAACAATTCTCCGCTCCGGTGCTCCGCCGATAGCGGAATTCTTGGCAGATATATCAATACTGTAAGTGGTAAGAATTCATTCCTGTTTGCAAATTATTTGGCAAGGGATATTTGACACTCTCATTCCGTGAATGCATTTCCATAAAATAACTCCTGCAGTGTCAAAATACTGTTCCTACTGTAGTTTTGCGAGAAACTTTATAATTTATTCTAGATACATATTCAGGGGCTGTTAATTCTCTGGAGAGCGAGAACTCTGTGCATTTCGAAACATTTTGCCCGGTGTTTACGAGTGGTACAAAATGGGTTATATTATATACCTATCTCAATGCAGATATTTAAATACATAAAGAATTTGTTACATTTAACAGCGGCATAAGTTTGCGCGAGCCAGTCTTTAATAAAAACTGTTCTGATATATCTTCTAACACATACATGATCAATTAGAACATAATTTTTAAATAAAAAAAATAATGATTTTCAGAAGTTTAAATGTTTGATATTGCCGTACAAAAGGTGAAATATGTCATTCCCATTAAATATAATAAATCACATTGAAAACAGACGTTTTCATTCGTATTAACAATGTAATATGGAGTTTTACACCATTGATCAAGAAACAATAAAAAAATATGTCCACAATTTTGATATAAAGTTTAGAATATTGAAAATGACGATATGAACATTTCCAATGATAGAAAATGACATTCAAATGAAATACTGAATTATCCCCTTTTTGTAAAAATCACAAATCTCGGGAAGCCGTGTAAACGATAGTAAGCTTTAAAAGGCGATACGCATAATTTACAAGTTAAACAACATCAATGCTGCTTAAATAACACAATGAACCCACTTTAATTGTAATCATATGATACAACACGGGATTATCCACTTCCTCCCGTCAGTGCGGGATATAAAGCATAAAGCCAGGTCAACTAGCTTGTGGCAAATATTGCCAGAACAGGGAAAAGCTCTCACGCCAGCCGGCAGAGGGAGTAGGCAGTAGGGCGCTGGCTGCGTGCCGTAGGCTCCACACGTACGTAGCGGTAACAGATAAATATTTACCCGATACGCGGGGCGTATTTATTTATCGACGGCTGCGATGCCGCAATATATTAAGAGCTCTCGGCTCGTTCGGGAAGGAAGTGTATTCAATGAAAATTTGATTTATCTCACGTTCTGTGAATAATAATCAACTCCACATTTACAACAAGATAACAGTAATAAGATAAACGTACTTAAGGCAATATCGATAATCTGATAAAAAAATCTTCATATTTCTCCAATAAATTATTTATTTTTATCTAAGTATGCAAATTAAAGGCGTGCAAGATGGATCGGCCATGTAATACGTCAAGAAGGTCTCTTGCATGCCATAATGGAGGATATGATCGAGGGGACAAACTCTAGGGGACGCCCACGCCGAGAGTACCTGGAGGACCTGTTGGTGGACGTACGCTGCTCATCATATGCAGATCTCAAAAGAGCCGCACAAGACAGGGAAAAATGGAAGAGAATAATGGAGGAAATTGCTGCAAACCAATCCCAGGATTGAAACCAGAGAAGATGCAAATCAACCCTAAACTCTGCGTTCCAATTTGTTATATCATGTTGCTATCACAAAACGTTATTTAAATGGTGGTAAAGGTGGCACATAGGTTGGTGGTCTAGGGGATGGAATGCTTGACTCCCGATTCAGGGGACTTGGCTTAAAGCCTGGACCCGACCAGATTCCATTTTCATAATAATGAGCTATTTTTTTGCTCAGATTGGAAATTGTAAATTAAATTCGATTACCAATGATTTAAATCTTCGGTTTTAGAATTTTTTTATATATAAAAAAAGCCAATATTATATAAGTTATTTTTGTGAATTGCGTTAAACATTGCGTACACAGAATTATTTCTTTCAACTTCAGTTGAACACATACAAGTGGAATAAAATTGAAATATATTATAAAGATTTTTTTTTTTCATTATTTACATACAAATTTGAATAAACAACATTAGTATGCGTATCCTTTGTATCAACAGACGTCTTATTTAAAAAATATGAGCAAAAATCCAATTTAAAACAAAATAACATGGAAAATAATTGGAATACTAAAGTGTGCTTTTTACTGTGTATTGATACCGTATTTAAATCCTAATAATCCAAAAGTAATTCTCGTATTATCTCGTACAGATTCATTTTTAATGAAGAGAGCCTGCTGCCTGGAATTCTAATAAAGCCGTCCATATTTTACGCAAAACAAATCCCGAAATACGGAAATTTCCCTCTAGAACTGCCCGTAAAAACGAAGAAGACATTACTTCCGTACTTTGAAATAAAATTCCTATAAATGTTGCATAAAAAAGCTGTATCAGCGACCCTCCCGCAATTCTCCGGGGACCGAACACAGGGCGTCATAAAGTAGGCAAATACCTAAATACGGATGTCAGGTGAATACAAAGGAGCATTATGATTCAAGTGGAATGCTACAACTTTCTTTTGTATTGAACGCAATGATTAAATCACTACAAAGATTCCTTTCACATGAATTCTATTTTTATTATAAGAAATTCTAAATCAATATCAATAAAAAATCCCGACCATCAAAGGTACATACGAAATCCAAGTATGTGAAAAAACGAATCTCAAAAGCGAAAAAAAAAACAGTTGCCCTTTATAAATTTCATTATGGAATACGAGTACCTTGTTGAATTCGCAAATCACTTGTATTATTTGATGGTTTCGATAGTGAATGAAAATAAAATACTTCATGATATTGTAGTATTTTAAATTCGTCTACCGTGATGATGATGCTTAGGTATAGAAACGACGAATGACGTCATTAATACATAAATAGGTTTTGTGAAAAAGCGACATTGTAGCCCAGTTAACAAAACATGCATATTGTTTAGAACATCGATTACCATTAATATCCCGGTTTTCAATGTACAATTACTTAATTATATTATATATGTATAATATTATGTTTGTTCTTACCTTTGAAACGAAGACATGTATTGTAAATCTCACAAAATAGTTTCTAAATCAGAATATGATATGAAAACTAATATTACAAAACAGTTAAAACAATTAAGACCTTTCAAAATACACAAAATGTTTCGATTGACATACGTACTTTATGGTATACTGTAGCTAAAACCAAAGACAATGAATAATGATTTTCTATATTTAATATTACGCCATATTTAATATCAATGGCACATAATGACCGTTGAGTTTATCATCGAGTATTACAATAAGAATTAGTGTAATAACTGTTATTAAAACGTGAAATAAATGCGCAGCAGATGCGCCGTAAAAATCAACGCAATTACTTCATTGCAACGCCGACAATACACGAGTATTACCGGACGCCAAAAATTTGTTTCCTAAAAACAAGTTTCATTAGCTGAATCATAGAAAGCATACAAATATTTACTGTAGTAGTTTGATCTTGTAAATGATTTTCTGTATATCACAAAGAATTGTTTTTGATTTTTGTAAACAAGTTGTGTTTACAATAAATCTGGGGATGATCGCTTTTATGTGGAATTTATATACAGAAGATTTCTTTGCTTTTAATAACTAGTAAATGTAATTTGATCGCTGATATACAGAATATTTTGGTGGGTGGATCCAATTATGTATTTAAGAAAAAAAAAACGGAATATCATGTTTTTAAATAATTTTGTTGAATGAGTTGAATCAACAGATTCCATTTGAATGGTCGGTAACGTCAGAAAATAAAAGAGAGTCGAATTGTACTAGAACCTACTGAAGCAGATAAACCGCGATCCTTGTTCAAACATCAATTTTCTAGTCAATTGGTTGGAATGTTGCCAGAATGAAATTTTTGATTGAAAATCCCCAATAACTGTACCTTTCCGGAGACCTTAACGGACTCGGACCATAGTTTATTGGACCTTACCTTACCAATGAATAGACCAATGTTATAAAGTCTATTATGGTTAACGCTTCCGAGGAAACATAAGAAAATAAAATAACTATTGAATAAAATATTTTTAAGTTATAGAAAACAATATTAAAAAAATAAATGCAGTAGAAATGAGATCTCTTAGACGAATGTGTGGATACTCTATGTATTAGAGAGTGTCGAACGAAAATATAAGAAGTGAATACGGTGCGACTGACGGTGTTATGACCAAATTATGAAGGGATCATTAAGATGGTTTGGACATATGGAAAGAATGAATGAAGAAAGAATGGTAAAAAAATTATATGTTAACGATGTAAATGGAACCAGAAATAGAGGAAGACCGAGGAAAACGTGGAACAATAAAATACATCAAATATTGAATTTCGGCCTTGAGAGGAGTCAGAGAAATCGACGCGCGTGCATGACATGATGTATGAATGTTGAGAAAACGAGAGAAATATGTCAGGAAAGAAAAGTGCAGCAGTCCATTTTTTTGCCTAACCCTTTGGGAAGACGGCGTGATGGTTAGTTAGTTAGTTAGTTAGTTATTTATATTTAAAAAAATGTATGATTGCTTATACAAATAAAATCAAGAATTTTTCGAGAGATTGTGAAATTATCATTAGATATCATTGAAAAAAAAGGGGAATATTTTTAGTGAAAATGGATATATATAAGGTTCCCACCACCACCCGAGACTGTTATAGGACGCAGCGACGCCCTTTCGTCAGTCTCGCTGCACTATCTAGGCCCGTTCCTTGTCCATCCGGGACTTACGTTAATTTAATTTAGCCTTTTCTTGTCATCAATCAAAAGGATGACAGACCACATTTAATCTATTCTTTTAACCTTATATATCTCCCGCGCGGCCTCACATCTCTTTATTATGAAATAAAATCAGAATGTATATAATTGAAAATGGATATAATGAATATAAGTGAAAATGGATATAATTGAAACTCGAATATTTTAAATAATTAAGTTGTAATACATTTTATGTATCTAAATAAATTGTGCTAGGCAGTATTGATGGGCCGCCACATTGTTTTATTTTTTTGACATACCACACGAGATTCCTTTTTGTCCATAAATCGACATTGAAAGTATCAACCCTTTACGAAACGTATAAAAATCTTATTTTTTTAAGTTTCTTCCAACGCATTAATTAATATTCCTTCTTAGCTTGTCGTGGTACTCATGTACCCGAATACTTGTCTAATTAATATATACAGTATGGGAGATTAAACTATCATAGTTCTATAAGGAAGAACTAGCCCTTCTCTGTTTTATTTTTATATGTTTAATGTATGACTAACATCAACCTACTTTCACTCAGAACATAACATTAAATCTCCCCCTCAAATGAAGGCCTAATTCCAAGAGATCGCAATCCGACTACGTTGTGTACATAACGTTAACGTATATAACTTTAATTAAATAAATTCGCAGTGTCCATCAAATTAACGTAAAAGGGCTATTTCGTAACAAAGGTCTGAAAAGATGTATTATCTGGACTTCTCTTCATCAATCTCCTCGGAGATCAACGTCTTTCATATTTGTGAAAGTAATATACTTTCAGAAGGCAAATACTCTTGGTATTGGAGAGTATCTTGTCTTCCTAAAGTTGAACTATCTCCCATGCGTTCCTGGTAATAAACATTATATTAAACCTGTTCTCAATAGACGCATTAAACCTTTATTTTGTTTTGAAAGCATGTTGATTGATTAACTTAATTTTAATTTGATTATAAAAAAATAATTCTTCCCTAATCTTTACTTCAATTTATCGTATTGAAAAATCAAATCATAGATACATAAATCCATATATTTTGTAACTTTGTAGTAATAAAAAATATAATACTAAATTAATAATGCAAAAATATATAGAAAATAGAATGAAAATATAAGAGTTATAATAAGAAAAATAAAATGTATTAAATATGTACTCGTATACTTTTTAAGGGTGGCTCAGTATCGTGAAAAAAGACCACTTCCGAAGCGATGCGGTTTAGAAGTATCATGAAATATAATCTAAAACATGAGTTAAAATAATAACTAGTAGTTTGTAATGGGACTGACTCTTCGAGCGGTGCATGGCCATCACCGTGGTGATGGCCATACTACGCTTGAGGATGGATCTGATCCCAAGTACCTATCCACACCTCCTCGACTTTGGTCTCCCCTGGAAACTATGCGAAATGTTAGAGATCGAGTAATTAACCTCGGTGGATAATATTGATGCATAGGCTAACGTGGAAGGACACCTCGCCTACCCGTCTGGCAAGCGTGGCGTTGTAATGCCAACCACCCCCCGTATGACATGTCATACATGGAGAAGTATGGGGGAGGCCTATGTCCAGCAGTGGACGACAACGGCTGTTAAAGAAGAAAGAAAGAAGTTTGTAATGGCAAAAGTTTATGAGTTAGTATCTAAAATAATATATTTTCACGTATAATATAAAAAAAAACATTTGAATATAATTATATTTGGCATCTAGTATTGATTGGGATTTATTACTTTTCATTTAAAAACACAAAGAAAATAGCGCAGTCAAAAAAAATCTAATCAAAAATATGAAATATGTTTACATTATTCTGTGCAGAATCACTCCTTTTGGGGATGAGCCAGTAAATTTCTGAGTACTGTGTATAATGAAATGAGAGTATCCGGGCCACTGCGGGCTGCTCGGCAGCAATCCATATCTGCATGAAATATTAACCGCCTTCACAGCAGTACTATTTTAATTATTCAGGTCGGTGGACGTTAATACGAGAAAAGTGTGCTCCGTACAAAAACGTGGTAACACTCCTTCAAGGAAACTTCTGTGACGTCATTGGGATACTGAACCTTTTGAAGCCGAGACACAGCTGCATTATTTAAAAAAAAAAGATTACTGGGTTCATTACAGTTTAAAAGTTTTATATTTTTTCCTGTTTCAAAAATACAAAAAAAAAAATATTCATACACTTGACACGTACACCGCTTAGCAAACGTTTCTCTGACTATCTTCGTAAGGCGACATATTCTTAATCATTGTCACTTTTAAAACGATATTTTTTTATAAAATAAATCATTATAGCAATAATTGATTGTATCTATAAAGCATCTTGGTCGAATATCAAATAATCAATTTGCCAACTCTTGAGAACCAGATTTTCACGATTTATAATCTGACTACATATAGTCGTAGCGGGAAAAGAGTAAGAATTTTATTTTCTTTAATTTAAAAACGTAAAATGCATTATAAATAACCTTCCATATTAGATAATAACATAAATAAATATTTAAATGGCTGTTACGCCAAAGGTATAATATTAAAAAGCAAATAAATTATTCTCTCTTATGCGTTAATAAAACAACATTATTTTTTAAAATATATTTAGTAGATTTTTTTAATATAGGAATATATTTGAGGACTCGTTACGAAAACGTGACAAAATAGTTTTGGACAAGTGTAACATAACATATAAAAAACGTTCATAGATGATAAACTTTCGATGAATATTTATGAAGTCTCATCATTTGTTTTAAAAAATAACAAATGAGATTATTCGTTTTAAATACACGAATTAACCAAGTATTATATTACGTAATGTTTAAAAATGATAATTATCTAATTGTATAATATTTACAGATATAAATGTCAACTGTCAAAGTTTCTCATTAGTTTACGATCAGTTTATTGGATACAAGCTATATAAATCATTCGATTTACAAACAAAAAGCTTGTTTTATAATGATCAAATACGAATAAAATATTTTCCTACTTTGTAAATGAGTCACATTGTGAATATATTATTTGGTAATACGTCATGGGATCAAATTGTTTAGAAAAATCGTGACCTTTTTAGTTTTAGTAATTAACTACTCTTATTGTAAGATTGAACCATTAAACGATTGACATAGATTTAAAATTATACAATCATTATTTTATTTAAATTGTATTTTGGTTTAATTTTTGCAAGGATTTAGCATTCCGTGTTTTATTATATTCAATAACTTATATTTTATTATCCGAAAGTATGCATAATATTTCTTATAAACATATATATAATACTAAATATATATTATTTTAATTATGTTATAGGTACACTAAAATCGTACGTAAATATTTTTCAATGTATTTTTATTTTATTTAAAATAAGGCTTACATAAAATATTTAAACCAATGATATGATAATCTATTTAACAATCTTTAATATGAGCAGAAAATAGCTCATTATTATGGGGAAGGTATCTGGTCATGTCCAGGCTCGAACCCAGGTCCCCTGGATCAGGAACCGTGCGTTCTTTCTGCTAGACCTTAACCCGATCTTAATATTCGAATTTAATACTTTATTTTATCTGATAGTTGAGGGGGTTACTTTTAAAGTCTTTATTTCGTTAAAATTCATTTAAAAAGTTGAATTCTTCTTATATATTTCCCGATTAATAAAAAGAAACGAATTACATATTAGAAATTATAGTTGTTTGTGTAATGATTAATTTACATGACACGCTTTAAAGTATATCATACTGACAAAGTTTTAAATTCACGTTCTCACATAGCCAAAAGCTACTCTATTCGTACGACTAGTAACATTTAAGCCTGCAAAACTTACCTGCATTTACGAGGTCTGTTCAAAAAGTATCGCGAATTTTGAATTTCCGCTGGCTACGTATATTTGATTTTTGATTTTTTTGTAGCGTTATGTTGGTACTCATGTCCCTTACTTATGCTGACAAGGTCGGCCATTTTGAATGTTTAGTTAATTTTTGACAGCTGTTTTGCTTGGATGTGTTTTGGCTCGTCTTCGATTTTTGCCTATTCCAAAAAATGGATCAAAGAATCTGTATCAAATTTTGTGTGAAAAACAAAATAAAGTGCGCGGACGCATTTCGAATGTTGACTGTGGCATATGGTGAAGCTACCTTGGACCAAAGCAACGTTTATCGGTGGTACAAAATGTTCTCAGAGGGCCGAGAAGATATGAACGACGAAGAGCGTGCCGGACGCCCGAGCACGTCAACAACAGACGAAAACATTGATAAAGTGAAGAAAATAGTATTAGCCAATCATCGAATCACCGTTAGAGAAGTTGCTGAGGACCTAAACATATCGATTGGCTCGTGCCATTCGATTTTAACCAATGATTTGGGCATGAGTCGGGTCGCCGCGAAATTCGTGCCAAAATTGCTCAATTTCGACCAAAAACAGCATCGCGTTAACATTGCTCAGGAGATGTTGGACTCGGTCCGTGACGACCCAAATGTGCTCCAGAGGGTCATAACTGGTGACGAATCATGGGTTTATGGTTATGACGTGGAAACCAAAGCTCAATCATCCCAATGGAAGCTGCCGCATGAGCCAAGACCAAAAAAAGCGCGCCAAGTTCGGTCGAACGTGAAGGTTTTGCTCACAGTTTTCTTCGATTGCAGGGGCGTGGTGCATCATGAGTTCTTGCCACAGGGTAGTACGGTCAATAAGGAATATTACCTGCAAGTTATGCGCAATTTGCGCGAAGCAATCCGCCAGAAACGCCCGGATTTGTGGAAGAACAAAAACTGGCTTTTGCACCATGATAACGCCCCTGCTCACACATCGTTGCTTGTGCGCGAATATTTGGCCAAAAACAACACAGTAATGGTGCCGCAGCCACCGTATTCCCCAGACCTGGCCCCCTGTGACTTTTTCCTGTTTCCAAAACTGAAGAGGCCCATGAAAGGACGACGCTACGCCACGATTGAGGAGATAAAGACGGCATCGAAGGAGGAGCTGAACAAGATCACAAAAATGATTTTTTTAAGTGCTTCGAGGATTGGAAAAAACGTTGGCATAAATGTATTATATCCGAGGGGAATTACTTTGAAGGGGACAAAATAGATATTCATGAATAAATAAATACTTTTTGAAAAAATATAAAATTCGCGATACTTTTTGAACAGACCTCGTATATTATATGAGAGCAAACATAGCAGTAAAGTCAGCTTAACAAAAACTAGAAGAAAACTTAGGAAGAACTTTCATCGTTACAAATGTATTTTCATCAAGTTACACTGAATTTCGTCCAGGTTTACGTTTCTGCTTGTAGGTTTCTTTGTGCGATTTTTTCCCTGGACTGTGTAATGAGCTACAGACGTGTTTTTACTAATTACAAGATACGCGAAAACCCGACGGGATTCCACAGGGCATCGTGGGGCAAAATTGGTCTTCATTCCGTGAAAAACAAAATTTGGATTTACATTTTTTGAATGCTCCAATATAAATTAAATTTGGTTTTCGAAAACGAATACTTACAAATCCGAAAATTGACAGATGTAGAATCGATGCGGACGAAAAGTTTTTATAATTTATTACGAATTGTGAAAACCAGGTAAATATATGAATAATTATATACTCACAAAATCAAAAGATAGAAATATGAATAATTGGTTTGAAAAGCCATGGATAAAATGATTTTTTCGCCATTTAGTGTGTGACGTTGTCTTGTCCCATTTCTGATGTCAACGTTTTGTTTTGACGTCACAATGTAAATGACGTCACAACCACAAGCGTTTTAAATTTAGGATTTTAAGACGACCGAAAAACAAACAAAATACCTAACTCAATTTACTTAGTTTATATGAGGCGGAAAAATCGTTGATCTATTGCAAGAATTATTTAAATCCAAATTTAATTTCAATATTAGCTTGTATCTTTTTGGTTTAATCATAAATTATATATCTATTCCAACTACGCTGGGCTGGTCACGTCATCAGAATGCCTGAGACAAGACTCCCAAGGAAGATTACACTCAGCTTACTCAAGGGAAACGCTCACACGGTGGTCAGAGGAAACGTTTTAAGGACTCCCTTAAAGGAAACCTACAAATAACTAACGTCGACTGTGATTGCTGAGAAAAAACTGCACTGCTGAAAACAGACCTAGGTAGAGAACAGCAGTACATAAAGGCACACAAGACTTTGAAGCACAGCGCAGAGACGACGTCGCAGAGAGGAGGAGGAAGTAGAAAGGAGAGACCACTGGGAGACGGTGACGGCTCCATTACAAGCGCCTTCCCCTGCCCGAGATGCTCCAGAATTTGTGGGTTCAGAATCAGGCTTTTCAGTCACATGCGGACCCACGAGGGACAGCCGATGATGATGATATATCTATGTTTAGACGGCCTTTGTAGCAGGGTGGCAACAGCTATTACTGATTGACCGAAGTCCCAGGTATTCCCAATGTGAATTCTCTGTCTTTGGCCTGGTAGAATTCACGTCCCAATAAAAATGACAATAGGCTAGCTACCTATCACATAACATGAGAATCAATAGCTTAAAAGTAGTATATAGTAAGTAGGTCCAAATAACCTGTTTTATACAAAAATGTGGAAAGCAACTCAAAACTACCACAAGAAGGGCCAAAAAGGCATCCCAAGAATCAGCAAATGATATCAAACATTGCTGTAAATAGGATTGAATCTAAAAAAAAATAGAAATCAATCATTTAATTCGTTATCAATTTGGCTTCTGTATGACACTTTATTATTAAAGTCAGGTTATATAATTTGCTATGGAAATCATTTTGCGGACGTTATTGGTAAACTCCAGGTGTTTATAAATAGGTACCTTCGCTCAATATTCAAAATCTATTGGCCGCAAACAATGTCAAATGCCGTTCTCTGGACCATGGCAGGCGAAAAGCCAATTAGAGAACAAGTCGTTAGACGCAAATGGCAGTGGATCGGTCACACTCTGAGACGGAACCCAGCCTGCATCGCTCAGGGTACACTAGACTGGTCCCCTATGGGGGGAAAGAGAAAGCGAGGCAGACCTAGAGCCACCTGGAAAGAACCCTACAGGACGAGGTTAAGGCAGCAGGCCTCAATTGGGATGATATTAGGCATCAGGCATTCGATAGAGTCGGGTGGAGAAGGTTCCTTGAGGCCCTATGCACCACGGAGGTGTGACAGGACAAAAAGAAGAAGAAGATGGAAATCATTTGACGTGGTAAATTTAACTTGTAACGCTACTGGTTGAATGACATATACTTTGGGAATGACTTTGCTCCATTTTTTTTAAGCGTGAATTCCCTGTACCTACGTGAAAATGTTTACTTCAGCATACATTCGTATAATACATACGGCGAACGTTCTCTGTAAATACCAAAGCCACTCCAAACTAGACATTTTGGCGACATTTTTATTTGACTTTACCATAAAAACAAATAGATGAATTTTAGCTTTTATTAATTTCCAAACAAAAGTACTTAATTTAATTTTTTTTATTTCTTCTTCTTCTTCTTCCTCAGCCTATTCCCGTCCACACCTGGACAAAGGTCTCCACCATTTACTTCCATGTCATTCTGTCCTGTGCAGACTGCATCCAGGTTATTCCGATGTGTCTGTTTAGATCCTTATTCCACTGTAGTTGCGGTCGCCCTGCACTTCTCTTCGCCGTCCACGGTCTCCAAGTCAGCAGTCTTCTTGTCCATTTTTGTGACCTGCCCATTGCCATTTTAGAATCGCCACCCGGTGGATGATGTCAGTGACCTTTATTTTTTCTCTCACCGTATCGTTTCTGACTCTGTGTCTTAGGCTTAGGGAAAGTAAATCGAAATGCACATGATGCCCATGCCCATGAACGTTTCTGGATTATTTTGAAATTTGTTCTGATTATTGTATAATGACATTAAACAAACAAACCATGAAACTAAATGTGAAATTTGGTTTACTTCCATGAACATTTCACGGGCTGCAACTAGTTTTCATAATTGACAGAAAAAACTATTGTATATAAATGTTGTAATAAAAATATATAAGTGAGTTTATCAAAACGAGTATTAGCTTTAGCATTTTTTCAAGTCTGAAATAAAAGCAATGAATTATTCACGTTTTTTTTTATAATTAAAAGAATATGTATAAAAAAAACTTATAACGTGGTTCTTGTTATAATAAGATATGAAATAAATGATATAAGAGTTAAAATAATACACTTAGTGCATACTTCTAGAGGGACGAGGTTACCAAAAACGGCACACAGAGCAGATTTATTTCCGTACTGCCATTAGGTCAATCTAAACTGGGTGACGGCATCGCCTGACTTCGCCAGTTTTTCTTTCGTGAAATTAAATTCATATGTTATTGCTTATCCGCTCTAAAGACTTGTTAAATTATTTTTTTGAAACTTATTAATAGCGCAGTTTACTGCCGCCGCCGAGAAGTATTTGACTTGGGAAATTAAGAAATACGAATTTATGAAATGAAAATAAGTTCATTCAATGTTTCGGCGAGTTGGTGGAGCACCTCAAGGGGATATTTTTAAATAATTCACTGTATGGACCAACATTTATATTTCATTATGCTTTACTGTAACATGGTTTTAAAATTTTATGTTACATACGGCAACGAAAAGCTACAAAGCTTAGTGCAGTTAACATTATTTTAAATAGAATTGTAGAAAAAATGTACTTATTAACCCCTCCGCGCGTTTCGCCCCAACCGTGGGGCCATTGAATACATCGCTCGCTTAATAGAACACTGGCTTAACTCAAAAAATCAAGTTTTGCTCAATCTGACATGAGTCGGTGTTTTAACAAAAACTGTCGAAAAACACGTATGAATGAAAAAGACCGATAAAGTGTAATGGAGGTCAATTGGCGGAATTTTGACTTAGTTTTAACGCGAAACGATGGATAGCGTTAACACAAGCCTCTGTCTAATGTTAACTCAATTATTACCTAAACCATAATCGGTCAGTTTACTATTAAGCTTGCGACATGGTCAGATAGCTATGGCCCCATGCTTGGGACTCATTTATAATTTCTCGAATATTCCCAGAGTATGCCAATATTTGGATTACCAGCGACATCTATTGGTGTATAATTAAATAATTTATCAGCTAGTTACATGCTTTACAAACTAAAAAAAATGTAGTTTCGTAAATGTCATTAATATCTTATTATTCGAAAGGTTATCTGTTAAAATTTTGAAACACAGTTAAAAAAACGTATAACTATTTATTAATTATTTTTATGAAATTGTCGCGACAACTGTTTCTCCCATGTTGGCATCATCAGTTGTTACAAAAACAAGCAATTGGACAATTTAATAGAAATTCATAAATAAATTGCAATACGTATATAATCATGTTTCTAAATTAAAGCAGTTTATAGTGTTGAAGTTTCATATTGTTTTGGCCAAAAGAATGAACAATGTAAAAAATACTGATTTTATAATTCAATTCATTTATCAAATAATATAACATTTATAAGAAAATATATATTTTTAATTTAACATATTTTTTTAATTTAACATTACACATACAATTTTATGATTTAAGCAAAAAAAATCTGATTCAATTTTAAGAGCTTTCAGGGTTAAAGATATTTAAAAAAAATGGATTAATTATACAGATAATTTCTTATCATATATTTGTGAATTTGAAGACTAAACAAGCTTATTTATATTGTTGCTATGTTCTTAGAATGAACTTACAAATTGCCAGTGATTTATGATTATAAAAAATGTAATAAACCCGTGGTAGTCTATAATGGAAACGCTCAGAATATATAATCTTAGAACAAATTACAGAGAAGACCGGATCATGATAATAATTATACCCTTCAATAGCGAATAATCAACCATTTTATATTCATATATTATCAAATCAGATCGGGTTGATGTTAATATAAAATATTTTTTATCAAGATTGCTTTAAATTAATTGAAAATCATCAATCTTTGGTCTAGCTCACAAAATTTTTACAAAAAATAAATAAATATAAAAAAGAACCCATCATAAATACATTTTTCTATTACCACTGTTAGTAAGTATAGAATGAAAATTAAAATATTGTTAAAACATATTAATGAAACGAAATGACATTTTGTTTTCTGTTAAATGATGTGATTTTGTTAAATTAACTTATTAATGTTATTTTAATATTCACTTACGTACAATATAACCCATATAATAATATAAATTAAGTACATATATGAACATTAAACCAAAAAAAAAATGTTTTGGTATCCGAGAATTTTTTATAAATAATAATTCAACTGAATGAAAGATAACTAAGATTTATTTAATGCCATTTGAATAATCCTTAAAAAATTGTGAATTCGAGTTTAATAATTTTTTTTGATTTTTGATCAATTTAAGGTGTTAACACTGTAGAATTTCATAAAAATCTTTTAATGTATAATATTAAAAAACGTTTTTTTTCCACCTATTAGTATATTTTTGTCGACATGTTTCGAACGTTTTACACCTTCATCATCGGGACGATATAATCTGTATGAGTTTATATCGCTCTCCCAGTGATGAAGGTTAATAACCTTCGAAACATGTTGAAAAAAATAAACTTAAAAGTGAACAGTGATTCAAATTAAATTACCAGTGAAAATTCAAAAGGTTAAAGAAAATTTTATTAACGAAAGATTTAATTATTCCATGTGGTTTTACGTCGGTAGTAGTAGTATCTTTTTGATGTGGGCTCATCCCCAAG
The DNA here is from genome assembly GCA_022606425.2 of Lepidostoma basale. Lineage (NCBI taxonomy): Eukaryota > Metazoa > Arthropoda > Insecta > Trichoptera > Lepidostomatidae > Lepidostoma > Lepidostoma basale. Next base: position 150,235 of record JAHDVF020001318.1, read on the forward strand.
TATCATAATAAAATATATAACCGCATCTTAAATGTAAGCGTATCCTTCTATTTGTTCCGCATTGTTGGACTATGTCCAATAACCTATACATAAGCTGTACAAGACAATAAAAACATATCGATCCAATAAACCACGAGGTCTTTATCGTCCCTGTTATATTGGGAATCAATAATATTTTGGGAATGTTTTTTAAATATTTAAATCAAAAAATATGCGTCGAAAAATGGTTGTTTAGGGTATCTATTATCTAAGAGATATCGCTTCATCTACCTTCTTTCACAAAAATCTAATTAATATAATGTTTTATGAAAAAAGATTTGTGAATTTTTTTTAAACTTTTTAAAATATTTATTTATTTATAACGGAAATAACGTTTTTTAATTATTATGTATTTATTTTAATATTCGAAAATTCATATATATTTTACATGTATATTTATAAAATTATTTTCAGCAAAAAATACTTTCAAGTTAAATTCATCTGAGTGTTACTATAAATATCGTAATAATATTATTAACTGTTTCTTGAACAATGATGTAAAACTCAATATTAAACAAATAAAATGAAAGAAATCGTCTGTCTTTTAGGAGTTTTATTACATTTTAGACGGAGTGACATGTTTCACCCTTCTAAGGCATTATCAAATTTGATTAAAATGATCATAGCCGACCTTTAAAATTTGATTGATTTGGTCATGCCCTGTTTTCCTTGGTCTTCGTCGACACCGTACTCCATTCACATTATTAACGTTCGCTTTCTTAACCATTTAGAAAAATGCAAGTTCCTTATTACACTTTTCATATTTCGACATGCTAGGGCATTTTCAAAACTAATAATTTTCTAAATAGTTCATTGTTTTGGCCGAAATACTATGATACCTTAACATTTTAAAACAGTTAAATTAAATAACTTTTTTTTAATGTATTATGTTTCATCGTTTTTGACTCTATACTATGTGTAATTGTTCTTTCTAATAACTGTTTTATTATTATTATTATTATTTTATTATTATATTTTCCACCTTTCATATTTTCTCCTATAAATAGTAACTAACAGTTATTTTAATTAAAATTTTTAGGTACCTAAATATTTTCAGCAAGAACTTCAAAATCATAGCAAAGAAATTATTGAAATTGACATAGGAAGAAATACACATAAAGATTCGAAAAATCACGAAAATTTTACATTTGTTATATTATTTTAACACCTGATGGTGTCAACATTGGTTGATGAAACAGCTGTCGCGTAAAATAAAATACAATTGTGATACAAAAACAAATTTATTTAATTTAACAGTTTTAATAATTTTCTGGATAAATAAATCTAAAATATATTTTCAGAGTATACCATATACAGATACGTCCACTTTATTATACTGTGTAACATTGTAAGTTTTACGCAAAGTCATACTCGGCAGAAGGTAATACATCTTAATAGGGAAGAAACCTTTCAAGATATAAAACTTTACTTACTGAAAACAAATAAAGAATTTATTTTGCGGAATATAGGCCAGGCTCTAGTTTGGAATTGCGATATTTTAATACCGTAAGTTGACGGAGCTGGTGGCTCAGTTGGTAGTAGATTAACTGGCTACCAACGCAAAAGTAATGGGCCCTATCACGCCACCCAACTAATCTCGTTTATTAACAGGCCCAGGAGTTCAACCTAAGCTTGATAAATTACCACGGAATGTGCGGCAGTAGCGCCCAAGATTTATAGAAATAACATTATTCAATTATTACAAGTTTCACCAGATATGCGAAGCGGAATACTTGAACAACATATCGTCACCTGAGAGTAAGAGGGTTCAAACTAACAAACTTTCACATTTAGATTTTTTCGTGAAAAGGGTTCTTACTAACCTTATCAATACGTACAATTAAAAAAACATGTTATAGTATCGTCATTTTGATGTTATGAAAATAATCAAGTTCCATCTGATCATTCAAAACAAACGATTCACTGAAGAAGGATTAATTTACACTTAGAACTTTATTATTCCAACTGTCACCAGAGAAAATTTACACGCTTCTCGGTAAGAGAGTTTCATCTGCTTCAGATGGAATCCTTTTATTCCAAGATACAAACCCGAAACCAACAAAACTTTGACTTCATTTTTCTCAGCTTTTTACTTTTGACAGTTGGAACCTTCTAACTCTCAGGTGACGATATCGTGAGTAAGATTGTATGAGAGATTTCAATATTTTTATGTAATATTTATTCAATATTTATTTGTAATACAAAAATCAAATTATTGTGTTTTTGTACATTGTCATGATTTCATTTATATATACTCGTTGTCATAATTCCTTCCGCTTTATATGTTCTTATGTTCTTATGTGAATCATATGAATTATATGCTATTGTTCTAATGTGAATTATATGTTATTGTACTTATTTTGTAAAAGCCACTGTGGTGTTCATGCTTTAAATAAAAAAATATTAAGGTTAAGGCATCAAGCAAGAAAGACACACACGAAGGGTTGATGCTGGGAATAAAATTAACAGCGCACTCAAACTCATTACTGCAAATAGAAATATATCCACAGAAGCAAAGATGGCAGTACACAATGGAGTTCTAGTGCCAACTAAAGTTAAGCTTAGAGCTGGCAAAAGAACGATTAAAACAGGATAAACGCAGTAGAAATGAGATCACTAAGAAGAATGTGCGGGAAAACGTTGTATGATAGAATACCGAACGATGAAATAAGAAAGAAATGTAAGGCAGATGACTGCATCATGGATAAAATTAAAAAAAGATCCCTGAGATGGTTTGGACATATGGAACGAATGGATGAGAGTAGAATAGTTAAAAAGTTGTTCACAAGCAGCGTGAGTGGAAAAAGAAGCCGAGGACGACCGAGGAAAACATGGCATGACCAAATTAATGAATTACTAAAAGGCGGCCACATTCGAAGTCGGAATAATTGACGTGCGTGCATGGTACGATGTAGAGGATGCCCGAAAGTTATGCCAGGCAGAACATTGTGGCGATCCATTCTCTCTTCCTACCCCTCCGGGGAAATGGCGTGATGGTTAGTTAGTTAGTTTTTTTAAGGCATCAACATTGTGGAATTCCATTGTTAATTTGGAAGAAAAATTGTTACACAGTCCACTTTGCTTATTAAATATTTTGGTTTATAAAATATTTCATAACAAATTTCCTACATCTTTGAGTGTAAACATAACTATCATAAAATTATAGAAATGTTTTTAATGTAAATAACGATTACGTGTATATGTAAACGACATGTGAACTATTTTTGTTTATCATAAAAAAATAAATAATGGTTATTACTTGAATATATAATAAAAAATTCACGGGCCAGCACTGTTATACGGGGATATATGGTATACGTGTATTCCAAAGATCATAAAGTTGATATGTTTCATAGGCCTATGTGGTACATTCATGAATCTGACCTATTCAAAATTAATTGATTTCTACAAACTATTTTTAATTAAACAAGCTTAAATATACGAGTACCAACCATACTGATGTATGGAAGTAATACATGGAACTGGCTGAAGACTGATGAGAGCAGTATAAATGTGGTACATATGAGATCCTTTAGACCAGTGGTTCCCATACATGTTTGTCCCGTGGACCCCCTAGCAAAATTAGGCCAATAGAAAAAAAAATGGAATTCGTTGTCAACCTTTTTTTTGCTCATTCGTGATCCAATTTTTATATGTGCAAAAAAAAGTCGTCCTGATTTCACGAATGAGATAAAAAAAAAACAGGTCGCTGTAAACCTTGCGCGGACCCCCTGATGTTATTAATTTTCCACGTACCCCCTGAATGGTCCGTACGGACCACTTTGGGAACCACTGCTTTAGACGTATGTTTGAAAAAACGATATATTAAAGAATTTCAAAATTTTGTTATATTAAACTGTTGTATTATACTTATTCAGTGAATAAACAGAAATAAAATCATTATTATTGTTGTAAAAAATACGTGTGTGATGTCATGTAGACTTTTTTATATCAAGTTGAAAAATCAAATGTATTTGCAATGCAAAGACTATAACTATAATTGCATTCTACACCTACGCAACGTCGTCAACATATTCGGGTAACAAATCCTGCTATCTATTCTTGCATTCGATCCTGAAAATGATCGGTCGTAGGAGGATACATTTATTAACACCACCATGTATTGTCCTGAATAAATTGAGTGGGTAATAAAAAAATATTATACACGTTATAGAGGTAGATTTAAAAAAAACTGTATAATTTATGTACCTATTTAAACAATATGGTAATCATGGAATTTAAATCCTGAATTATGTTTTCGATTGAATATTTTTGATATAAATTCTACATTTAATTTTTCTCTTAAAAAAAGTAAATACAGCCACAGCCCAGCATTATTTTGATATATTGGACTAAAATTGTTTTATGCGCTCCCAGAAGAGCTCAGAAATCACGATAGTACAAGAAATATAAACTTTCAATTATGAACCTAAAAAAATAGTGAACTGTGACTCTTTTGTGTCAAGAATTTCATCTTCTTGGTGCTACATCCAGGTGTGGGACTTGGCCTCCTTCACAACGATCTTCCACTGACTTCTGTCCCTGGCCATCTCCCTCCACCAGTAAAGGCCATTGTTTTAGTGTTCGAAATCGTGTTTTTTTTTTACCATGCAGGGTGATTAGCCCTGCGACGAACCCTCCTTTATTCACAAATTGTCACTGAATGATGTTTTTGTATTGTCAGGCTGTTAAAATGTTTGTAGCACATTAAAGAATTTTTGCTCGATAACAATTCCGATGTCGTCAAGTACCTACTTTATGTCAAGAATTTAGTGACATTTAAATGAAATCCCCCAGATACTCCTCTCCTTAGTACAATAAACTTTTTGACGAGGAGAGTATAAGAAACTAATCATTAAAAAATGTTCCTATATAGGTAATATAGTTTGAAATGTAACTTATATTAATTAAATTTGTATTATTTACATACATTAAAAAATAATAAATAATTTTCCTTTGTTGTAAGTAATTACCTGAACCTCAATAAGAATTTTAAATTATTATTTTAAATTTTAAATTGATTCATAATATTTGTTATAACAAAGCATAAACGTTCCAAAATAAACCTTTAAAAAATCTGTCAAAATTGATCATATTTGTAAACAGTTTTATAACATGTATCTTTATAATATGTATCTGAAGAAGGACCGGTTGTCCGAAACATGTATGATATATATTTTTTTTTAAATAGAGTGTTGTATATACAAAGTATATAAAAAAGAAAAAGACAAATGAAATTAATACAAACCATTTTTAAATGTTTATCTAGAATAATAAAAAAAAACGACACATTTCAATAGCAATGAAAAAGAAGCTGTCGTTTCCAGTTTTAAATGAAAATATTCTTGCCAAAATTCGTAAATTTCAAAGAATCGTTTTGTACATGGACCGGAGCAAAATGTACGTCTAATTTTATGTAACAAATCTCATATTTTATGAATAATTATTTGGTTAAATTCTCGATCGGCTACGGTAGCAGTGCTGCCGCCTGGGGTACACATTTAGTTAAGTTGTTGTAAGGCCTGAATATAGTCACAATAGGTGACACTAATGCTGCCAAACCAGAAAAACGAAATTAAACAAACAAAATATTATAAACATTAAGACGTGCCATTATAATATCTATTGGTATTCGTAAAATCGGAATTCATAGGTCGTCGAAGAATATATTTGAACAATATTTTTTCAACTTTGTAATATCACACATTATTTAAAATACAAAAAAAATAAAAAAAAATTTAGTAAAAAAAAAAGTGTCGGAACACAAAAGGTTTTCATCTGTGTTTTTATATATTATGTATACAAATAAATTTTCATGAATGCGGTCAGTTTAAAAAAAAAAATTTCAATTATAAAACCACAACACAAAATAATGGTGAATATAGAAGAAATAATGTAATATTTAGGTTTTCCTGTGTGTAAAAATAACTAATTTAAAAAAAGCTTTTTAAATTTCAGTAATAAAAACTGAAATGAACTGAATGTCCTTTGAAAAATATTATATTTTGTTGAGTGGAGAAAAGCTAAACAATATACGATTGCTTAATATTTAAAAAGAAAAAACATGGCGCTCCATTGTCTTATTTATTATGCATGTGAATTAATATTAAATTAATTTCAAGATCTGAAAAATAAATATTTCAGATTTGCTTTAGTTCTGTTAATTTTTTTATTTACCCAATTTAGTGCGTGTAAATGTTTTAAAACTACGGCAGACTATATTTGCAATTCATATTTTAATTTACATCTAAAACCTTTTTACTTGAGTTCCTGATTTCTAAATTATATTAGACAGTCATGTGTTAAAATATGGTTTAAACCACTTTTGTGCGGTTAACTTCATTTGCAGTAAAAAAAAAATAGTCTCAAACTGTGGTTCGCTACATTTTCACCTCATTGTGCGGGTGACTTCATTTGCAGTAAAAAAATTGTCTAGACCTGCGCTTGGTTACATATACACCACAGATAGTTAGAGTTCATAATAATATTTCACATAATTGAATAGCATAACTAAAGTAAAAAGGTATATAAGATACAATTATACACGAAATGCAAATGTAGTATTTTGTATTAGAAAGCCAATTTTTACACTGCAAATGTAGTCAGCCACACAAAAAGGGTTAAAAAGACAATATTTTCTAGATAATAATTACGAATAATTCCTTTGTAATGTTATAATTAGAATGACACGACGGGCCATTAAGTAATCGGATATCACGCCTGGATTGGCGATCTGAATGGATGTTGAACTTCATCGGGTGCCCATTAGACGAACCGTTTGACACTAAAGCAAGCAAGTGATTGTACTTAATCGGTTAATGTGTGGCCCGAGGTGTATTACTGGGAACGATCCAGTGGCGCTCCCATTTTTTATCGCTATTTTACTAAAATTGTATTTTATTTCAAATCCACTTTATAAGACACAAAGTGAGCTCAACGATACATGTATGTTTTTTGAAGTCTTGGGCATATCCGTGTCACTTGTCTTACTCGACCGACGTTTCTGAGATCGTTGCAGTCTCCATCTTCAGGGGAGTTATAAATATGTGGAGGTTAATATACGCTTATCTCATACTAAAGCAAAGGTAAATTTTAAGATATTTAATACGATTTGTTTAGTTCGTGGTGGCGCAAAAAATATCATATTAATAATAAAAAACTCAAATAGCAAAGTTATATGGTGGAGCCGTACTAATAGAGTCGACCCCAAATAATAGTAATGGCCAGGTGAAAGAAGATGAAAAATAGCTTAAATAGAATAAAAACATGTTCGATTATAAGTGAAACCGGTTGGAAAGTACATATTATATATTTTTACTACTAGGTAATGATTTGAACTTACAAAACCGGAAAAGGGAGACCCACTACACACGTGTTATTGGACGCAGTAGCGCCCTTTCGTCAGCTTCACTCATGCAAATTCCTAGACCCGTCCCCCATCTATGCGGGACTGGCGTGATCCCAGGCCATATTTAATCTACTTTTTTTCTTTATGTCCCATTGCATATAAAAAAATACATTAATAACAGTCAATATGATAATAAAACAATAATAACAAGATATAAAATAGTCAAGTAATAGGAAGAAATGTATGGCAGATGATTGCATCAAAAGCAAAATTAAAAAAGGATCATTGAGCTGGTTTCAGACATATGGAAAGAATGAACGACAGAGAAGAACGGTTAAAATGTTGTATACAAGCAGCGTGAGTGGTAAAAAAGCCTTGGAAGACCATGGAAGACATACTTCATCACATTGAGGAGATGGTACAGAGTCAGGTTAGTGACAATGTTTGCAATAGACGTAAGAGGAATAGCCATTAGAAATGAAAATCTCTATACTAGAAGATCCAAGTCCAATTATTAAAATAATAAGTTTTCGGGCTGCCACTGACTACGCATGCTGCTGGAAGCCTTTTCGCTCTTGACGACCTTGTCCATAACATTGCTGCCATTATGTTTTTACCGCAACCCATAACAAAGTTAAGTTAAACGCTTTCTGGTTCTGTAGTATACGAACAGATATTTATTTTGATATTTCAAGCGTAAGCACAATTACCTATGTCGAATTTTCACATAAAAAAACACCAAATATATTATTACTATCATAATATATTCAAATGCTATTTTTTTCCTGCTTCTACTCGCCGTTAAATAATATATATTATCATATTAACGGTTTTGCTTAAAACGTAATATATTTTATAAATAATCGTATACATGTTGAGGATGCGAGAGAAATATGTTAGGAAAAAAACTGTGTATTGGTTTATACTAGGTGAAACGGTGTGATGGTCAGTCAGTTAATAAGTTAGTTTTTATAAATCATTTTTGTTAAATTTTAAAATTAAATAACTTAAAATAACTAAATAACTTAACTTAAATTAAGATTTTTTTTAAATAGTCCAGTGTTTTGAACGAAACACTATGATACTTCAACATTGTTACTGTTAAAATTGATGACACTGTTATTTTTTTATTTTTTTTATTTTTTTTTATGTACACAACAGGTCGTTTGGACCCAATTACTGTATACAATTATTATTTTTTTAGCTATTATATTGATTCTCGTGACATGTGATAGGTAGCCAATCTATCGCCATTTTATTGTCACGTGAATTCTACACCAGACCAAAGACAGTGTGACAATCACACTGCCATCACCGGGAATCGAACCCAGGACCTTCGGCATGGACCTTATAATATCACAATCAGTTTATTTCAGTTTATTTATTTATCAGTTTATCAGTTTATTTCATTTCATCAATAGACATTACAAAATTAATTTTTAAGGCATCTATTGAGAACAGGTAAAATAATATATTGGTAAAATAATAATATACTACCAGAAACGCATGAGAGATGGTTGAACATTAGGAAGACAGGATACCCTCCAGAATTAAGAGTATTTGCCTTCTGAACGTACTTTCACTGATATGAAAGACGTCGATTTCCGAGGAGACCGCGTTCAGCAGATTGATTGCTCTTCCCACCGGTGTCACCAGAGCCAGGTTGGTTCTAGCGGCGGATAGGTAAAACAATCTATGCTGGCGCTGTCGGAGATATCTGTCGGGAACAAAAAGACCTACACCCTCCAGCACGGCTGAGTTTTCAAAATATCCCCTAATAAGCCTAAAGAAATGGGTTATGAGAAACCCGTCTCTTCGAAGCTGCAGAGAATTAGACCCCAACATTCCCAAAAGAAACGCTGTGGGATAGAGCCATGGATAGCTACCATACTCCTTCATGTAGAGATACCTCAGAAATTTTTTCTGAACCCTCTCCAGCATAAGGGAATATCTCGCCTCGTGCGGACTCCATATCACAGAACCACTTTCGAGTCTGCTCCGAACCAATGAATTGTATAGTACTCTGAGCACATTGGGATCTCTGAAAACCCTTCCGGTCCGAATTATGAAGCCCAACATCTTCAGCGCAATGCCACAAATTCTCTCAACATGAGCATGAAAGGTTAATCTACTCTCATAGATGACCCCGAGATCTCTCATAGTGGATACATGTGCCAACTGCTGGTTATTCATCGTGTATCTATGATATATAGTTCTCCGTGCTCTCGTAAAAGATAACATTACGCACTTAGAGACATTGAATTTCATATGATTACTGTGACTCCAGGTAACAATATTATTAATATCCGACTGAAGGCGTAGACAGTCGTCAGGATTATTTATGTCTAGGAATAATTTCAGGTCATCGGCAAATAAAAGAAATCGCGAGAAGTTTATTACCTTCGCAATATCGTTTATGAATATAGTGAAGAGGAGTGGGCTAAGGTTCGAACCCTGTGGCACCCCTGAATAAACAAAAAAGGTTCCGATTGAAAAATTCCGTACGAGACGAATTGTTTCCTCCCCTCAAGGTAACTAGTGAAAAGCATAATAAGTTGAGAAGAGAAACCAATTTGAGATAGCTTTGCTATAAGAATGTCATGGTTCACAGTATCAAATGCCTTTGAGAAGTCATTATATGAACAGTCAACTTGGTGACCATTGTCCAAGGCCCTTGTTATGTATTCTGTGAAGACCATGAGATTTGTTTCAGTAGAGCGCCCCTTCCTGAACCCATGTTGTTCTGTTATAATATATGGGTCAACTCTGGGAAATATCAATTTATGTAGAATAGATTCGAATAGCTTGGCTGGAGCCGACAGTATTGCTACAGGTCTGTAGTTTTCGACTAACTCTTTTGTTCCGCTCTTGAAGATAGGACTGATCCTAGAAACTTTCCAGAGATCAGGAAAAGTATTTGTACTTAACGATAGGTTAAATAAAAAGTACAGCGGATATATTAAGAGCTCAGAGCAGCCTTTGAAGAAGAAGATGGGAAGAAAATCCGGACCAACCGAGTGCGAATTCTTCATTGCTTTGATGGATGATTTAATATCATTTGTGTCTATGTTAGATATGTCAAAGCTATGAGCGCACTTACTGGTATTCGAACCGGTCGCTGAATTTAAATTAAGCCGCGGGGGAATATTGCTATAGACAGATTGAAAGTGCTTAGCGAATGCGTTCGCTATGTTTGCGCCCTCAACCTCTCTATCCCCATGCATCATGGTATTTAGGATGCCACCGTCTTTACGTAGGCTTTTTATATAGTTCCAGAAAGTCCCGGGGTCATTCATAAGATCGCCCTCAATGGTGCTTACATATGCTCGAAAGGCTGACCGAACATTCCGTCTCACCACCGAGCGGTGCTTACTGAAAAGTTCATACTCATCCCGAGAGCCAGTGGCCTTCCACTTCACATGATGTGCATGTTTGATCTTAATTTCCGCGATGATTTCCCTAGAAAACCACCTCGGATATCTCCGTCCACCATTGCTTACGCGTTTTCTGGGAAAGCACATATCAAATAAACTGTAAATCACACTATAAAAATATTGTAAGGCATCATTTACGGAGGACAAGTTGTACAGGTCACTCCAGTCAAGTTGAGTCATCAGCTGGTATAGCTTCAGAAAATCACCCCGACTGAAGTTCCATCCCCTGAAGATTTCATCATGCCGCGGTACTCTGGTTATATTAGGATTATTTTTACCAGAGCACTCAAACTCCAATGCGGGATGATAATTATCCTCAGGTACTAATGGAGACACTGATCTAGAAACTTGCAATTTGATATTGCTCAAAATCAAGTCCAAGGTTCTGAAATCAGAATTCAAAATGCCATTGTGCTGCGCAAGCCCAAAGACCGCGCATAGGTACTCCAAGTCTTGCTGGACATTGTCGATCCCATGAGCGGAGTGTAGGTTAAAGTCGCCCATCACGATGACATTTTTACCTCCGACCAGATTGAAATTTGTATGCATCGCATCAAAGAAATGTTTATAGACTACCCAATTAGACCCCGGAGGAATGTATGTTACACAAATAAAAATTATATTTCTAAGTCCAGTCAGTTTTACCCATAGGTCCTCATTGATTGATTCAAGATTTGAGACACGCTCAGCCCTCAGCGCATCCCTCCTCTCAATCGCCAATAAGCATAACAGTGTCATAAATAACTCATTTTTTATAAGTTTTTGTAACACCTGACGATGCCAACATCGGTCAGCGAAACAGCTGTCGCGACATTCTCAGTGAACAAAAAAAAAATGTGATATTATAACAGTGTTATAAATTTTAACAGTAATTACTATTTTTATTTCAAAAAGCTCAAAATCTACATTTTCGCACTCTACTTCGAAAACTCTAGAAGCATTTTACTTAAGACTAACTCTAAGGATTTAAACAAATGGTATTATACTCGTATCCCCAATGTAAGTGAAATAATAGCTTATTGTTAAAGGTATCGATTCATGTCCGAGATTAAATTTAATTCCCCTTGAATACCCCTTGAATACCCCACCGTTCTGTCCCCTCAATCACATATTGTAGTTTGAACTTCTTATTCGTCTTTCATTACGTTTCAACCGGGGAGATTGATTTAAGAGTAATGCATACATTGTTGTGATTCATTCATTCATTCCATGTGTCCAATTTATTTAATGACTCTTTTATTATTTTGTACATTGGCACTGCATTCATTTTTAATATTTGCATTTGGCACTCTATCGTATACAGATAAACCACACATTCTCGAGATCACAGAGATCACTCACATTGAGATCTTATGTCTACTGTATTCATTTTAATATTCATGTAATAATAACTATTACATGAACATATACGACCTTCGTGGCAGAGTGGTTACGAGCTCTGACTTCCATGCCGAAGGTCCTGGGTTCGATTCCCGGCGATGGCAGTGTGATTGTCACACTGTCTTTGGTCTGGTGTAGAATTCACGTGACAATAAAATGGCGATAGATTGGCTACCTATCACATGTCACGAGAATCAACTTAACAACTAAAAAAAAAAAATTTATACAGTAATTGGGTCCAAACGACCTATTGTGTACATAAAAAAAATGGCAAAACAGAAAATATATTATCAATATGAGTGAATAGCAATTCAAATCTTACGAAAATAATACAATATTCATGCTATAAACTTAACATGTCAAAAACAAATAACGTTAAAGATAAATTTCACAAAACTACACTTTACATAAGAGAATAGCAATAGAAATCTGAATGATACTTAAGACTAACTCTTATATATAAGATGATACTAATAGTATAATGCGTTTATATTATACATAGAAAAATAAATAGTATTAAATATTGCTAAAGAGCAAATGAGTTGAGGTGTCTTCATAGTAAGAAAAACATGTATGAATAATTATTTACCCATCGCAAGTACACAAACATGTTTTTATCAAAATAAGTTTTGGTTGAAAAATTAATACTTTTGAAAAACATAATAAATAATAATTAAATAAAACGATGTTTTTTAACTACTTCCACTTTTGTCTTTATTTAGACAGCGACCGGTTTCGCCAGGCTCGCTGGCATCGACAGCGAGCCTGGCGAAACCGGTCGCTGTTTAAATAAAGACAAAAGTGGAAGTAGTTAAAAAACATCGTTTTATTTAATTATTATTTAAAATGAACTTCCATCAAGAGATTTCAGTAAAATCATTTGATTATCTTAAAAACATAATAATTTTATTTTTTTGGTAATATTCATAATTTATGGTATGTACATTTCAAAATAATTTGATTCTTTAATTTGCGTTTTTCCCACCTTATAATTTTATGAACTCTCAATTAAACCTACAATTCACCTTAGCATTCTTCAAGGTTACAAAAATCGCCTCAAATTATAGCACCCACAAAAATTTAAATATTTTTTCTATTTGCGCCTGTCATTGTTCTTCAAATTTATTGAATGATCTCCAAATATATATTTTTAGAATTGATAAAAAATATTTTTCACGTGTTTTTCGAGACAAATTTCAATATTATAATTCTTGTTGCTATTCTTATAAAAAATGTGCATTTGAATCATATTATATGTCAATGGCTCAATTTGGATAGAACTGAGTCATATATTTTATTGTTAGATATGGCAATACACGATGCACGGTCCGCTTTTATGTCTGTATCTTTTCATGAATAAATAACTGATGATTTTTGAAATGGTGATATCATTTGTTTAACAATTTAATGAATCAAGGCAAGATTACATCTAGGTATATTCGTCACAGATTTTTAACGTTACTAATATTTATAAAAAAAGTTAATATATTTGTAATAAGATAATCATGAGTTTACTGAAATCTCTTGATGGAAGTATATTTTAAATAATAATTAAATAAAAAATATGTTTTTTAACTACTTCCATATTTGTCTTTATTTCGACAGCGAGCCTGGCGAAACCGGTCGCTGTCGAAGTAAAGGCAAAAGTGAAAGTAGTAAAAAAACATAGTTTTTCTTAATTATATTTGTAATAATTTAGATTTGGTAAATATTTTTTTTGTTTGTTTTGACACCTAGACGAAGTTCGGGTGGGAGCGAAACCGGATGATTCTAAAATGCAAATGTAGTAATATTAAATAAACAAATAAAATAAAAATACAAATACATTTATTTCGTAACACAGAAGGCCTTCATCAGTGTAGTTACCTTTATACAAAACATTTTTTTTTCAAGAATGTAGTCAGTTTTGATAGATGTTGAAGTTACCAATTTTATATAAAATAAAATAAAAACCTTAATACCTTAATAATATTGTCGTTCTTGTAAATAATAATTTGGTTTGTTTTGGCACCCTAACGAAACTCCGTTGGAAGGGAAACCGATTGGTTCTAAAATATTTTTATTTTTTAGCATCTGTCAACATTATTTTTTGTTTGAATGTGACTGATGGAGGACTTCTGTGTCCCAAAACATGTTTGTTTTTGTTTTTATTTTTAATTCAATTTCTATTTTTAATAATGTGTTGTGTTACAAAATAAAAAAAATACTATTCAATTATGAATCGTTCATTTAAATTTTTGTTTGATAACACAATTAATTTTTATTCACAGAGAGAGGAGATTGACCTCTTTGGAATACCGAAGGTTTTTTTACAATATTTACAGGCACAAAAAAGCAGTATGGTGAGTAATTATCTTATTAACTCTTCAAAGAAATTCTGTAGAACGTGTTCTAACATATAAACGAACGTTATTTTTTTTATAGGCACACATTATATAAACTCATATCTTGTATCAATTGAATATGTTGTTGAGGTATTTTTTTGACCATTTGTTTCGAGTTTTTTTATGCCAGAGACATTGAATGCAAAGTTTAAAGTTCATTATTAATAAGATTTTAATTATGTTGTCGACGCACGATTTCAATGTGTTATTTATACCTAATTGATAATCTATTAGTCACTGTAAAGAAGTTATTACTATGACCAAAGCCTAGGGCGCTTGCTGTTGTAGACGCGTTGACTTTTTCCCACAGTGAGAAGACATATTTATTACAGTGACTTCATCTGTTTTAATTAGTCAACAGATCCTTTTAAAATCTAGTCCTTGCAGTTTTCCCGAATAATAAATCAATAAATAAGTTCAATGATTTGATCATGATCACGTCATTCCATATTGCTAATATGTCATTCAAGTTATTTATCTCTTTTTAATTTAAATAACGATTTACAACTATTGAAGAAGCTTTAATACTTATTGAGTCATGGACTTATATATAGTTTACAAAACATTGATGTTGGCTAAAATTGTTGATATAACACTCTCTAACAATAGTATTCAAGTTATAAAACCCACGTTTTCTGTAATTATTATTATTATTATTATTTTGAATCGCTCTTTACATCATTACAGCATGAGTCAAATCGATGTAAATGGTATTATAGTTATCATAGGGATTCTCGTGACATGTAATAGGTAGCTTATCAATCGCCATTTTATAGTGACGTGGATTCTACATCAGACCAAAGACTGTGACAATCACACTGCCCTCGCCGGGAATCGAACCCGGAACCTTCGGGGTGGCAGTCAATGCACTAACCACACTTTAAACAAGTTTTATAATTCATAATAAATAATAGTTATGGGATTTAACAGAGTTAATATATGAACTTAATTGATTAAATAATGATTTAGAAATATTATTTTAATCCATGTCATAATGATAGTATTGAACTTCTGGTTGAAATGTGTTTTAACGCATATAAAAAAATGAATTTTTAACATATTTCAAATAAATAAAAATAAAAATATTTAAACCGCTTACTCGTTAGCCAAACTTTTGTATTAAATGTTTATTTTGTATATTCCCATAAGCTATTTTGTAGAAGTAAAACAAACCCATATACTTCTTTAAAATTCAAAAATTTTAATTTATTTTAATTATCATTTACTGTGAACTTTCACTAATAAACTTAATAATCGACATTAAAATGTGTAAAAACGACCAAAAAATACAAACATCGCCTATTCTAAGGTTTGGAAGAATAAATCTTACTTTTGATTTTTCAATTGCTCAATATTTGAAAATTTGTTTCTTCAGAAAAATTTAATAAAATTTTATTTATATTAAATAACTTTGTAATAACTTCGGACACGTAATAATTTCCATGGAAAATGTGTATTCATTTGAATGACAAAAAGTAAAAGTGCTATTTACGTCACCGAATAATTGCAGAAGCCAACCAAAGTATCATAGTAAGAACTGTTTATACGCTCAATCGTAAATAACAGCTGTAATTAATTGAAATGATTACCTCGTAAATTTATATGATCAGGAAAAGCATTATACCAACTAATTTTATGTGACTGTTTCAAACGACGTTACTGATAATGTATGGCCACTGCAGGAAAGCTGTGTTATTGATTTGGGTTCTAAAATGAGTTCTGCTGGAACAGTGGAGACATTTACATTATTCACACTTTAATGTTTTACTTAGAATCGACAATAGGCGATGAAAGTAATAGGACAGTCATAATTTACTAACTTGTGAAACTGCAATTAATTTAATATCACTTGAAAATAAACCTGTATTTCCAAACTATTTTTTTTACATTCTAAGGTCGGTTAATTTATTATTGATTATTATAATTATAATCATTTCGAAGTTTTTTAAATTTTAATATGAAGCACTTAATTTGTGGGTAACATTATTAAAAATATTTTTCTTTCTCTTCTTTATATACTTTGTTTAAACAACACTTACAAAGTATATAAAAAAAGACAAATAAAGCATCTACAATACAACGTATGGCGAATATAGAAGAAATTATTAAAAATAATTTTAAAATACTGTTCTATACGTTTCTATTACCATTCCATTTTAATTAGTCAAACCAATCGGTTTCGCTCCCGTCGGAGCTTCGTCAGGGTCTGATGAACCTCCGATGGAAGCGAAACCGGTTGGTTTGATTCAATAAAAATAAAATGGTATAAAAAATAGGTAAATGTTTTAAAAATATTTTTAATAATTTGAAAGTTTTGCAAAGCGCCTTTTCATTGAATAAAACATCACAAGGGCGTTGTAGAAAATGCTTCATGTTACAACCTATTTATAAACTATACATATTAAGTATGAGGGCTGCGCCTGACGTAATTGACCTACATTTCAGGATTAGGATAGGATAATTTAAACAAGTGTTTTTTAAACCTCTATATAAATTCTGAATGGCTTTCAATGCAATCAAAATCTACGTGAAGATTGTTCTAGGCTGAAGGGCTGGCTTCCGCGAAAGTTATATCGCCAAAAAGATAGCATTTCGGCATAGACAATTTGCTCATCGCAGAAGAATTGCAGGTTGCATTGTAGACTGTCTGTCAGTCAAGTTTTCTGTGTTGCATTATTCCAACATATAAGTTAGTTCCATTCCATATAACGCTTTAGAGCTCTTTATGGTATAGCGTTATATGATAAATCTTTGGCAAACCTGCTATAAACCTTTATATTGCATTAAATGTAGACTAGAGTAAAAAAAATATTTTGTTGATAAGTGATTAAAATAAAAATCGGTTTTTGGATTAACGTCAAGAAGTTTAATTTATTTGGTAGTAATAATGTGTAGGTAACACAATAGTCGTATTATGCGAACTCAACAGCATCCCTTGAGATGATTAATTCATAAAAATGGCGCTCTATAAATCATCCAATTAATTATTATTATTATTATATTAGGCATGGGTTTTAATTTAAATATTATTAAACTCATTTTTACATGTTGTAAATATGCCACTTTTCAGAATTTAATAATTATTATATTATAATTATAACAGTTCTCGAGGAATGTTTACCCATTTTAGAACATCAAAATTGCCAACCATGTCTGAGATGTAAGTATTTGAACCTACGTTAAACCAGTTAATGAATATCTACAAAACTAAAAACTTATTCAGATTGTCTCTAAAAGTCTCATAAAAATATTAAATTATACCAACCACAAAGAACCATGCAAATAATTCAAGAATACATTTTAATATCAGAGCGATTGTAAATAGAGTGTTAAATAAACATTTAAGAGAATATGAAATACAATAAATATAAAACCTTGAGACCATCTGTTGTAGATTCGTTTATTTCTCAGATTCATATGCACGGATGTTTTTATTGGAATCATAACAATACAAAATTATTCTAAATTCTCATACAGTTAAATACAACGAATATTACTTTAATATTATCCCATCATGACATATAGGATAGAAGCGAGAGCTGATACCAAGACAAAAACCCTTCGGTGTGTCAGAAATGAGAATCCTACTTTCCATCAAAGGCAGAACTCTTAGAGATTGGATCAGAATTGATATAATAATGTCTGTCTGCGGGGTTGAAGACATAATAAAGTAGGCGAGCAGCAGTAGGCGCTTATTCGAAAAACACACGATGCGCATGCCCGAGAACGTTTCTGGATTATTTTGACTTTTGTTCCGATTATTATTGTATGACAGTAGTGTAAAAAACGAAAGAAGAAGAATTTGGGGTTCGAGAAGATTTACATGAAAAGTTAAAACTCATTACTGATTACGATAGTACAGTGAATCAAGTTTTTAAAGTATAGAAAATCTTTACTTCTAACTTGCAACTAAATTTTATTAATAATTGAAACACGGAGATACTCGTAGGTATATTGTTTTAACACATCTTAATATTTTTTTAACATCCCCAACTGGTTTCACTACGAGCAGGGTTTAGTCAGGATAACAAAATAATCTGTTTGTTTTGATATCCTAAAAAAGCTTCTCTTATAGCAGAACCCGTTTAAAATGGTAAAAAAGAGCGGTATTACAACAAATATCGAAGTATTTAACTTATTTAATTATAATATTTGACTTTTAAGGTCAACGTTTCACACCCATACAATAAAACAGATCACACATAGCATTTGATCATTCTTTGGCGGAAAGTGAACTCAATGAACAGACTGGAAGCATTTGAAATGTTACTCTATCGCCGAATGCTCAGAATTCCCTGGACAGACATGGTAACCAATAGTCCTTAGGCAAGCTAGAGTTGACAGGGAGCTGCTGTTCGGAATCAAGGTTCGGAAGATTTCACATCTGGGTCATGTGCTGCGTGGAGAAAAATACCACCTTCTGCAACTGATATTGGAGGGGAAAATTGAGGGACCTCGAGGGCCCGGTAAGAGATATATGTCTTGGCTGCGAAACGTGAGGGAGTGGACCGGCATCTTAAGTGTAGAGGAGCTGTTCCGAGCGGCGCAGGACAGGGACAGGTTCGCCGAGGTGATCGCCGACGTTGGAAGGACCCGGTAGGGCACTTGTAGAAGAAGATAATACTTGAGATATTGAGTATATCCGTATCATCTTGTATCCTCTTTGACTAAGGGTGAAAAGTTGTGGGGGATTAATCTTTTACCGGAGTGATGGAGTCGGAAAAATTGAAACGTAGGTGAAAGAAGAGGCATCGAGATAAATACGAACTTAAGATACCAAGATTTATTCAATTAATATCGATAATTTATATATGTGATTATTAATTTCAGGTATTGTATAATGGAAATATATCATTACATTATTATGAGAACATTCATGAATATTGAAATTTATTCCGTTATGCTAAGAGGATTTCGAAACGTCGAATAAATAAGATTGATTACTCCACAGCATTCAAAACACGCCTGTTCTTATTAAGATGAAAATATGTCCCACAGTTTTCTAGTACGAGGGATTACGTAAGACGGAACATCTCCACGACGCGTATTGGCACAATCTTCTCCAGGTTTTTCGTAAATCTTGATAACGTGAAAAAGTCACAGAATACTCAGAGGTATTTATTTTGCAATATCAAGCGTGACTCTAGCTGTGCAAACGCTAGACCAAAACGTTGACACTCGGGAGCTAATAAATCAGACAAAGTTGATCGAAATTCTGAAAATAACGCAGAAAACGCATTTAGATTCGGGAAGAAGTCGGTTATTTATTTAGTCGGGCAAGAGACGGCGGGGGAAGGATGAGTGTCCGAACAGCAGGTCCGCAAATAGATTGTCACGAGGGATCTCTCAGCTCTAGCGCCGCGACGCCGACGGCGCTCGCTCGGTCAAAATACATCGCGTCGGGACGTCGCGCGTCGAAGGGACTGACGCCCGAGCCACGGGTGACGCTTATAATATAACTTGCAAAATTAATAGAATAGCTGCTGAATTAAAGTAAAGTTAGTTCACGTAGGTTTTTGTAAACAAAATTGACCGTGACTTTACTTAACGCAATTCAAATGACTTATAAGTAAATTATCAATAAAAAAATATTTTATTTCAGATTTAAATAAATTTATTTTCATTTTATTATATTTTTTGCATATAATGTGTAAAAAAATAAACGACATTTCTTCACACTGAAACATTTAAGTGATTTAATTTATTTTAACATAAATATATATATTTTTCAAATACAAAAAAGCAATTCAAAATTTTCCAAATGTTTTTAAGCAAGTTTAAACATTTTTTAAATTCAATTTATTGATATAATGTAAAAAAATAAGATAAATATTATGGAGGCATTTAAAATTACCAATATATTTAAAATTAATTAATTTAAAAACTTGAAAATGGAATGATTTTTTGAAAAATAATGTTGACCCGAATAAATCTAAGCAATTGTAATGTCGATTATAATGGTGCTGCCTCTGCATCTTTGTAGCTATTTTCTTGTATTTTAATTTGAAAATATTAAAATATTCCGACCTTATTAACGGTCTGACATTTTGCCTCGATCACAATATACCCTTTGGGAATATAAATTAACTGCCACAAATTGATTTACCAAAGGGCAGGTGAAGATAATGAGGACATCTATAATTAACACAGAGGCAATGAATTAAGTCCCCATGTATGTAGCGAAATTCACACACACATAGAATATAAACATTGAGACAATCAACCTATCACAATTATTAAGAAATCTAACCGTTTTACCATAGTTAACCTTTCTTTAATATTGTTAATTGTATATTTAATATATTGTAATATTAATTTAAACTTCCGCTTTCTACAAATGTAAAGTAACATTTAGCTAGCGAATATGTTACTTCCAATAATCTGTACCTGATTACCAAATTGAATAAACTCCTAAAAGGAAGTTTAAATGGCGATTTTTTTTTCATATGACTTTTTAAATTATTAATTGAGAAGAGAAAAATTTACACATTTTTTATATCAAATTTACCTAAAGATATATTTATTTAATTAATTTTTGTTTAGTTCTAAGAGTGTTATGCTAAGTGAATGCTTGTGTAGATTTACGTCCATTGTAGTGTATTTATTATTTCTTGTAAAACTTCATATTAAATAATACATTTATAATTAGTAAATATACATAATTAAATAATAGACATTCGAAGCAAACCAGTTTTGAGGACATCCGAAATAAAAACACTGAGGACGATAGCAGGCAAGATTGATCGCGTGAGGAACATCAGAATAAGAGAGAACTGTGAGGTTGAGGATATTATAAGATGGAGCAGAAAGCGAAAAAGTTCAAAGAATGGACACCACCAGACTCCCCTATATTGCATTGCATAATCAGCCTCATGGGACTCTTCTTCGTGGAAGACCTTCTAAAAGATGGAAAGGACAGCTGGGAATCTACCTCACGGAAGGAGCAACACACTGGAGAAGACACCACATAGGTCTACAACAAGGAAGAAGAAGAAGAAGAAGACATTTGATAAAGCTTTTGGAAGGCAGAACATGTCATTCTCATAAAATATAATAAAACATTCAGAAAATATATGTTTTCTTTCGTATTAATCCGTTGTAGAATTAATTGTTGTAAGTTCACGATTCGCGCAACCTAAATTATAATATTTTGCCTAGCTGATTACGTGTGCTTTGAATGTTAATTTCATACCAAATGTGTTTTTATTCTCCCGGACCCTACTTACAGATTAATTAAAAGAAACTTCATCTTTATGCGGAATAAAGTAGACAGAATATTGCTCGCAAATTCGGGTAATAGGACCCGCAGTAATCGTAAACAAAGTAACTCGGTATTACGTAATGAAAATAACTGGGATACTTGCCTCAAATTGGGAAATATTTATGGACCATTAAATATGGGATACGAAAATATGGAAAAAGATTTCCCTCTTGTAAAAAATACAGTAATTATTATAACCGGAATATTCTTGAGACCATAGTAACTAAAACTTTATCGATCAAACATTGTACTGTACAGCAGTAGAGGCCGCATAAAAATAAAGAACAACTTCTGTCAAATGAATTTTCATCTATATTCGCAATTCCAAGGGAGTTCGCTCTTGTATGGCTTAAGAGAAAATGATGAGAATGGATGGGTAGAGAATAAGGAGTACTTACGTAGGACGGGAGGAGTTTTCTAGAGCAGTGTTCTCTTTGGCTGTGCTATTGAGAAACCGTGTGAAAATATTATATTACCTACTCCTTTTGACTTCCGCAATGCGGGCAATTTTGGATACGAGAATCTATTTTGCCTACGATTTTACTTTATATGTCGAACGAAGTACCCCGATTGTGAATTTCGATGTAAATGTGTTTAAAGTAGGTTGTCGCTAACATTATTACGGCGAATTAATTAGTTTTGGAATGTTGGCACGACGATATTCATAAGAACATGTTTACAAGACGTTGAAATATGAAACGAAATATTTTACTGAATATTAAAGCTTCATTGTAAGCTGTGCATATCTTATAATGACTTATTAAAGGCCTTTAATAAAGATGATCATTGAGTTATTTTTTAATTTAATTACATCATTATAAGTTATGTTTTTAGAGAGTAATTACTTCGGAAGACAAAATTTGCAACTTATGAACTTTTTCAATACAGTAAGTTCTTCCTGTCTTAGAGTCAACGTTATTGACTGTCTTTATAAATGGTATTAATATGGATATTATTGTATTCCTTTAACTCATGGCTTGCTGATAATTCAAACAATTTCGTAAAGTTCAGTCTGTTAACGATTGTTTTATATTTTACAAGCTGTATTTCAATATAGGGCTTGCACAGAGACCTATCACATTCAAATCATAGATAATATGAAATTAGAAAGGATAGATTTTTTGTAATGATTTGTTTGTCACATTAAAATATCTTTCAATATTCATACTACATCAGCATGTAATAACTTACATCAAATTCCGTTTTTTTTTTAATTTACAGGAATGAAAATGATTTCAATGATTAAAAATTTCTAAGGTTATATAATAGCATAGTATAATTCTTTAGTAAGAAGTCAGTTAGAATTAAGTACAATAGTGTAGACCTCGCATGAAATAAAATACTGTATTCTGATCGAGAATGAATAGAAAATGTTTCTAAGCTTTTTGGAACTTAAAGAGAACAATTATTCATCATTGCTAATTTCTTGACATAACAAATTTATTACTAGATATACTCGATATACAATAATTCAAAATTAAATGAACTCGTTGTCGAATACATATTTCGGGCATTTGAATTACTTGACTATGTCTGCTCCAACAATTAAATGCGAATACGGCAAAATAGATTATCTCACCTACCATTGTGTAAAGGAAATGGCTGTGGACAAGGGAACTCATAAACCCCATCGCATTACACATTGTTGTATTTTGTATGTTATAGTTAGTACAATTAAAAAAAAATTACAATAAAATAATTACCAAACGCACCACGGATGTGGACATTTTTTACAAGAGAATTTTTATAATCCACATGGCTTCGGATGTGGATATTTTTACAATACAACCTTATAAATCGTATAGTTTCAGATGTGCACATTATTTACGATAAACCGCATCGTTTCGGATGTGGACATAATTTACGATAAACTGCATCGCTGCGGAAGTTTACATTTTTTACACTACCCTTAGATTCTTATATATTTATTTTAAAGAAATTGCTTACCTTCTTTCAAGTTCAGCAAATCGATACGGATTTAATAAAATGATTATAATTATAAAAAAAACAGATCAATTCAAATTAAATTCATTCCAAAGTAAACCTAAAAGTCTTCGAATTTTATTAGAGTACACATATTATTTCTATTTTGTTGAAAAATGAATATTGATTCTCATGAAATATGATAGGTAGATAATCTATCGTCATTTTATTGTCACGTGAATTTTTCACCAGACTGAAGACAGTGGGACTCGTGGGACTCGTCCTCGTGGAAGACCTCCTAAAATATGGATGGACAGCTGGGAGTCTACCTCGCAGGAGGAGCAACACTCTGGAGAGCAGACCACATAGGTCTACAACAAGGTAGAAGAAGAAAAAGAAGAAAACTAAAGACTGTGTGCAAATCAATATGTGAGTCAAAACTGATGCCACTTTGCCCTATATACGGTCGTATTTAAAAATAAAAATAAATGTTTTTTTTTAAATAACTTTATGTAATAACAGTTACTGTTCACGGTTATTAAAATATAAATCTAAGTATGTATTGTTAATATTTGCACAAACTGAATACGATTAGCTGTCGAGCCAAACGACACATCCCTTCATTCAACACGAATACTAATGTGATTGTAACAAGTGTGATACATAAAATATTCATAAAATAAACACGCAGTTCTACTACAAAGCATTAACCATTTCAATAGCTATACGTTTAAAACTCTAAAATAAGATTACTTCTAATTTTTTTTTTGTTAGTTAGAAAGTTTCAATCCTGGGATTGGTTTGCAGCAATTTCTTGTATTCTTCTCTTCCATTCTTCCCTGTCTTGTGCGGCTCTTTTGAAATCTGCATATGATGAGCAGCGCACGTCCACCAACAGGTCCTCCAGGTACTCTCGGCGTGGGCGTCCCCTGGAGTTTGTCCCCTCGATCATACCCTCCATTATGGCATGCAAGAGACCTTCTTGACGTATTACATGGCCGACCCATCTTGCACGCACAGTTGAGGCACAATATCACTGTTTATAGATGTTGTATCAAGAGTAGAAATAGCCATGATGGTACCCAACCTCCGATGGGAGAGGAACAACAAGAAGAAGAATTTAGATTTGTTACATTTAAAGTTAAAAGCGGTAATATTTTTGTACGAAAATATCCAATCTGCGAGACTCGAACCATTTTTTTTTCGTCTGAAGCACTTACTTTGTGGTTATATAATTAAATTTAAATATTGAATGCTAAGGCATTAACACTGTGGAATTCCATAGTAATATACTTAGGAAATTGAAAATAACTTTATTTAATACGAGTAATTTTAACTGTATTATATTATTACACCTAAAGATGGAGGTATCCCCGAAACATGTCGTTTTTAAAAAAAAAATTTGTTAATGTTTTGTGGATTAAACAAAAATATTTTCAATTTCCTAAGTAA
The DNA here is from genome assembly GCA_022606425.2 of Lepidostoma basale. Taxonomy (NCBI): domain Eukaryota; kingdom Metazoa; phylum Arthropoda; class Insecta; order Trichoptera; family Lepidostomatidae; genus Lepidostoma; species Lepidostoma basale. Next base: position 175,456 of record JAHDVF020001318.1, read on the forward strand.
ATTTAAATATACATAATAAATTAAAAACACTTTTGATTTTAAACACAGGATAGTTATTTTATTATATTATATTTTGAGCCAAATCGTTTCGCGTGTATCCAGGCTTCATCAGGGCAATATAAAGCCAAGGAAAAAAACTGAAACTCAGATTTCATACTTCTTGGGTATAGGCAAAACGATTTGGGTTCAATTATAATTACAGTTCCGTGGTTAAAATACAGAGTGTAGCCTTTATTTTAGATACTTAAATTTAACTTAAGAATTTTTAGAAATATTATAACAACCCAGTTTTTTTTTTCACTTTTGGGCTTATTTTTCTAGACATGTTTCGCAGGTACGTATAATATCTTCGAAATATTGATGTCTCTTTAAATAAAATACAAAATGTGACAACAGTGTTCGATAACGATAATAGAATGACCTTCGTGGCCGAGTGATAAGTGCATTGACTGCCACCCCGAAGGTTCCGGATTCGATTCCCGGCAAGGGCAGTGTGATTGTCACACTGTCTTTGTCGTGGTGTAGAATTCACTTGACAATAAAATGGTGATAGATTAGCTACCTATCACATGTCACGAGAATCTCTATAATAGCTATAATACCCTTTACATCGATTTGGCTCATGCTGTCATGCTGTAAAGAGCGATTTAACAAAATAAATATATATAAAAAAAACAATAATTATAGAATTCCAGGCAAATTTATATGTATTGCTTGCTAATTGTATTGGCAATGCCTTACCAAGGCGAAACATATCACCCTCATAAAATATAAGTTAACTTTTAGAACACAGACGCTTTCATCTATATTCAATATATTATTTACGAGTTGTCCAAGTATAGTTAACTAATACATGCCATTGTCAGTGGTTTGAATGTTATCAGTGTGTACATGGTTATACGAGATTGTGGTTAAATAATCGATTACAAAGTGAGTATGTTCAGCAATATTAAGATACTATGTTATGGATTTAATTACATAAGAAGGTTACGATAGTGTTAGTGTACGCGTATTTTTATGTATTATAACATTATTAACCACAATTTCCAGGAAACCGAAAGTTGAGTCTAAAAAGTCATATAAAATATTTATAACTTATTTTTAATATGTAATTAATATTGTACATATATATATTAATATATTTTATATGGATATTACAAAAAAATATCTAGTAACTTAATGACAAAAGAGTTACGAAAATTTAATCAGATTTTTCACCTCACAAAAATGTATTTTATATATTGGATAATAAATACTATTGTATATACGAATATGTGGTTTTTCATTAGTATAACATATGTACAATCTAAACAAATTTATATAAATACAATTAAATGTATATTTAATTAAAAAAACACGTAAAATCAATTCTGAATTTGATACAGCTACACTTTTTTTAAGGATTTACACCAAGGATTTTAATTTATTTTACAATCTCCAATATAAGCAGAAACAGAAAATAGCTCATTATTATGAAGAAGGAATCTGGCGGTGTCCAGACTTGAACCCAAGTCCCCCGGATGAAGAGCAAAGCAGTCTATCCCCTAGATCACCAACCGACTCATAATAACAAATTATTTATATAATTAGATTTTTTATGAATTACTCTTTATGTTCAATTAATTTTTTTTAATATAATATATGTATTCCAATATATTAATATTAATATTATAAAGAGAACGATAAACATTGATCATACTTTTGAATAAAAGATTAAACATTGTATTTTCACATTTTCAATTTTCTCAAAAATGCTTTGGGCAGCTGATGCCCTTCCTCAATGTAGAAAAAAACAACTAAATATTTTTACTCTAAAAAGGGGCGTCTGCTGTCCGAATCATTTTTGTGAAATATTAAAAATTATTCAAATGCGAATTATTAACATAAAATGATGGCGAATAGACAAGATATAATCAAATGTTTTCATCATTCTGCCGATGACGAATTTATAATGTGTTTGAAATAAAAAAACCCATCTAACAATAAGCGCATTTAAATAGAGCTTTAGTCCGTATAAATTCAGTAATAAATGATCAATGAATTTTCTCTAAATTTAAACCACAAAGAACTTTCGATAGTTACTAACGTATACCAGTGTTTTAATTTTATCGAAATTCGCACCAGTGCTAAAATAAGAATTATCAAATTCATAAACATAGAAGGGAGTGGTACGGTAATGTCTAAAAAATGGACACTACGGGACAATAAGCCTCACGAGACTCGTCCTTGTGAAAGACCTCCAATTTTTATTTAAGAACTCCTGGGAATCCACCTCACAGGAGAAGCAACTCTCTAGAGAAAACCACGTAGATATATAACAAGGAATAAGAAGAAATTCGTGAAGCTAAATAAAACATAAAGTTCTCGTATATGGATCCGCTTTGTTACTCTATACTGAATATTTTATTATGATAGAGGTTCAACAATTGAAATCAATCAACAAATAACCTCATAAAAGAGTCGGTTCCAGAAACGAGGCAGTTTATTCATAAAATTCATTGTATTTACTAATTGAACTTAATTTGGTGTGATATAACAAAGCGCCATCCAATTGACCTAACTCTTGCAACAAATATAGCAGTCCTAGTTGACATCATATAGGAGTTGTTTTAATTGTTAATTAAGTACTGCAATTTATTGGTGCAGATATCAAAATGGCCAAGGCTTAATATCTTTTATCAAATGGAATAGGCTTAATTGATGTCAACTGCTGATTGTTTTACTGTAACGAATTCAGAATAATATATATGTACCTGATATGTATACTTGTAACACGCATTAAAGTAAAAAAATCTTATAACCACCTATATTAGGACTAATAATCGATTGAAACAATAGACAAAAGAAAATATGGATATCTTGTTGGTAGCTTTTGTATTTTACCTTCAAAACAGTTTTTATGGGGTGTGATTGTATGTTTGCAATATTTTATAATGCTCATGACAATAGTCCAGATTTTTTGTCTATTGTATTGGGTTCTTCAAATACAATTAAATATTAATAATATTCGTGGCTCTATTGAGAACCCCTACGTTCTGGAACAAATAGGTATTTTTGTTCCTGATGGTTATCTGCGACAGCGCCGACATCAATTGTTCTTAACTCCGTCACGCATAACCATCCTGCCTTTGGTGATGCCAGTAGAAAGAGCAATTCGGACGTTTAATTCAATCGTCTCAGATTTGGACATTTCGTGTCAGTGAGGCAATGTTCATTAAAAAATATATTACCAATTCTGGAAAGAGTACTGCTTCACCGACGTCGACATATTTGGGATCTTTCTGAGATACTCGTATGTTATCTCTTAGTTTCATATCGATGTTGTATTTAAGTTAACCGTTTTGTGGCCAAAAAAAAATGAAATATGTAGGTATACGAAATATTTTAGGAACACCAATGATGATTTTAATTACTATTATGATCATAATGTAATTAAGACAATGAAGCCATTAAACATAAAATATGTCTCTTGGCATTGAATTAAACACTTAAAAGGGACAATTGTATAGATAAATGTAAGTTCTATGATTTATTGTATTGGACCTTTGATTGACTAAGATCATTAGAAAAGAAACGTGTTTGGAATAATGATACGAAAACGAAAAACGCGGTACAATTCTACTAGCAAGTATAAATGTTAATTGTTAAATGTGTGCGTGTTTTCATAACTTACATATGGATATTACTACATGTATATTCTACTTATATACGTAATTATAGATTATATCTACAGCAGCAAAAAATATCTATCGACATCTGTATGCCGAAGCTTACTTAAAATTTTTATGGTTTCATTGTATCGTGAGTGTGGAGGTGGTACCTGTTTTGAAGTAATATCTCATAGGAATTTATAAAATTATGTATTTTAAGTAAATTATAATCGCTTTATCGTATTAATGTTTCTTACTTTTCCTAAAAATACACATTTGCCTTGACGATGCTCTGTCATGTATGGAATTAAAAATTATATGTACGAATTAAATGGTATAACAACCTTTTTTTTAAACCCGACGAAGCTCCGGCGGGAGCGAAACCGGTTGGTTCAATGAAACAAAAAAAAGTATAAAACCATTTAATTTTTTTTATAATAATGTTGCACTAAAAATTAAGTGCTTCATAAGAAAGAATGATTATTATATGTTCTATTATTTATTATAATTTTATCGTTTATATAAAGAATTTAAACAAGTGTAAAAATAAATTTTTCATTTGTTCCAATGACAATTTGAATAATTTCTTCAATATTATTTTTAAGTTCTTGCTGGTATTAGATTGGATTAAGTGCCTAATTACAGATAATTAAAAAAATATGCTGGATGCGTGTAATATAAATTAAATAAATACAAAAGTCCGGAACGTCCATGTCAACAAGTGCACCATCTAAAATAAACATAATGTGTTAAAATTTTATTTTGTTATTTTATTTTATATCATTGTATTTTATATGATTTGTTTTAGATTTATTTTGGGGATGACGATCGAAGTGTGCGCGGGAGATGCCTATTGGTGGCGATGAGGTTCGCAACCCACCACACCGCGTCTCCCGCGGAGTGAAAAGAGAAGGATGGAGTGCCGCATCGGTTAAAGTGTGGCAGTCATTTCTTTCTGCCTACCCTTTCGAAAAGATGGCGTAATGGTTAGTTAGTTAGTTGATATATTATTATATATTATAAAGAGCTGGACTCTGAAATAGATATTTACGAAAATATGTGAATTTATGAAAATACTGGTGAGAAGCAGCCTCGTATACTTAGAGGGACAGTAGTAGAGTTGTGGAAGAGGTCGAAAAAGAATTATTGGAATAAAACCAAATATTTGTATAATAGTCCATTGTTTTGGCCGAAACACTTACCTCAACATTATTAACTGTTGTAAATTTAAGAGCGAATATTTTTATAATGAATCTCAACCGAGAAAATTTAATTACCAATATTTAAATATTAGTTCCCAATAATCTCGTTAGCAGAATACAAAACTTGTCAGAATTGAAATGAAGGTAACAATTGAATTGTTTATACTATAATATTATAACATATGGAGCAGAAACGCTAACCCTCACCAAGTCGACCATAAGGAGACTCCGGGTAGCATAGAAGAAACACAAAAGAGCCATGCTACACGTAAGACGGTCGGGAGCAACAGATCTGATGTAAGGGTAGCAAAGCTAAAATGGTCATTTGCAGGACATGTTGCCAGATTGGTAGACGAGAGATGGACCAGAAGGGTGGTAGAGTGGAGACACCGCGAAGACAAAAGAAACAGAGCGAGACCACCCACACGATGGTCCGATGACATTAGAAAAATTACTGGCGATTGGATTCAAAAGACACAAAACAGGGATACGTGAAGTATGGAGGAGGCCTATGTCCAGCAGTGGACGACAACGGCTGTCTAAGTAAGTGAGTAAGTATAATATTATATTGTTTTTTTATGCTTAAAATAAAACAGAAGCACAAAGGGAAGATGTGCATACAAAAAAATAGGTAAAGACTATTCCGTTTTCAGTCGATTATGTTAATAAATCGATACTGTAGGAAAATAAAATTATTCAAAACTTTCCAAAATACATAGCTCTCATGCACGTATACGATTTATAGCCATATTAATTTATATCATATAAGGAACAAGCCTTAGGTATTATTAAGCACTTTCTGCACGAGATATATTACAAGGCTTTATATGTAACCCCATTACATAATAAAGTTAATCAAAATTCATCGGGCGGAGACCACAAACCAACCATGTGCTTATTATAAATATGTAGAGTACAGAATAATGATAAGGCTTTACATAAATTGACTCATATACGAATCAATAAAGCTACATATTGGTAGTTCTACATAGAACTATTCTTTCACGATGATTTTAAATACACAAATTTACGATTTAATACATTTTAACTAACTAACTAACTAAATATCACGCCGTCTCCCCGAAGGGGTAGGCAGAAAGAATGGACTTCCACACTTTTCTTTTCTGACATATTTCTCTGGCTTCCTCAACATTCATACATCGGGTCATGCACGCGCGTCGATTTCTCTGACTCCTCACATGCCCGACATTCAATATTTGATTTATTTGATCGTGCCACGTTTTCCTCGGTCTTCCTCTATTTCTGGTTCCATTTACATCATTTCCATATGTCCAAACCATCTTAATGATTAGTTTGTTCATGACACCATCATTCGCACCGCATTCACTTCTTATATTTTCATTCGACACTCTATCATACACAGAGTATCCACACATTCGTCTAAGAGATCTCATTTCTACTGCATTTATTCTACTTTCATCCTTCTTTTGCCAGTTCCATGCTTCGCTTCCATACATAAGGGTCGGTAGAAGAACACCATTGTGCACTTAATATTTAATATTTATATTTATATAATACCATTTTTGAAGGGCTTGTGTATCCAAAACATGTTTAGTATTGAATTTTTATTTTTTTTAATTAAGTGAGTATTGTATATGGTACAAAGTATATTAAAAAAACAAACATAAAAAAGACATATGTTCAAATTATAGGAAAACGCCTATACGTTAGTAACATAATTACAATTTTAAGGAAAATCATAAATTATAATATATCCGCGTGGACAATGCTTTGTTCGTATTTTGGTTCTTCAATTGAACAGTTCATTGAATTAGGTCACCCATGCTTCTCTATACATTTTTTATGTTATGTTTTATTTGTGACTTTCATGCACACAGTCTCACAATATTTCGAGGAATAATAATTAACTAAATCACCTCCTATAAGATGGCGGTCAAAAATACATTTGATAAGGTTTAAAATAAATAAAAATAAAACACATTTATTTTTAAATAAATCTGTACGTGACAACCGTTAAAATTGTTTATAGCGTTTTCATTTTTGAAGCAACTTAAAATGGTAGGTATGTTACTATGGGGGGCTGCGTTCGAAGTATCTTTAGAGACAAAGGGAAACGAAATTTGGTAGGTACGTCTTCTGTTGTGAATGCAAACAAAAAGGTTCTACGGATACCCACTAGCTTCCGAATTTTGTCCAAAGATGGTGGTTGCTACGCTACAGAGGACACGCCTGAAAAACCAATTTCAGGAAAACGCGCATTCAATATCCCCTTCACATTAAAGAAGAGAAACGACCAAATCGGTTTAATGAAATGGATGACACAGATCAATGCTTCCTTTCCGAAATAAAACGGTCAATGTACCCCCACGGGCAACTCATAAACAATGCATACAGGTACATTATTGAACTGAAATATTAGATGAGTTTGTCGATTGAAATACATTTTTTATTATAGTGCCTACAAATAAGTTTGTTATGGTAGAGACACATTTTTTTTCAAATATATATTTTATAATTTTGACAGTTTCAGTAACACTGGGTGTGAAACGCGATCAGTAGATAAATAAATAATTTTAACAGTATTAGCCATAACGAAATTTTTAATTTTCTATCTTGATTATATGAGATTGCATCACACGAACTTTATCATTTAAACTACAATAAAAAGTTTATTTTATTATAATTATCGTTACATATTAAATGGAACGTGTTTTGTGTCATTTTCAAGTTAAAAATAGTGGCCGGATCAATCTTAGCAAATGTACTGTCGGGGGAAAGTAAGTTGAGTGAAAGTGAGAGTGAGAGTGAAGTGGATATTTACCAGGATCCGTCCCGTGGTGGTCTGGCCCGAGATGAGCTCGCCAGCCCAGTCCTTGGCCTCGGTCATGAAGGTGCCCTCGAACTCCTGCTTGCCCTGGCGAGCGGCTTTCTGCTCTTTCTGCTTGGGATCGTTGGGGGAGAACTCCGGCTCCTTGCGGCAGCACACGAAGGCCGCAACCCTCCATAGCACCACCACCGCCAGCCCCGCCAGGAACGTGACGATGGACGAGAGCAGGAAACACCACCATTTTCGGACCTTGAGACAGTCATCTATGGGGGTCGGCTCGGTGGCCGCTTCCTCGCATGACGCCATGGACGCGGAGGCATTCACCCGAGCACCGCGCGCGCTGGCCCCATCAGGCCTGGGCTATGCCGTGTAGCCCGCCCGGCCTCTCTCGCACTACTGCCGACTGCCGACTGCCGAGCCGTTAATGTATACTCTTTCAGGATCGATAGGTGGCTGCGCGCGCCGCCCTTGCCGGTCGACGAAGCCTCCCGCCCGACTTTTTTCGCGCCAAATCGATGAAGCCCGACTTGTCATTCGGACCAAAAGGGCCAGCCGAGGGCGGATGGCGAGGACCTTCTCCGCTCGAGAAGGAGCATATCACGCGCACGGAAAGGGCACCGCTGAATGTCCAGGAACTAGAGCGCTAAGGAAGCGACAGAGACTCTCTCGGCACGGAGAGCGCGCACCACTCGCGGGACATCGCGGACGTGAGAGCAGGCGAGCGCGGCGCGCTTTAATACCACCGCCAGTACTGCCACTGGCTCTAATAAGCGCTGCGGGCTCGCCGCTCGGCCGCCAGGAGGCGCGCCGCTCGGCGCTGGCGTGCGCGCGCTCGCGCCCCACAGCCTTCCGCCAATCGCAGAGGGGACTCCCGAAACTACTTTTCTTTCAGTTGCTGAAAATTTCATTAAACTTATTTCATACGCGGGTACATAAGTATTTAGTACTACATACAAATATTAGCTTTAACATTTACCTGTATATATATTTTTGGAATTTAGGAGATGTAAATAATATGATAAAATTATAAAGTTTGACGATTCATCGCACCAACTTTATATTTTTAATTATACACATATTATGTTAATGACACATCTTTATATATTACCCACATAAAATATGTTAATTTTAAATGAATGAGAAACAATTCAAAATCTTTTCTTCGAGTTCCACGGTTTAACGAAACATTAACTGCACGTGAACTCAAACGTTGGCGGTTGAATTTATTTTCTATTATGTAGTAATTCAGTTCATTCGATACTAAAATATAAATTCAATGTGTATACATATAATAAATAAATAAATAAAAAATTGGTTTATTAATATATGTTATCACGCCTTCATTGGTCTGGTATAATTCACGTGACAATTAAAGTAGGCCTAGATACCTTCCACATGTCATGAAAATCAATAACTAAAAATGTGTATATTAATTGGGTTCAAATAACCTGTTGTGTAAAAAAATGTGGAAAGCAACAATAAAAAGGCCCAAGTGTTATCCCAAGAACCGGCAAAGATGTAAATATACTTTTAGTAAATAGAATCCCTAGAATTGAAACATAAAAAAGCAAACATTAATGTTAACATATATGTTCTTCTTACATTCGGATAATTATTAAATATTTAATAAGTGCGGGTAACAAAGTGAATGGAGCTTTAAAAATAGTTATTGGAAACAAGAATTTATCAATGAAAGCGAAAACGGCCGTTCACAATGGAGTTCTGGTCCCAACCCTAATGAATGGAAGCGAAGCATGGAACTGGCAGAAGAAGGATGAGAGCAGAATAAATCCGGTAGAGATGAGGTCCCTAAGACGCATGTGTGGTAGAACGATATACTCGTACATACGACAGAATCTCAAATGCTGCTACTAGAAAGGAATGTAGAGCGGAAGAAGGTATTATTAACAAAATTATGAAAGGATCGCTGCGTTGATTCGAATATATGGAGCGCATGGATGGAGAAAGAATGGTTAAGAAAGAATACGTTAATGATGTAATGGAGCACGGAGTCGAGGCAAACCAAGGAATACATGGCATGGCCAAATTATTCAAATTTTAAACGTTGGTCGCTCGGTTCTCGATTTTTCTATTATGCCTTATATACCAATATTTTCTAGTCATTAAAATATTATAATAATTGAAAGTTGTTTGTAGGTACAACTTCCTTTTGCCAAAATAACAACCTTTGTAGCAGAGTGGCAAGAGCTATGACTGGCACACCGAAAGACCCAGGTACGATTCCCGGCGATGGCTGTGTGATTGACACACCGTCTTTAGTCTAGTGTAGAATTCACGTGACAATAAAATCGCTATAGATAAGCTACCTATCACATGTCATAAGAATCAATAAAACTAATTAAATAACTATCACGCCGTCTCTCCGAAGGGGTAGGCAGATATAATAGACTTGCCACACGTTTCTTTCCTGACATACTTTTCTCGATTCCTCAACATACATACATCGTGCGATGCAGGCACGTCGATTTCTCCGACTCAAAAAAATGTAATATTACAATAATAATAGTTAAATTAAAAAACAAATTATTTACAATAATTTGGTTCATACGAATTGTTTTATAAAAAAACTTCCATTTTTCTTCATTTCTACAGCGACCGGTTTCGCCAAGCTGGCTGGCATCGAAAGACTCGATAAACAGTCTGTCGATGCCACCCAAGTCTGGTTAAACCGGTCACTGTAAAAAAAACGCACGTTGCGGTAGTTTTTTTAAATGTAGTTTTACATATATATATAAAATATTATTAGGAAATTAAAAAAAAACTTAGTTTATTTTCCACAAAATATTATTATTATGATATGTTGTGGAAAATAAACAAAGTTTTATTCAATTTCCTAAGTATTACTATGGAATTCCACAGTGTTAATGCCTAAGCTTTCAATATATGAAATAAATTATGGCATTCATTTTGAAATTTTGCACATGTTCATGGAGTGAAATGTTAAAGGAACGTTACCAGCAGAACGAAGTCAGAAGTCAGAACTCGTGGCTGAAATAAATACTAAAATAGTAGGGCTTACATCAAACATCAATTAACGCCTATCCCATTTAATAAAATATCACAAGCCTTGGTCATTTTGAGATAGATGCACCAATTAGTGCAGTTCTCAGTTGCCAATTCAAACCACGACGATATGATGTAAACTATCATAAAATTGCTTAATAAATGATGGGTGCGTTGTTATATTAGACCAAATTAAGTGTGAAGCGAATGCACTCATATTTATAAATAAACGACATCGTTTCTGGAACAGACTTTTCCATGGGATCATTTGTTGATAATAAAAAAATGCGAATTGTTTCAAATTCTACATTAATAATATGCTTAATCTGGAGTTATCAAACAGATCTATAAATTAACACTGTATTATATTTTAGGAGAAATTAGGAAGGTCTGGAGAATGGAGACAATAGAGAGATGGCCGGGGACAGGAGCCAGAGCAGGACTGTTGTGGAGGAAACCAAGTCTCACGCCAAGTAGCACCGAGAAGAAAAATTATATTTTAAATCACAAATTTGATAATACCTCCTTTAATTTTATTTTCATTTATATCAGATTTATATTATATATTTATATAAACCACAAGTGACACATTGAATTTCTTAATTAAATACGTGTACAGGAAAATTGTTGAACAATTATTTCATTGTGAAACGACAAAAAGCGACATTTTCACGATTGGTGAATTTAAAGGGTTTGTCTGAAAATGTAAGAAAATCCTTTCGATTAGATAATTTCTCAGGCTAGATAGCTAATGGGACAATATAGGTAAATCCTAAATAAAATATACATTTTTTCGATTAAAAATAAGTATCTTCTATGTTCGACATAACTTTGTGTTGTAGATGTTCAATGTTTCTCTTTTATATACTTTGTATACAACACTCCCATTTATTAAGAATTAAAATATTATAAATAATCAAAAAAAATTTACGTCAAATCCAATCTTTGATTTATTGCCTTTGTTGTAAGTTAAGACCTGAACCCCAATAAGAACTAATTATTATGTTAAATTTTTAATTTGTTCATAATATTTGTTATAAAAGCATAAACGTTCCAAAATAAATCATTATGACATCTGTCAAAACTGACCATATTTGGAAACAATTTTATGATATTTTTAATATTTATATAATATCACTGATGAAGGGCTGGTTACTCCGAAACATGTTTGATATTTTATTTCTATTTTATTTTTTTAATAAATGCGGGTGTTGTTAACAAAGTATATAAAAAGAAACATAAAATAAGTTTAATCGTGTTCATTTTTATTTGATTATAGATCCGTTTTGAAAGTTTACGGATAGCAGAGGCCTATGGTCGTGAGCTTTTGAAACCGGACGAAACGAGAATAATAATTAGTGAAATAAAACTAAATATTTTTAGAAAAAAACTTTTACAAAGAAATTTCTTCTTCATTTCATTTTCTTCTCCTGTTAGATCTTTGGTGTGTTAATATTGTCTGGCTAGCCTCTCTTGGGAAGTAGTCATCCCTCCATCTTTTTGGTCGTGTTCAGGGGGGCGGTAGTCAACAAGAATCTGATGCATCATAACGTGTGGGATTCTGGAGGGATCCATCCTCTGCACGTGCTCAAGAAATTTCAATTATCAATAACCAATATTTTAATATTAATTTCCTGTAAAGCCAAAAAAATATATAAAAACTTGTCCGAATTTAAGTGATAGTAAAATGAAATAATCTTCTCCTTTCTCTTTACCTCTTCCTGTTACTCGGGGTCGGCTTTTTTTATCAGTTGGCCCCAAGTATTTCGCTGGTAGTCATCTACCATTTTCCTCGTTAAGTTATTCATGTCCCTCTGTAAATTCGTCATTTTGGTGGTTTATAGTCTTCCTATCTCTGTTTTAAAAAAAAAATCTAGTTATTTACGTTTGAATATTTTGGGTGTATAACAATAGATATTTATTTAACATATGCTCATTCAATTATTTTATATCAATAGCATTTCAAACAATGTTTGTAGATTATGATATACCTATGAGTTAAAAGTGAAATAGAAAAAAAAACAATAGACCATTATAAGATTTTTAATAAAAAAATACCAGCTATTATTATCCACTAGCTGTACCCAGCCACGCGTTGCTCTGACTTAGTTTGGTTAAATTGAAAATGGCCCAAATGGTGATTCAATGTTCCCCACCTGAAACCGCCGGCCCACACAAGGTCACTCATTGTCACCGTCCCTCGGTCTCCACCCAAGACCACGGACCTTTTCGCTGGCTACCCCGACCCCTCCACACTTCTTCCCTACCCGGGTAGTCAGGTCCAAATGTCAGACCAAACCCACCACACCCCCCAAGATACCCTCCTCTCACCACCCAACAAAATCCAACCTTAACATCCAAGAAAGAAGTTTCTAACATGTGAGACAAAATAAAGAAAAAGAAGACCGTCGACCTTCGTGGCTGAGTGGTAAGAGCTCCGACTTCCATTCTCAAGGTCCCGGGTTCGATTCCGGGCGATGGCAGTGTGATTGTCACCTGTCATTGGTCTGGTGTAGAATTCACGTGACAATAAAATGGCGATAGATTGGCTACCTATCACATGTCATGAGAATCAATATAATAGCTAAAATAAAATTGTATACAGTAATTGGGTTCAAGCGACCTGTTGTATACAAGGAGAAAAAAAAAAAAGAGTACTATATCTATAATCTTTGCGCAAGTGCAAGCAATAAGTTGACAAAGTTTTATCGCAATAGTACCTAATAACGGTATGGCAGCGCATAAAATACGAACAAACAAACGTTGTTTTTATTTATAAGATTAAAAATATTGAATGTAATGAAAAAAATAGCGGACACCAATTGTTCTTAATCTGCCCGGTAGTTAGTTTCTGATAAGAAAACTATACAATTTTCTTAATTCAATAAAATACAAAGTATTCAATGCCAAATCATAGAATACATGTTTATCTTAGGAATTAATAGAAAAACAGTATTAAGCGAAAAGAGAAAAAAATAAATAATGAATTTCATACATCGTCAACCATCGCATCGGCCTATGAGACGAAGCTTTTTTTTTATAAATTCAGTTATAACAATTCGCTTTAATTCAAGATAAACGAGAAAAACAAAACCTTATTTTTGGTGTTGAATTTGCATTTTGTTTTGTTTCTATAAATAATTGTATATCTATTGTAAATAGTCCATTGGTTTGGTCGAAACACTATGATACATCAATATTATTGACTGTTAAATTTACAACACGGTTATAATTGGACAATTTTTACAATACATTTTTTGAGGGGGCATATATTATTTTATACCCCAAATTGCCGCACAGAGGCCCTTCGAAGTTCTCCTGTATTGCATACCATTCGTCTTTTAAATTAGGTTGCAAAAGATATCGACCTCTTTAGATGCAATTATGGCGAATTCGTGAATACCCTTACGATAAAGGCAGCAAATAAATAACTGGCATATTCCTATTCATAAGGTTCTATGTACTCGTATATTTCCTTTGATATTCTTTTTTTTTCACCCTTTACATCTATTTGGCTCGCGCTGTATGATGTAAGGAGTTTTTAAAAAAAAAAATTATAACAGTGTTGTATATTTAACAGTTAAAATGTATAACTATAAAACTTAACATTATATTTTATTTTAAAGATTTTTTTACAGTAAATACTATTAAAGTGAGTTGCTCTGTGTCAGCTTCAAAAAGTAATTTTATAGTTATAGATGAATTAAAAAAAAACAATATTAGGAAAGCAGGGGGTCTACACAAAATATAAGAAATCGGAAAGGGATTTACGGGACAATAAAAATGGGATCCTCTGGTCTAAAGTAAAAAATAAATCTACACACAGAAAACAGGTGCCCGAATATCCGTATAGAAACAATACAATGTCCAATCTTTACAGTGCAAGTACACAGAAATTCATATATGTAATTACATTTAAAATATAATTTTATTACTACAAAAAAACATTCAATTGTGTTTCAACTGTCAAAAACTTAATTCAAACGAAATAAAATTACTCACGTAATAATTAACAATTTCCACGCCAGGTCTAAATATTTTTGTTTAACGCGAAACAATCAATTATTCCGAATGAAAACAAAAACAACACCAAAGTTTTATTACTCACAAATCGTAGCTCGACATTTAAAGGTTGACAAGTATCATCAGGAGAATGATAAAGTAACGGAATATTAATTTAAAATGCGAATTACTCAGTCGGTATTATAATTACATTGCTAAAAACTAAGAATACTTATGACAAACGATTCATAGATGTCAGTCTTCTCCGGTATTTGGGGAGAAATTAAATAATAAATTATTAATAGCGCAACCGTACTTGTACTGCCATACTCCTTTCGGATTAGTTTCGTCCCACCGTACCGGTATTGTCATACCACCAGACAAGATAATAGTTGTAAATTTAAATAATATTATGGAAAAATATTGGGAAGAAAATTGTCATTCGAAATGTTAAATCTCAAATTATTTAAATTTAAAACAACTCTCAAAATGCAAAAAATGTGTATATGAAAAAGTTGATAATATAGTTTGAGTTTCTTCGCAAAGAAATCAAAATAAGCCAATCAAACAAAAATATTAAGATATTAACAAAATAAAGTTCTAGTGAATAATTTAACATGTTTACTCTTGATATCAAAAAATATATATATTTTACAAATAATTATTATTGTTTTGAAATTATTGTGTAGCCTGAAACGTTTTTTTCGTCGCACATTTGCACGATCTGGTATTTTTTAGACAATTTTTATAATCCGTTTTGTCTTATAGAGTATTATATTTAAAAATGACGTAAAACTACATACTGAGTGTTTCCACGTGTGGTGTAACTAAAAACGATACAACGAAACGATTTCGGCCAAACTTTCCATCACAATGGCAACAGAAAGAAAGGGAATAAGGCCTTACTATTAACAGGAAGAAAAATTTGGACAGTGCCAACAATGTTTCGTAATGGCCTAGCAAAGCAAAATATGTCACTTCCATTAAATATAACAAATCTTCTGAATTGACCTTATCATCAATACAAATTCCAAATATTTTATTGTTAACTAACTAACTAACTCACCATCACGCCGTCTCCCCGAAAGGGTAGGCAGAAAGAATGGACTACCACACTTTAATCGATGCGGCACTCCATCCTTCTCTTTTCGCCATCGCGAGAGACGCGGTGTGATGGGTTGCGAACCTCATCGCCACTGCGAACCTGATGTTTTATTGTGATTTTAACAAATGTTTTTTTTAATATATTATTTACGATTTTCAATATTTTTTGACCTGATCTAGCAAAGTGCACACACAGTAGAGCTTCTATTCAATCGATCACAATCCATTACATTTATTATTTCTAATAATTCATTTCAGCTATTGTCCTAATGAAAATGATATCGAAATTGATTTACAACAATGAAAACTTAATCAAGTAATGCGATATTTTTAAAGAGAGACAGTTATTATAATCAAGAATACGCAACCATAAAGTGTGTGCTGATGATATCATTTAACCCCTATGATATATTATTTCGAACTGCGACAAATTATATATGCAGCTCTTATTGAATGTATCTAAAAACCTTTTTACTTTCCTCCCTTACTACTAGATTGAGCGTAATATTACGATGAACTGGGAATGTCTGTGTTATGTATATCTCAAATACATTTTTTATTGCAAATGAAGCCAACCACTGAAGAGTTTAAAACATTTTGTATCATTGTTGTTTATATTAACATGTTTTCTTGTATCATTGTTGTTTATATTAACGTTGTAATTACTAGTTTTTGATTTATTGATGGTTTGATACCTGATTACTTTTGTTGCCGGCTGATCATTAACCCTGACCAAGACACATATGTTATCGAAACCGGTCTGCAGGATAAATGATTAAAGGGTTAAATAATAATGAAATAAATATACTGTTGTCTATTATGAACACTTATTTGTTATCTATGACCTGCCCTTTGACAGCTTGTAATTGGTGCTATGTTCACTTCGATGAGCGTGATTGTCAGGAATCCGCTCGATTCGTTGGGAATTATTTACAAAGCTATTGATTAAATAATTTTATGTGCATAGAATAGAAATGTGCTTTGGTCCGTTTGCAAGAATCTGCCACTGGGGCCCTTTGATAGCATTGGGTAATTTGGTTTATTTTGATTTTGTTTTGTATGCTATCATTTTAAGGTTAATTTTAACTTGTTTGCGGAAGGCGGATTTAAAGTACATATCTTTTGTATTAATTACTTAAAAAATCCACAGTGAAACTTGCTTTTAAACCTTTCGTGTTTTGTAATTATAATTATGCAATATTTTTGTTGTAAGAATGAGGAAATTCAGATTTAATTTTTTCTTACAGGTATAATAAAAATAATAACATGGACAACACTGCACTGCCTAAGTATGTGGTGGCCCCCGTGGACTTCTACGGGATCTACAATAAATGCCGGAATCTTTCTTTTGCTAGCTGGCAGCACAATATTCTATTTTCTATCCGCCCTTGCTTCCGGCCCAGGGTTTGTTCCGTTAAAATGGACACCGGTAAACATTATGTATACTTAAAAATGAAAAGCACATATTTTATAAGGCCTTATATGTTTTTAAAGAATTTTTGTTTGTGACATAACCATTAATATTTTTTTGTTGTTATTTAACCGCGCAATGCATATGAATGTACGTGATACGCACACTTTGACTGTGTCATTCTGCGCTATCCCGTATCGCGTAAGCGCTTGAAAAAAAGTAATGTACCTAAAATGTACAAGCCATTAGGGATATGATATGCCATGAGTACAGTCTTCACAAGTATGATAGTTTTACGAGGGGTAGGCGAAGTGTGCGGTCGAGTTTTTGACGTTTCGTAATTTAATAAAATAAAATTAATATATAATGAAATTTAACTCATAAAAAACGTGATTATTTTTAGCATGTTTCTCATAAAGCTACCTGGAGGTAGGGTGGTTAAATATGTAAAAATATTACGGGTTTTCCCTATGTTTGGGGTGTTTGTAAGAGATATTTTTTAGGAATATATGATTTATTTTTGTACACCTTAGCCAGTTTGATATCAATATTATTAAATCTAATTCACTGCGTTAACCTTGTTCTGTTTTTAGATATCATTATTTTATTTTAGATACATATCAAAATAAGTCGTTTAAACTCATGGGAATGCATTAATTTATATTGTATATTTTGATAAATACGCATTATGATTTTATTTTACATATAAAATTTTATTTATTGTATTGAACAGTGATGTAAATCTCCATATCAACTAAATAATACGAATGAAAACATCTGTTTTCTAGAAGTTTTATTAAAGTTTATTAAGATACCTCTGAGATACCTCTACATGCGGATGAATAGGGTATATCAAGAAGAAAAGGTACATTGATGATCTTAGGATTTAAAATACTCCGTAACCTCATTGCTAACCCATACCTCTTAGAGTGTTATGGCCTCAATGCACCAGACAGGTATGCTCGCGCTAGAAGACACGATCTGTTGTACATACCGCATAGCAGAACAAATGTCATGGCGCAGCATACAATGACCCGGGGTATGGTGCTCTTGAATGAGGTGTCAGTCGATGTGGACATTCTCCAAATGACCTATGCGTCCTTTAAGGATCATATAGGTATATACCACAATTGCTGATATGTGTTTTATTTTAACATGTATGTTTGTGTTATTTTTGTAAATGTAAAATATATACAGTAATTGGGTTCTAAAGACCTGTCGTATACAATAAAAAAAAAAAAACTTTTAGAAAACAGATGTTTTGATTCATATTAATTATGAAATATTTTGCTGTGAAACAGCTATATATTAAGTCACATGTATTGGATAAATTAAACGTAACCGAATAATTTTCCGAGTGCTGGTACTGTTACTCAAAGTCTCTGTATATATTTTTTAATGATATTTCAGGAAAATAAGGAGCATTTACAATATTTACAATATTGTGCTGTCTGTGAGGGCTACAAGGCGCCTAGATCACATCATTGTAGAAAATGTAAGTACACATCCATTTTACCATAATTTATTTTTGATTGGATTTGTGGTCAGTATTTTAAACAATTCTGGTCTGTACACTGCTTCAATGAACACTGCTTCAAACGTCAGTATTTTAAACAATTCTGGTCTGTACACTGCTTCAATGAACATTGCTTCAAACATCAGTATTTTTAACAATTCTGCTCCATACACTGTTTCAAACATCAGTATTTTAAACAATTCTGGTCTGTACACTGCTTCAATGAACACATTAAATTGACCAATTTTTAACAAATTTAATTCTGTTCACACTGTTAACTAATTATTATACATTATAATGCAACTGTCCTTGAAATTGTTGCTATTCATACAAAATATGTGAGGTTATTGAGTAATCTGCAATTTCATTTTTTTGATGTGGAACGTTCATTATAGAAATTGGATGGCTTTAGCGATGGTTAGTTGTAACAAGGTGTGAATTAGAATGCATTTAAGAATTTAATAAGAATGAGAACATCTGTTTTCTAAAAGTTTTATTATATTTTATTGGAATGACATATTTCGCCTCGCTAAGGCATTATTAAATGTACTGAGAAACATGCGCCTTTAAGTATGTATTCATTGTGTATTTAAGTACTTATTTTATTTTGATTAATAGTGTACCTGGAAAATATGTGAATATAAATGTTTGAATATGGAACGTTAGTTGAAAACTAAATAACTAACCAACCATCACCCCATCTCCCTAAAGGGGTAGGCAGAAAGAATGGACTGCCACACTGTTCTTTCCTGACATACTTCATTCGACATTCAACATTCATACATCGTGTCGTGCACGCACGTTGATTTCTCAGACTCCTGACGTGGTCGACATTCAGTATTTGATTATGCCACATTTCCTGGGTCTTCCTCCGTTTTTAGTTCAGTCATTTAACATGTACTTTTTTTAGCATTCATTCTTCATTAATTTTTTTCATGTTTCCATCTTAATGATTCTTTCATTACTTTGTTCATAACACACAAATAAGCATTGCATTCGCTTCTTATATTTTCATTCGACACTATCACAGGTTTTCACACATTCGTCTAAGAGAATAATTTCTACTGCATTTATTCTACTTTCATCCTTCTTTTACCAGTTCCATGCTTAACTTTCGTACATAAGGCTCGGTACAAGAACACCATTGTGCAAAAGCTAAAATGGAACCTTAATTTATGTAATAAAATAGTATATTTCAATAAATACTTTTTCTATATGTAAACCTGTTGCCATAAAAATGTTGATCCTAATGACCCATTGCATTTTTTGTTGTGATATTTTTATCTTCAGGTGGTCGCTGTGTAAAGAAAATGGATCACCATTGTCCATGGATAAATGGGTGTGTTGGTTGGGCCAATCACTGGGACTTCACTCTTTTCTTGATATTTGCTGTTGTGGGTTGCGCACAAGCTACTACCGTGAGTATAAAGAATATAAGGAAGGACAGATGTTACCTGGGTTAAAATTGAAAAATGTCGGCCAATCACCACGTTGCCCACCATATGCCGACTAATCACAACGTCGCACGCCACCAATCACATATTTTGAATATTTTCGACGTAAATTACAGGAAAAAATTTAAAAGCGGGTAAAAAATGTACTTAAATATATCGGGACTGAAATAATTAAACGCAATTGGCGGGAAAACGTTAAATACGGGGATGTAAAATCCGGGTTGCACTGTATTTATATCTATTATGCCACAATAGATATATACAAGTAATGTGAATGGAAAAAGAAGTCAAGAAAGGCTAAAGAAGACATGGCATGACTAAATTTATCAATCAATGGTCATGTGCGTGCGTGTCACGGTGTGTGAATGCAGAAGATGTGCAAGATTTATGTCAGGATAGAACAGCTTAGCGGTCTATCCTCTGCCTACCTCTCCAGAGTTTAACAGTTAATAATGTTAATATTTGTGAAAATATGTATCTATTATACAGATTTTAATAAAAAAAATCATCCATTCATTACTTTAAGCCCATATTGTGTAAGATTGTACGCCATTGTCAATTTTATTTTCCAGATATTGGCAACATGTTTGTACCGTGGAATCCACCGAAACTGGTATCTGTACTATGGTTCAGGTAGGGAGCCCATTGTGGAGTTTACTGTGGTGACTCTCATTATGACTGTGCTGGCTTTGGGGCTAGCTATCGGAGTGGTTCTGGCTGTTGGAATGTTGTTTTACTTTCAGGTATTAATTACTCTTTTTCTTCTGTAGTCCTTGCCACAAATATGTTTTTCACTTGTTAATTATTATTATTTATATTTTAAGTTTTGCTTGTAAAATCAATTATTTCACACCATTTTGTAAAATCAATTACTCCAAGGGCGCACTAGGAAAATACTGACTGAACAATGCATAATGCAGTCTTTAGAAGTTTCTTAAATTTATCCTCACTATCCTCATATTAAATACTAACATGGGGGCTAATCCATGCCAACGGACCCGCAACGCTGAAATCACGATTGTAGAAACTTGCTGTTTTGGCTCTGACTGAAATCATAATGTTGTTCGCATTTGTTTCTACTGATCAGAGTGAACGATCAGTAGAAACAAATGTGATGTCACGCAGAGGTCCGAAATATACGCTAGCGCTCTCTGGTGTCGAGCCTTTAACACTGTCAAACAAATATTTATTTATATTGGTTATTATATTTAGTAATATTCTAATTATGTTTATATTATTTTTGAAGGAAATATTTTCATTGGTGTTTTATGTTTACTACAATGCGATTTCTTCCTACAACAGTAAAATGGTTTTATTTTTACTTTTAGTTTAAAAGTATTGTTAAAAATCGTACTGCGATTGAAGATTGGATAGAAGAGAAGGCCAACTATCGGTTTGCGGAGAATGAATCCGGGAAGTTTATATTTCCTTACGATCTGGGGTGGAGAAGGAACATCCAGGAGACCTGTCGTCGCTGGCCAGCTGGGGATGGAATCGCATGGCCAGTGGTTGATGGGTGCGACCAGTATACTTTGACTGTAAGTCTTTGTTTCCCATTGATTCATCCATTGCAAAAATGAGACATTAATTTATACGAATGAAAATGTCTGTGTTATAGAAGTTTTATTAGATTTTATGCGAATGACAGACGAAACATGTCATTCACATAAAATATAATGAAACTCCTAAAAAACAGACAGCATTTTCAGTCGTATTAATTATTTAATATGGTGTTTTACATTATTGTTCAAGAAACAGTAAATGTACATTAAAATTGTTACCTTACATTTGCCACTGTATGTGTTATAAAAACTTTTATTTCTTTTTTAAGGTGGAACAACTGCAACAGAAACAAGAGAAGAGAGTGCGAATGAGAATTTATGAAATAGATCGAAATGTTCGTGGAGGATGGTGTCCTCCTCTATCTGCCGGTTTCAATACTATCATAAGACCACCCTGTACAGAGGAGACTCGAATCGCCCTTAAAAAGGGGAATTATGTAGCAGTCACAAGATGGCGTCCGTAAGTTGAGAAAATTTTGCCTGCGATCTTGTTCTAATATAGTTTCTTCTCTTTCCCCTTGCCTCTTCCCATTACTCGGGGTCGGCTTTTCTTATCATTTGGCAACAGGTATTTCTTTGGTAAGCAGCTTTCTCCTTAAGGCCTAGGGCCTTCATATCCCACTGCACATTCGTCAGCCCAGAAAGACACTTTTTCACGACATGGTCGTGAATCAGAGCCTTGTTTCTGACAACTTATCTTTTATGGGGGCAACCTTGAAACATCCCCTCACATATTCATTGAGCACCTTGTCTTTTAAAGTGACTCCTTCCGACCACCGCAGCATGCGCATTTTTGTTATATGGAGTTTTTGTTCATGGATCTTTTTAGCTGGCCGTACTTCGCTTCCGTATAGTATATGTTCTAATATAGTTTATATTTCTTAAAACATTTATATTGATTGTATTGAAATTTCTTGGTAGAGTTTTATTGGAATTAATGAACATAAAAATAAACATAATATTCCACTTGTTCTTCTAGTTCTGACCAGTTTCAACAGTTTTCTTACTAGAAGATGGCAGCGAGCTGAGAAAACTGGTCAAGTGGAAAAATCTAAATATTTGTTATAAATATATGCTTTTATTTTTATTTTCATAATTTGTGCTTGTTGTTGGAATTTCAGTTACCTAAATATTATCTTTATTAGGTTTATTGTTTTTAAAAGATTCTAATTTCATACTTTTTAGATTTCCTTTTTTCATTTATGATAATTAGTTACACAAATATTTATATTTAAATTGCAGTTTTTAAATTATTTGAAACATTGCATAATTCAAATGATTTTTTAATATTTTTCTATAATAATTTTAACTGACACATATTTTTCCATTTTCCAGGTACTGGTTATTTGGTGAAAGAATAGAAGACAAAAGACTTACATCTCCCAAGGATCGTGTGAGAGGATGGTTTCCCAGGAACGCTTCCACAGAGCTGGCGGGAGAACTAGACGATCTTTACGAACGTTACGAGGAGCAATTAGAGCCTAAGAAAGATCTATGATTTAAATCAATTAGCTCAAAGACTGTATCATTCATTCAACAAATTAGTGTAACCTGTATCATAATAATAACCATCATAAAAGAAAGAAAAATAAATACTTACCTAAAATATAGCTTCATTTAACACAATAAATTTTCTTTAAAAAGGTTTGCTTAACCCTTTGTTGCCAAAAGGCGTCTTTTGCTACACCAGCAAGAATAGCCAAATGCGACAGATCGAAGTCATGACTTATATAATAATCTTTTAAATTTTAGACAGAGTGTAGGGGAGTGAGTCAGTGATACATATTATTAACATTTTGGATATATATTTAATAAAATAATCATATCCGGAAGAACAGTGACGTAAATGCAAAAACTTGAATTTTACAGGAGAGTAAAAAAACGATTTGCCGTTGTATAAAACGTTTAATTGAAAAGGGTGTAAGTGACAGAAAATAATAGTGTATTGAATATACTATTATTTTCTGTCACTTACACCATTTTCAATTAAACGTTTTATACGACTGCAAATCGTTTTTTACTCTCCTGCAAAATTCAAGTTTTTGCATTAACGGCTATATTTAGAATTAAAAGACAATTTATAAATTAAAGGTATCCCAAATTTGCCGGCAACCAAAGGGTTAATAATAACATTTTATAGAATGATATGCATTATAATTTTGAATGTTACATTATTTTTTATTATTGCGCTAGTAATGTTATACTTTGAATAAAAAATTTAATAGTTTATGAATATTTCCATAGATGTCTCTTGTTATAATATAAAATATTTGTTTTGTTGTGTGGTAGAGAGTGTAAATGCAATATTGCAGATTGTAGCTGAATTATTTTAGCTTATTGAAAGGGAATTAGTTTATCTTCATAAAGGTTGTTGGATCAAATGTTTTAGTTTAATATCTTTAGTCTGGTTTAAGAAAACAATTACGTACCATTGCCAAGTACAGAATAGTATAATTGTTTATTTATTTTGTTTACTATATTTCCCCAAAATTAACAATTGCTTATTTAAAAAATCTCAGAGATCAGTGGACAGGGCAAACATTGAATTATAATTTATTATATATATCAACTAACTAACCATTATGCCGTTTCACCGAAGGGGTTGGCAGAAAGAAAGGACCGCCACATTGTTCTTTCCTGTCATATACTTCTCTCGCTTCCTCAACATACATCGTGTCATGCACGCACGTCGATTTCTCCGACTCCTCATGTGGCTGACATTCAATATTTGATTTATTTGACGTGCCACATATATATTAATTCATAATATTTTTTCATATCTACCTAAAATAATAAAAATATTAATCAATTTTTAGTATGCATGCAAGCAAAAAGGCTTAATTAATGTAAGCTCATCTGCTGGATACAAGAAATTGGTTCTACAGGAAATGGGGTCTCATGGAGTCAAGTTAGAATTTTATGTTTGGGTTTTACCCCTATTTAAATAATTGTGGATTTTTGTATATTAAAAATTTATATAGTTTAGGGTGTAGGTAATAGTACCCTGCAAAAAAACTTTGATTCGTTTTATTTCAACAAGTCTTATTTTAGGGAATACGTGGTAAACAAAATATTATACCTAAGAATTGTATAATATTTAAGTTATTTTAATTGTTTTAAACAAACTTATTAACCTTCCCTATTTGTTATATTATTTTTATTGAATATTTTATCAGTCTGACAATTTTTTGATAAGAATTTTTCACGTTATAGATAATCTATTCAAATAAAGTTTTACTAAGTCAAACTAATTATTATATCATTATGTTCAATATGTATTATGGAATATGCCTAATTATCTGTAAATGTAATTTTCAATAAGCAATATTTAGCATATTAAACAAGTTTTTACCACTGGAAAAGTTTTAATGAAGATAAAGATCGAAAGATCAATTGTAAGCAATATCTATTTTCTATTTTGTACATATACTTAATTTTATGTGTAAATAAATTAAAATTATCAATAACCATTTCATATCATTAACTTTATTTTGTTGTTATGATCAAAATTAAATAGAATAAAAACATCTTTGCCTTGTTTGCTATATTTTATTACGTTGTTAAACTAATACATACATTTATAACTATAATTGTAGACAGCAACTTATTTGAAGAAGTAAAAAATTCTAATTATATATATTAATTATTAATAAATTGAAGTAAAGTAGCTAAAGTTACAAGAAGTAGCCTATATATTATTTTTGTTTTGATTTATTTTATGGGTATGCGGACATTTTGATAAAATGCTCACACATCAAAGGTCAGAAATAGAAAAGCTTTCAAGATAATTGATAATACACTTACATAATGTTACAGTATCTCTATATTGCCTTTTTTGTGAAATTACAAACTTAATTATACTATACTCTGCTAAAAACATGGAATTATTTACGATGATCAAAGACAAATGATGAATCATAATATGAACACTTTTCTAGTGTTTGTAAAATAACATAGATTTTACATTCACATAGAACTAATTACTATAAACCAAAACTCAATTAGATTTTTCCTTTACGGTCAAGTTTTATTGGCAAATTGATGATTACTGACCTTTTACAAAATTATACATATAGGAGGGAATGTTTTCACAGACAGTTTAAAATGCATACAACCGTTTCTTAAATATAATGTGATAAATGCATCAAGTTCATTTTAAAGCGTGCATGATTATGTAATCATCCAAATAATAAATACATACTAAAAATCTCTTAGGTTTATAAAGCACTCGTTACATTATTAATATTCATCTCCGTCATCGATTTCTCCTTCCACGGAATCTACTCCGACTTCTTCATAGTCCTTCTCCAGAGCGGCCAAGTCCTCACGGGCTTCCGAGAACTCTCCTTCTTCCATACCCTCTCCCACATACCAATGAACGAAGGCCCTCTTGGCGTACATCAGGTCAAACTTGTGGTCCAGCCTTTGAAAGAAAATAATAAAACTTACACACTTGAATCAGTGTCTCGAATAGTAAAATCATCTGGTAAAACAAAACAATTTTAATTATATATAACATAAATGATAAAGAAGTTTTGATTCTGTGATATGTTTTTACCCAAGTATCAAAATGACCTTCCAATTTTACATATTATGGTGATTACAGATATGTTATCAGTAGGTTATTAGTATTTAGTAGAATCTTTTAGGCATCGTATTCAGATATAATAAAACAATTATTTTCACAATCTAAGTTTTAAATTAACATGTTTTTTTTACCTAGCCCAAGCCTCAGCAATGGCAGTTGTGTTGGACAACATGCAGACAGCCCGTTGTACCTTGGCCAGATCTCCTCCGGGAACCACAGTAGGTGGCTGATAGTTGATACCCACTTTGAATCCGGTGGGACACCAGTCCACGAATTGGATTGTGCGTTTGGTCTTGATAGTGGCGATGGCAGCATTCACATCCTTGGGAACAACATCTCCCCTATGATAAAAAAATCATTAAATTTTGTATTAATTGAAGATACATACTAATAAAAAATCTTTTACATGTACGGAACACTACTCAATACATGTTAGTTAGAAATCTATTCCAATAGCGGTATACATAGTTTCTTTTATCAAAATGTCAGGTAAGTTTAGCAATTCACAGGCTTTCTTTTAGATATTTTTTTTTTTTTTTTTTTTATGTACACAACAGGTCGTTTGGACCCATTTACTGTGTACAATTTTTATTTTTTAGCTATTATATTGATTCTCGTGACATGTGATAGGTAGCCAATCTATCGCCATTTTATTGTCACGTGAATTCTACTCCAGACCAAAGACAGTGTAACAATCACACTGCCATCGCCGGGAATCGAACCCAGGACCTTCAACATGGAAGTCAGAGCTCGTAACCACTCTGCCACGAAGGTCGTCAATTGTTTTAGGCCACATCTTTTTATCATTAATAATTCTGTCTGCAGGGGCATGGAAGTTGCCTCCATATTATATAACACCGGTGCACCTGGAAATAACACAAAGTCGGCCGAATATTCAGCCATGAGGAAGAGCTGAGATATATGACCATTCCTGAAATGTATTTGACTAGCTTGCTATTGACACGGAAAAGAAGAAGGCAAGTATTAATTGAGAGAGTTGAGAATAATTATTATTGATATGCACATTGCTTTATGATACATATTTAATATTGAATGTCAGTTTTATTATATTTTACTGAAGTGACATATTTTGTATGCTACTGTATTACTGAACGTCCTAGTAAGATGATACATGTAAAAAAACAATAAATATATCCATCATATATTTTAATTTAATAATTTACCTGTATAACATGCAGCAAGCCATGTATTTTCCATGACGAGGATCACATTTCACCATCTGTTAAAATAACAAGTTTGTCAAATTTCAGTTTTTTTTTTTACAAAAAGTATTTTGGAAATCAAATATAAAAGGAAATCAAGTATATAATTTAAGCAATATTTTATATATTTTTATGTTTCCATCCTAGGGATTGGTTTGCAGCAAATTTTAACAACAATATTGCTGGTTCGTGGGATATCACTACAAAATATCACACAATAATTCACTACGAAAGACTTTTAATGTGGTAGTTTTCCACTGCTTTTCACATTTTTGTATACAACAGCTTATTTTAATTCTATTACTGTGTATAATTTTTTAACAATTGATTCTCATGACATGTGATAGATAGCTAGTCTATCACCATTTTTATAGTTATGTGGAATCTACCAGATTAAAGAGAGTGATTTTTTTACACTGTCATCGCTGTGAATCAAACCCAGGATCTTCGATGTGGCAGTCAGTTGTTGCCACTCTGCCCTGAAGGCTGTGTAATATTGCAATAAATCACAGAATCATTTGAAATTTGTTTTGTATCACATAATAAAAATAAGAATAACACTGACCTGATTTGCTGGCTCAAAACAGGCATTGGTGATTTCAGCTACTGTCAGCTGTTCGTGATACGCTTTCTCTGCTGAGATGACAGGAGCGTAGGTGGCAAGAGGGAAATGGATTCGTGGGTATGGCACCAAGTTGGTCTGGAACTCTGTCAGATCCACGTTCAGAGCTCCATCAAAACGGAGGGAAGCGGTGATAGACGAAACAATCTACAATAAACAAATAAAAAACATTGTTATTAAAAAAAAAAAAAAAATTGCATACCAACAATAATATGCCTTTTTCATTGTTTCATTACTAACTTAATTGTATTTAAAATCTTGTTGTAAAATAAGATCTGTGATCTTTTAATAAATGTTATATTTATTATATGAGATGACTGCTATAAAGTAATCATAAAAAAACTATTAGTGCCAATTGCTGCAGATTTTTATTAGCGGGTGTAAACGGCTAATATGATTTACATAGTGTATAATTATTCTAGATTTTACTATATACATATTTTATATTTTACACTAATGGCAATAAATACTATATTTCAAGGCATATTAGGGGAGATGTAGGCAATGGGAGTCAGTTGGCAATGGGAGTCACCCCTTTAATTCGAAAACAATACGCGTGATGGCGGTTTCAGTGACGTCATATGCTAGCTGTTTGCCGGTAACATTCGCGGTATGCAGCTTACTCAGTTCGCATCACGTGCTAGAGAGTGGTAGACGTAAC
This sequence comes from Lepidostoma basale, assembly GCA_022606425.2. NCBI lineage: Eukaryota > Metazoa > Arthropoda > Insecta > Trichoptera > Lepidostomatidae > Lepidostoma > Lepidostoma basale. The sequence goes on from JAHDVF020001318.1 coordinate 204,284, forward strand.
AAGTTTTCGGGCCCTTCTGATCTAATTTTTCGAGTGGACAAATCCGAAGGTAAGGATCAAACTACTGAGTGTTTCTTTTTGCGCTTGTGATATGTAATGACTAAAGCATTTTAGATCGTGATTTCAAACTCATTTTACCACTATCACTTTTACTTTTATGTCAAGGTAGGTTTTTTCTCTTTTTTACCGATGTAGGCAATCGGAGTCAGGTGACCCTTATTGTTAACATTTCCTGTCTTCGATAAAATAATCTTATTTTTGGTTTGTAGATACCGAACGTTCGTCCTAGAAAGACAAATAAGGCTAAATGGTCTATAGCTAACCTGAAAAAGGCCGTGGAGCTCATCGATGAACAAGGTTCTTCAATAAGAAAAGCCGCTAAAACAATGAACATCCCATTTTCAAGTCTTCAGAAGAGGTACGCGAAAAAAATAGATAAAGAAGAAAATTCTGCAGGAATCGAACAATACTTCAGCGTCAGATATGAACACTGATGACTTGTACCAGGACGACAAAAACGATGATGCAGAAGATTCTGACAACCAATGTCTTGTATGCGGCGAATTCGGGCGAGATAATGAGATGTGGTTCCGATGCACTTCATGTGGGCTTTGGGCTCATTCAGATTGCACTGGGTGGGACTCAGCTTGCAATTATGTGTACGATTTGTGTTGACCCCCATTGTCAACATGCTGATCACCATTGCCAACAGATGTGGGCAATGGTGGTCAAACCTGTTTTTTTTAAATGATTATTGTTCCAAAAGTAAAAAGCCAAAGTGATTAAAGGTGATCTCAATTAATAGATTAATAACTAAAGTTTATAATAAGGCTTAAGCAATAAATAGTTAACTAATAGTTTTTTTTTTTTTTCAATTCTCGCTTAAGTGACTCCCATTACCTACATCTCCCCTACAATTTTAAGTTATTGCAGGCTTTACTTCCTTCACACTCTTAAATAAATAGCGCAATTCATAATTTCACTTTTTTACTCTATTCTGTTCAAAAAATTACGTTGAATCCAGTTATTTTAGAAAAAAATAATCTAATACTATTATACTTTATGCCATTTTGGTTTGTATAATAATGATTATACAATGTGTATTTTAGACACGTAATCACACGAAATGAGCGAATATTAGACAAAAAATTATCGATAAAAATGCGATTTTTTTTTTGGAAAAGTTACCTACTTAAGAAATAGAGGTACTTTTTTTTAAATTGAAAAACGGATCTTTTGTTTTAATTTTTTTTTCTCTTCAAGTAAGCGGCGTATTTTCTTCAAAGTAGTCTCATTTGAAAGCTTGAAAGTCTACCTAGCTAAGAAAATAAATAAAACTAACAATATCGAACAGAAACTTATTAAAAATATTGATAAAATTTAGAAATTCGTAAAAAAAATAATATTAATTTAGATCTGTAACTTTAAAACTAGGTCTTTGAGGTAGACTTTTTTTTATAAGTTTTATTAAATTTCATGATTTAATCTACAAAATCTCAAAAATAACTATGGGTATAAAATAACTCTTTTCGTTGTCATGATATTCACCGCCAAATTAGATAAGGACAATGCAATTCTTTTGTTACTTAGCGCCACTTCTACGCAAGTTGAACAATAGCAGGTAATGATCGAAAGATATAGATACATTACGACCGGAACGCGGTACTTTGGCGAAGAAAAAAAAAAGATGAGTTTTTCAATCAAAAAAATTACTTTTCAAAAAAAAAATCCCATTTTTTCGATAAATTTTTGTCTAATATTCACACATTTTGTTTGAACAAGTGTCGATAATACGCATTGTATTTCATATTAAAAAAAATAAAATACCTAATGTATTTTTGTTATGCATAATATTTAGATTTATTCCACTTCTTATTTTAGTTTTGACTAGTTTCGCCAGCTCGCTGCCATCTTCTTTAGCTGAGCTTTTTCTAGACCGGAAGATGGCAATAAGCTGCTGAAACCGGCCGAAATATGTATTAAATTTTTTTCATTATTTAAAACAGATTTCTACAAAGATATTTTAAATAACAACAAGAAATTTCAACTTATAATTGTGTTATTTCTTTATCTTCTTAGAATCTATATGGAATCCAACATCTGTAAATCTATTTATTACCTGTCCAATTAGCCTGTTGAGATTGGTATAGGTGGGTCTCTCAATGTCCAAGTTTCTACGGCAGATATCATAAATGGCCTCATTATCCACCATAAATGCACAATCAGAGTGCTCCAGGGTTGTATGGGTGGTAAGGATAGAGTTGTATGGCTCCACGACGGCGGTCGAAACCTAGAATTGTAACACAGTTTGAATACCTACGATTGTAACACAGTTTGAAAATATAGAACACAAGATTGTACTATAGTCTGAAAACCTAGAACGAAGGCTTATACCGCAGTTGGAAAACCTAGAACACGATATAGTAACACAGTCTGAAAACCTAGAACACAAGGTTTGAAAATCTAAAACACAAGATTGTACCACTGTCTGAAAACTAATCAGAATAGAGAAATCATATAAATTTTCTGGTGTAATATTTATATTTTATTTGAGTAGTACATTTTTAAAGTTTTATCCTTCGGGTAAGGATTGTTAGGATGGAATAACTTCCAACACGGTTAAATTTCAAGAAAAAAACTTTTTTATAATAGTAACCGTGATGTCTAACTTAGGGCTCGTATTCTGCTGGTACATTATCCACTGTGGGCTTCTATATATTTTATGATATTAATATTTTTCTTTGTTTGACGCAATGGTAAGAAAAATACTATTATAGAATAAGAAATACTTGAAGTAATAGCGTAACATATGAACAAAGCTTCAGTGATTCAAAATATTGGTAAATGGGAATAGGAACACATTTGTTTACCTGAGGCGCAGGGTAGATGGAGAATTCAAGTTTAGACTTCTTTCCATAATCAACGGAAAGGCGCTCCATCAACAAAGAAGTGAAGCCGGATCCGGTGCCACCTCCAAAGGAATGGAAGACAAGGAAGCCCTTAAAGTAAAAATCATGAAATTAATTAACATTTACTCATTGCAAAACCATAACATTTTACATAAAAATATACTGTACAAAAATAAATATTTAAATTTATAAAGAAATCTGTTATATGTTTTGATTTTTTCGGTTCTATCTTTGAATCTCTAGGTCAAAAAAAGTAAAGAAAGATTCCTATTAAGTTAATTTTGAACACATGTAATGACTTAATTTATATAATATGTTGTGTATCTAAGTTACTCATCTGACGCACAATTATTAAAGGACCATTAAAAAAATAATTTGAAGAGAGTTGCCGAGGATCGAGCGGAGTGGAAGAGGAAATGCGTCGCCTTGGAAAGAGAGAAAAAAATAGTACAATACGTAGATTGAATAGTTTATGTACAATTCAGGTTTACTTGTTTAATCTATTTAATTAGACAACCTGTTTTAATATTTTCTGTATCGAAACATAATAAGTGTTTTAAGAAAGTATAAATTAAGTAGGTACTAGATAATGGAGTAATCAAAAAGTTAATCCTAATAATATCAAATACATGTGTAGGTACTCGTATATTCCTTTCGCTTATATTTCGAACCAAAATTACTCATTTGAATTGACGTGGTTACAAACGAAAACTAACTTGCAATCCAGTGCACTGATCTGCCAGTTTTCTGATGCGGTCGAGTACCACATCAACAATCTCCTTGCCGATGGTGTAATGGCCGCGGGCATAGTTGTTGGCAGCATCCTCCTTGCCGGTGATCAGCTGCTCCGGATGAAACAACTGCCTGTAGGTTCCCGTTCGGACTTCATCTAGAAATAAATATAAGTTTTAGAATAACTTCGTTTACGAGAAACAATTTTTAATTAAATCATTGTTCACACACCTCTTCACGATAACCGAAGTTAAAAAAATATTCTAATAGACCTGTGCAAACCCGCACGTGCGTTCCAATCCGCTGTCGACAGAGAGGAGCAAATATTTCATGTCCGAAGTTCGCTAGCGTAAATTTTTCGCGGAGGGTCTATACAAACGCATGTCTAACTTATTTTACATGAAGCGCGCCCCATGTAAATTCATAAATTAAACACGATGTTGAGAATTTAAATCATCAATGAAAACTGTTTTATCACGAAATAAACATAAAATAAATATATACAAGAACTGTACATACGTGCGTCTTGAAATGCGTGACAGTCCCGATAGGGATAAACTTCAGGACAAACAGGACAGGTATAATATATTCATCACCGTACAGCGAATGGCAATACACACAATATCACCGTCATCGAGTTTCTATGTACCTAATAAATTAATGTTGTTAATGTATTTGAAATTTCATGGTGGAAGTTCATTGTAAATAATGAAAAAAAAAATTGTAAAAAAAATCTTTTTAAAATGTATATTTAGTTAAAATCCACTAAAGTTGCCTAAACCGGTTGAAGACAAAAACATTGCTGGAATTTAACTAAATATACGAGTACACATTAAAAAGATTTTTTTTTAGAAAAAAATATATTTTCATTATTTATAATACAATGAACTTTTACCATGAACTTTGAAATATAATAACAAAATTAACTTATTATTTTGTCCCTTTGTCTATTGATTTCCTCATCTGTTTAGATAACTAACTAACTAACTTACCATCACGCCGTCTCCCCGGAGGGGTAGGCAGAAAGAATGGAACGCCACACTGTTCTATCCTGACATATGTCTCTCGCTTCCTCTACATTCATACATCTTGTCATGCACGCACGTCGATTTTTCCGACTCCTCACGTGACCGACATTCAATATTTGATTGATTTGATCGTGCCACGTTTTCCTCGGCCTTCCTCTGTTTCTAGCTCCGTTCACGCCGTTTACATATACCTTCTTTACCATTCTGTCTTCACTCATTCTTTCCATGTGTCCAAACCATCTTAATGAACCTTTCCTTATTTTGTTCATAACACTTTCATTCGCACCACATTCACTTCTTATACTTGCATTTGTCACTCTATCATAAACAGATTTGCCACACATTCGTCTTAGAGATCTCATTTCTACTGCATTTATTCTAGATTGTTAATTTATTTTGTTAAAAAATTTAATTTATTTTGTTAAACATTTTAACCAAATGATTTTTCTTCTGGAAAATAAGAAAATCTTGGCTAGAAAACTTCGAGAAAGATTCAGTTGCAGCACAACATCCCTGTTTAGAGCTGCTGAACCAAGGGTAGAAATAGCCACGATGTTGTCCAATATCCGATAGGAGAGGAACAAGAATAAGAAGAAATTTAACTATGTACGTTAATTTTCGTAATTAGACGCTGTTGTTGAAATAAAACGCCAAAATTTACGATTCTCCTGTTCCAGATTAAATTATTTTCTTAGATTAGCGAGTCTGAAATGCGAAATGGGTTCATAAATATGTGAGCGCATAAAACTTTCGGACGTTTCTATTGGCGAAGGAGGTCTGTGGGCCATAGTCGGCGTTTCTTTTAACGAGACTGTTTTATGAATACGCTTTTAGTCTGGTGGTGATTCAGTCTCCGGGAGATTGGGTCGATAACCGCTTGTTCCCGTGTGACGGTGAAGGCCGGTGAAGTTGCGGTACTCTGATTGGGCAGTGACCGCGGGCCCGCAGACGCGGGCTTCTTCGGATTCTTCGTTCAAAGTGTTGAAAAACGAATTATTTTAAATTACAAAAAAAACTTACCAATAATGACGTCACTAAGGGCATTGCGTTGAGCACTCTCTATATTTTGTTTCTGCCTTTCTGTGATTGTTTTGTCTATTTATATTTTTTTATGCTACCAAGTTTATAATTATTGTGCAGTGCCTAATAATAATATTTAAAGCGAAAACGGCCGTTCACAATGGAGTTCTGGTCCCAACTCTAATGTATGGAAGCGAAGCATGGAACTGGCAGAAGAAGGATAAGAGCAGAATATATGCGGTAGAGATGAGGTCCCTAAGACGTATGTGTGATATAACGATATACGACAGAATCTCAAATGCTGATATAAGAAAGGAATGTAGAGCGGAAGAAGGTATTATGAACAAAATTATGAAAGGATCGCTGCGTTGGTTCGGACATATGGAACGCATGGATGGAGAAATATTGGTTAAGAAAGTATACGTTAATGATGTAAATGGGGTACGAAGTCGAGGCATGACCAAATTAATCAAATTTGAAAGGTTGGTCATGTTAGAAGTCGGAGGAATCGACGTGTCTATATGACTCGTTGTATGAATGTGGAGGAAGCTAGAGAGGTTTGCCAGGATAGAGTAGTGTGGCGGTCCATTCTCTCTGCCTACTTCTGCGGAGAAACGGCGTGGTGGTTTGTTTGTTTGTTGTTTTTGTATAATATTTACATTTCAGACACTGGCTATTCTATAATTCAGCGTTTAGACTACAACATAGAAAAAAATATACCACTTGTAAGGAATTATATGCAGACAAGAGTTGATGATCTGTTGCATTTTAACCATAAGCCGTAACACAGTTTTTTTTTAAAATATATATTTTTGCGGTTGTAAAGTCACGGCTGCTGAGTCTAGAGGTCCCTGTACGATTCCCAGCTGGCATTATTCATCTTAGTTTTTTCAGAGGAAATTACTCATGTCTGGTAGATAAACCAAGATTTGGAGTAATATTATATTATCTGGCAACATTACAATTGCGGGCAACACTCACCGGCGGATCAAGGCGCGGGTATCGAGCGATAAAATTTTCGGAGCAAATTTGTACATTATTTTGGCAGTTTGGTATAAATTTTCCTAATCTATATAGAATACCATCGAAGCTACCCGCAAAGTATTCATAAAAAAGCATAGGTAATGGGAATTATCATCAATGAAGTCAAAACAAAACTGATGATTGATTTAAATACATTTATTGTTTATAAATCCCTTAACTTTACGGATGGACATTACAGTTTTGATGTGAATGAGTTCACTAGGCTCTTTATAATGATAACGACATATGAAAGAAAATTAGGAGGATAGCGGTTGCAAACATATGGTTTTATGGACTCCAAAAACATATAAGATCCAAAGTAGGTAAAAGAAATACTAAAATACATAAAACAGTGACCAGTCCTGAATATTTAAGGTTTTTCATTAAGAGCGCTCTAACTTTGAAATGAAATAAAGAAACCAGTCTAAGTTATATTGCTAATTTTTTTTTAATTTTTAAGGAAATTTAATGACATTATATATAAAATATATTTTTGATGACGAATGAATTGCTAAATGACCGCCGTGGCTTTACTGCAGATGGTGTATCCTGGTGATCAAACGATTTTTTAATATAGACAAACTTTGACAGTGTATAGCGGCTATTTTAGTAAAGCGATAAATGTCATTTTTGACAATAAAACTTATTAAGTCTTGATATTTTTCCATGGAATGCTACACGCTTCAACAACGCGTTGAAATTGTTAAAATTTATTATCAAAATCAGTGCTCTGTTCGTCAATTTATGGCATTCATGGCCACCCTACAGAGTCCACAATACGTTGTTTAATACATAAATTTGAGACTCTTGTAGCTTAAACTGGATGATATGGATAACGACAACACATGGTTCTAACAAAACGGTGCTACGTAGCACACAGCGCACGCCACGATGGACATTCTTCACGAACGATTAAGAATGGGGCGTCCCTATTGAAATACCCTATATTTCTGAAATCTGGGATGACGACAAATAATGCCGCTTAGTCCGCTAATCGCTTAATCCGTCATTCATCATTGTTTCGTCATATTTTAATTATTGATCTCAAACATTTTGAGGCCATTCGCATAGATTTCATATCTTGTTTTGTGGATATCTTCAAACTTCAAATACCAGTTTGAATCTCGGGCCATTTCTCGCGGCACCTTGACTTTAGGAAACCCAACCACAAATAACGGGAAATGGCTAGGAGAAAGAAGAAGGTGGCTCACCAACTACAGTAGGCTCCAGGTCCACGAAGACCGCTCGCGGCACATGCTTGCCGGCGCCGGTCTCGCTGAAGAAGGTGTTGAATGAATCGTCCCCTCCCCCCAGGGTCTTGTCAGAGGGCATCTGCCCGTCGGGCTGGATGCCATGCTCCAGGCAGTACAGCTCCCAGCACGCGTTGCCGATCTGCACGCCAGCTTGTCCGATGTGTACGGAGATGCATTCCCTCTAAAACAGAACAAAAAAAAAACATTATTTTCTTTTGTCGGATGTCGCAAAGAAAGATAAATTGAAATGAATTTGAAATTTTGAAGCAATTCATAAATCATGCTCACAAACAATTTCAATTTGTTCAATTAGTTAAACAGAACGCTACTTAAACACACTACTTTTATATTTAACCATTAGGTAATTATTATACCAGAGGCAGAAAATACATACCAATAGTATCAACAATACAATATTGCATTCGAATGGCACGCAATATTTTATTGAAAACATTTGGGATTCGATGCATTTAAAAGTATAATAATTTGGATTGTAACTCTTGTATCCACACTTTAAGTACACATAATAAACGTATAACATTTAGGCGACTCATTTGGACATAAAGTAGTGAAATAAAAACGTATTGCATTATTGTATCTAAAATTCCTAACATGATGGTGTCAGAAAGATGACGCTTTTCCCAGTAATACCCCAATAACACTAAAAAAGTCCACATCCGAGGTGGCGGACTTCAATGTCCGAATTACTCTCACTACTAGCATTACTGAGGGCAGGTTGGTTCTGCGTGGCGGAGTATAAAACGAACGTCTTGCGTGCATAGAATACTCGTTACATTTAGTAGTTATATGCAATGATTTTGAAAGATATTTATAAAATAATAATAATTTGTTTTTTTCAACAAATCTGATGATTTTTTAACATTTTAAATGGTATACTCGTATATTTAGTTTTATTCCAGTTGTTCTTTTAGTAACGACCGGTTGTGATAGATAGCTGCCATCTTCTTGTAGGACGAGAAGATGATAGCGAGATTATAAATTGTATATTAATGTTTATACTATATATTTTATATGTTTGTTGTGTTTTTGGGTAACACCGTGTGATAGCTCCTTCTCGACCGACGTTTCGGAGATCGTTGCAGTCTCCATCTTCAGGGTAATGACGTGGAGACTGCAACGATCTCCGAAACGTCGGTCGAGAAGGAGTTACCGAAATCACACGGTGTTACCCAAAAACACAACAAACATATTGCTGCCAAGCGTGAAAATCTACGCAATTATATATTTTATATTGATGTTAAAAATGAACCAGTACCGAGACATTTTAATTATTAACAATAATATTTCATAATATGTCCGATTGTTTTAGTGATAGAATAAATGGTTTTGTTGTAAAATAAATAAGTATAGAATTCATTCATTCATCATCAGCTTTTAGTCGTCCAGTGCTGAACATACGCCTCTCTTTCTCTCACCGCTCTGTACTATTGACCTCCTGTCACTCTTTTGATGTCATCAGACCATCTGGCTTGTGGTCTGCCAGGATTTCTATGGCCGGTTCTCGGTCGCCACTCCAGGGTGCGTCTTGTCCACCGATCATCCGTTGTCCTCGCTATATAGCCGGCCCAATTCCACTTCAACGGGGTTATTTTGCCCGCTACGTCCGCTACTTTGGTCCTTTCTCTGGTCCATTCATTTCGCTTCTTGTCTCGCAGACTGACGTTTAACATCCTCCTCTCTATGCCCGCTGGGTCACTTGGAGTTTCTGTATTGTTCTTCTTGTGAACGTAACTGTTTCCAGCCCATATGACAGTACTGGGCGGATGCACATGTAAAATATTTTTTTATACAGGTGGTTCGCGAATCTTTTGGAATAATAATTTTAATTACTATAGTTTTTCAACTTAAGTGAACGATTGACACAGTTTGAGTTTATTAACCTTCCATCCTGTGATAACAACTCTTTCTGCCCTCTGCCGTAAATTTCTACTGAAATATGTCATCTTGTCATGGCACCTGTAATGCTGGTTATCCGATAGAAAAAGCATATAATCAATTATGCCGTAACACGGAAGGCAGCGCTATTTAGTCAGCGAGATTTTTAACCTTTGGTAAACTTGTTCCAGGCTCGTAACACGCAACATTGTTCTATCACAGGCTACCAGAGATATACTCGTAACTATGTTCATATTTTATGAACGGAAACGTTTGGAATCTCGGCTAAAATTTTAAAAGCAATAATTTTTAACTTTTAAAGTAAATCAAAAATATCGGTGGAACAAAAAACGACATTTAATAGCAACTAATCTAAAAGTATAAAAATGATTTATATCTATACAATATTACATGTACTCAAACAAGTGGATTTATAAATTTTTGTATTTATAAAAGAAATGTGTCTTTATGATCGACAAACGAAAAGGGATACTGAATGTAGGAAGCATAGACAGTGCAGTAAAGGTGCTCTCAATAAAAAATGAAATGGATAAGGAGAACAATATTATTGTTCAGTGCACACATTTATCTCAAGATCTTTTGATTATACAGAGCTGATGAAAGTATTACGAGTATTAAAAGGACAACTAAAAATATTTGGAAATGATGAATTCAATTTAAAAAATATAGCAATATATAAAGGAACAAACGCCATACAAGCTTGAAACTATTATAAATGTGGAGGAGGCTTGAAAAGTAAAATATATGTGGACAATATAGTGTCCTGATCCTTCATATCTGCCAATCCTATCGGGAAAAGGGCGTGGCGAGTATTTTTTTAAAAACATTCAAAATATCTTCTGATATACATCTTTAGATTACATTTCAGTCAGTAGTTGCTACTTTGTATTATACATACAATATACAACAAATAGCCTAAACTCTGTTTGCACATATAAGTACGAGTATTTTAACGAATTAACTCAGAAAGATTTCTGTATAAAGTCCCTCTCAGGAAAAATAAATATTACATGATACTGTATTGTTAATTTTAATGTTCAAAATTCGCTTATGACAAACTCGTGAAAACTTATTTAAAGATATGCGTATAGTGTATAGTCAAACCTTAGGAGTAATTGAAGATATTTGATCTCGTTCGTATGCAGAAATAATATTTTCATTTCCAACTTATATGCTATGATTTACAATTGAAAAATGCACTCAACTTGAACGGAATTTGAATGATGTCAGAACTCAAAACAGAACCGACGCGCCGCTTCTGTGAGACATGTCGCCGCGACGATGTTTCAGTGAGGTCATGACTCATGTCAAACGCGGTAGCTTCGAAGCATACACAATTTAATAAGCTAGTGAGTGATTCAATTACATATGAGGCATTCTGTATTTTACTTATCAAGTTTTAAAACGATATTTCTTTATTTCAATATTGACTTTATACTATTCTAATTCCTATTCTAATTCCATAAAACGCAGGAAAACAGAAAACAGAGAAAACAGACACTGCAATAATTTTAGTTTTCAGGTAAACCTTAATTACTTATCAAGTTTTAAAACGATTTTTCTTTATTCAAATATCGACTTTGTACTATTCGATCTCTTCTAATACCAGAAACGTAGATAAAACAGATATTTTTGGGATTCGTAAACTGCATAAATATAATGTTTATTTTTTTATATACTTTGTATACAACACTCATATTCATTAAAAAAATTAAAATTAAATATCAAACATGTTATAACAAAAGCATAAACGTTCCAAAATAAATCATTATGTCATTTGTCAAAACTGACTATATTTGTAAACACTTTTATAATATTTTAAATATTTATATAATATCACTGATGAAGGGCTGGTTAGTCCGAAACATGTTTGATTTTTTTAAAATTAAATGTGAGAGTTGTACACAAAGTATATAAAAAAGAAATATTAAACACCTACAACACAAAGTTATGGCGAACATAGAAGAAATGCAAAAATTTCACTGATATATGTATTTTTTGTTCATTTTATAGTATTCTATAATATCTACACATTCAAACAATGTAAGTAGAAAAAAATACACACGATATATTTAAAATAATATTCTATAGAAATCAAAACAGTTGAGCAGTTATTTTTTCTCTATATATAAATTACAGCAAATTGATTAATTACACCACGACCACGGCTCTTAAAAAAATGGATATTACTATTATTATCTTAATTACTTTTTTTATAAATGGTATAAGCACAAAAGCGGTTTTATTGTAATGAAAGAAAGGCGTTAAAACACTGTACTAGAAAGTAGATCGTCATTTACGATTATGAAAAACGAATTTCTTTCTTTTCATCTATCAGGAAATTAAACAGTAATTTCGAATACATTCTACAATGTAATCAGATTAAAAGCATAATAAATACGTGAAGATAAAAAGTGCTAGCACCAAAAGTAACATCTTTTAATGTACGTTTCTATAACGAACAATTTATCATTCCATAATAAAATTAGCAAAGTTTTCCGGTCATGTTTCAAACTATACTAACCCGATAGGTCGTAGAAGGACATTTTTGACCTGGCGATTTTAGGGAAAAAAAAACATATGGTTTTGGAAAATTGCTTTCATCCCTTAACATTTATTAAATTAATATATTTTTTTTAATCAAGAGAATATTTGTGGAAATAATGTTCATTTAATGCATAAACCATTTATATAAACCCATAATTTTTATTATTTTAACTCTTAATTGGACCGAAGAAATATAATTCCCATTTGATATTTTTCATGCTCATATAAATACGGGTTAGTGATACCTACAAAATGATATACCTATAATAAAAATAATACTAAAACATTTGTCGATGGAATGAAAAGAATAATAAATTTGACCATATATATTAACATGTTATTTTTGGTGTATATTTTTATACATCTGAATTAAAAAACAAAAGTATTTAACATAAATAGTTTCCAAACACCCCAATTAAGGGTTAATTATTCAACAAAGTTCAGGTCGAATTTTCAATTAAATTATTTTAATCTGGTATTTTAAAGTCGCATAATATAAATTACTTTTTTTAGATTTCTTAAATATTAAAAAAATACTAATACAATAGTTTATTTTTCAAGCTATTATATAAACGAAAAAAAAAATATAATAAACAATAAAATATTTGAAATGGCTTTTGCTTAATCGATAATGATACTCAATATCAAACGCGATTTATTTAGTTTAAAACTTACAGGGTATGAACAGACCTTGCAACAAAAGCTGCGCAAGTTTAGGTGCCGCCAAGGGCGGGTTAAAAGGCATTATGTGTATTTTCCAGAGCGGATGTGCTTCCAACGTTAGTGCAAAAATGCCGTAAATATCGGAGGCGCCAGACGCCAAAATATCCTCACCACTACACAGACGGGGAAGCTAACAAGGCGAAAAATAAAAAAGCAACATGTCAAAAATACTGATTCATGAACTCGCAAAATCGAATTCAGTTGACCTTTTGACACAGGCTTAAGAAACCACGAGGTCACCTTTGAATTGGGGTTTATTGAATTCGAATTAAAAAAAAATGAAATAAGATTTTTGTAAGTTTGTGTCTATAAATAATAACTACAATAAATGAAAACTTTACTTTGCAATTTGTCAATTTTACATAAAAATGTTGTTCGTATTGTACTTTTTTAAACAAAGGAAATTGTTTGCGTAACGCCAATTTAACTGAAAGTCTGCTATTAACAATCCATAAATAGTAGTTTATACTTCAATGAAAATGTTCAAGGACAGTCTTAGTGGAAAAATATTCAAATATTTGGTTGTTAAATGGTATTTTTTTTGCAACCAATAAAATTTTATTACTAGTATTTTTTAAAGTATATTTTTAGTCATAGGAGCAAACGAGAGATCTGTACGATGACCCAACAACCCTTTATAACGAGCACCGTGAGAACCGGCAACCTAGCATGGATTGGTTACGTATGCCGAAAAGAAGGGACCGGGGCAATCATAATCCTGTACGCGTCAAGACCGACCGGAGTAAGACCTCAAGGAAGGCCTAGACAGTGCCTAATGGATAATGTTCTGGCTGATTTGACTAGGCTGGACGAATCGGACTGCTGGAAAAAGGCGCAGGATTTAAGAGCTTGGAGGAAAATCATCAAGGAGGTTAAAACTTTCAAAGAGTTGTGTGGCCATAGGAAGTAAGCAAGTAAAATACTTTTAGGTTGATACCTAATCTTCTTTAATGTACAAACTTTAACTCGGTAACGACGAAGGTATATCGAAGAAGATTGGGTCACAAACGAAACATGTCTGTATCACATCAAGAAGAGTTGGAAAAAAATGATGCTGAAACTCTTCAAGAGTTGTCTGGCATAGGAAGTAATTAAGTAGATAGAAGAGTTAGCTGGGTCAACATCATTATGAAGATCTTTTAAATGAAGTCAATGCAAATAAAATACTATTTAAAAAAACAAGTTGGTAGTTCATAATAGTGTTCTAGTCTCAAACCTTATTTTACAGAAAGCACTAAGCTGAGAAAAATCTGCATACGAATGCGTGGTACAGTATTAACAAATTAATGATGATTTGTTGAAATAATACTTGTAAGTTATGTGATTATTTAAAAGTGTATAACTTAATTGAGTATTTTTTAAATTTATTTAAGAACCAATTTCCTAAGACACGTAGCAGCTTTTCGAATACGACGTTTAATGTTGGTAGTTAACATTAATGTGAATAACCCAGAAAGCGTTAACCTAAAAAGGTCACATTTTTTCGCATTAATATAAATCCCACCCTAGAAGTTATTTATATAACACGTTTAGTAATATCGTTTAGTAGGTACCATGATAACTGATCGAACAACTTTTATTAGGTACGATACGTTACAATTGCAAAAAACAGTACCCGGGTATTCTAGGTACAGCGTGAATCGCCCGAAATCTAATCATTGACCTTTAATTGCTTTTCATTAAATATTGACAAAAAAATATCACGACGTCGTTAGGCGATAAAAGGTTCTGATAGGGTAATTAAAACACTTATGTAAACTTTATGTTCTATGTATGTCAGATACATTACTTATTTCACGACTTACTTTACCAATTCTAAATATTTGTGCTTAATCGTTTATTTTTTTATCATTTCCATCTGCATCAATAACTTCAACATAAAAAAAAAATTGTGATTAGGATGTGGAACGAAAAATATTCGTATGTACTTAGTTGTAAAAATACTAATTAGGAAAATACATATACCTACGAGTATATAGTCATTTGACCATTATCTACAGCAGTGATTCCCAAAGGGAGACCCCCAGGGGTCTACGACAACTTTCAAGGGGTCCCTGTCAGCCAAAAAAATTGGGGGTCTATGAAATGAAAATGGGGGTCCACGATAGTGGATCTCATGGCGGATAGTCGAAGTCGTTGGTGACTTTTTATTTTATTATTTTATTATTATTATTATTATAGCTTTTTTGGGAAAATCAGTCGATCGAGATCTTGGGAAAATCGAATGATCGATCTTTGCCGAACGAACTAAAAAAAAGGTCCCCAAACGTTTCGACCGGCAGATTTTCCCCAAAAAAAGGTAGACAACAAATCCCGGCTTTTTTGGCCTGATTTAGCTCTGTGTTAGCTTCAAAAAGTACTTTTATAGTTATAGATATCAGGGGATCTACACAAAATAGAAGAAATTGGCAAGGGGTCTACGGGACAAAAAAGTTTGGGAACCTCTGATCTACAATATTTCTCATGAACATATTGTATTCCTATTTAAAAAAAAAATTCATATTATGTTTGATTATTTAAAAAAAATCATAATAAAATTGGCAAAAACAGGCTGTCACCAAGAAAGAGAACGATAATATTTTGAATACAAAAAAGGAGAGAGAAATACTTCGTTTCTCTCCGAAAATAATTCCAAATGCACTCGATGCGCATGCCCTAAAACGTTTTGAATTATTTTGAAATTTGTTCTGATTATTGTTGTATGACAGTAGTGTAGACAACAAAAGGAGAACAATTTTGTATTGTTAATTGTGAAAAAAATATTTACATTAAAATTTAAAACTTATTACTGAGAGAAAATCTTTACTTCTATGAATACTTCACAGGTTGCTACTAGTAAATTATAATGTTTCAAAAATGGCTCTATTTTCTGAGTCAAATCTACCGAATGTAATTATCAATTGGAATATAATTTTATAGAACATAGGTTATGTAACAAAGCGTTATTCTTCTGATTGTATGCTTATTTAAAAAAATGTCAATCGATAAATTATTATTTGAAGAACCCCGAATTGTAGCAGTGTTACCTTAACTTACGTACATTCTGTTTGAATTTATTAAAAGTTCATTTCTTAGACATCCTGTATCGTTATGTAACAATCCAATTGAGAAACCGCAGAAATATTCTATCAAACTTGCGGTTACATCGTTATACTGGTAGATGTAATGTCCACCTCAGATTTACATCAATAAAATCCATAATATTTTATGTATTCGACAGGTAGAACTACAAATTATTATCGTTATTTCTCTCTTGTACATTAAAAAAATCTTGCATTAACAATACCTAAATATACAGTGTTTTTTTTTTAAATATGTATTTAAGATATTCAAGCTGAGGAATTTGTTCAATGTCTTTAAATATTAATATACCCAAATTCTATTATATTTTATTTTTATTTTTATTTTTTTATTTTATTTTTTTATTATCGAGGGTAACAAACAGCAATTACAGTATATGAGTATAAACACATAGAGACAACAAAACAAGGCCAATAACATGCTACCACAAATATTATATAACAACTGACATAAGGTTAAATATATAAGAGTAATAAAGTAACACTTTGATAAGATAAAGAGAAAACTATTAGTAATAATGAATTAAAAATAAAATACAATTTTAAAATGTAAAAGAAAAAAGAAAAAGACAAGAAAAGAAAAAAAAAATAGAGTAACTAATTTCATTCGCCCCGAAGGTTTGCTCCAACCATTTTTTTAAAATCACTTTCATTAAGATGGAACACATCGATGTTACTAAAGCACTTATTGTACGTGTCGCACGTCCGGTACACCGCCGCACTCTGAGCGTAGTTAGTCCGATAAGCAGGAAGGTGGAATATTTGGTTCGCAGTGTGTCTTGTGCGAAGCATAGGGGTATTCAGTAATAATTTACTAAGAAGTTCGGAGTTGTCTATTTTGAAGTGAATGATTTTGTGAAGCAACATCATATCATTGATTGTTCGTCTATTTTCGAGAGAGTCCAAGGAATAAAATTTAAGGGCAGAATTATAATTCGCAAATGACCTGCACATTTTGAAATTAATGTGTTTAATGAAAATTTTTTGGACTCTTTCGATGCGTTGAATATGCGCTGCATAGTAAGGAGACCAAACGGGAGATACGTATTCGAGTAGTGAGCGAACCATGGTTGTATAAAGAACTTTGAGGGCTGTGATGTTCTGAAAGGGTTTGCATGTACGCAATATGAATCCTAATGTCCTGTAGGATTTGTCTAAAATGCCATCAATGTGACTTACGAAAGTGAGTTTCGAGTCCATTGTGACTCCGAGATCTCGCACGCGATCTGAGTTAGATAATCTTGTGTTATTAATAAAATAGTCATGATTGTGCGGGTTGATTTTACGAGAAAACGAAACTTTGAGACATTTGTCAGCATTGAGGGTCAGTTTATTTATCTTACAATAATCAGAGAGTCTGTCGAGATCAGACTGAAGTTTATGGCAATCGGATATGTCAGAAATATTCAGAAAGACCTTCATGTCATCAGCAAAAAGGAGGTGTTTGGAGTAGAGGAAACAGTTGCCAATATCATGAATATAAAGAATAAAGAAGAGGGGTCCCAGATGGGAGCCTTGAGGAACTCCGGATGGAATTCCCACGAAGTCTGACTTGAAGCCACCAATCACCACAGCCTGTCTTCGATTTTTGATATATGAATTTATCCATCTTAGAAGGTCACCGTGGATTCCAAGTCTGCCAAGTTTATCTAGGAGTACGCTGTGGTTTACCTTATCAAAAGCTTTGGCGTAGTCAGTGTATATGGCATCAGTTTGGAGTCCGCGGTGCATGTTCGAAATAATATAGTCAGTGAACGGTATCAGATTGGATAAAACAGATTTGTTACGGAGGAAACCATGTTGTTGATCACTCAGAACACATTTAAGAGAGGGATATAATTGGTCATATACAATACGCTCGAAAATCTTACTAATGGCAGATAAAATGGAGATTGGACGATAGTTCTTGATGAAGCTTTTGGGTCCTGATTTGTGAACTGGAATAATAAAGGCTTCTTTCCATTTATCTGGAAAGCAACCTTCGGATAGAGAACGGGTAAAAAGGATAGAAAGAGGTTCAGCGAGGGTTTTTGCACAGTTAAATAAGTATAATGGCGGTATTCCATCACTTCCAGCACCTTTGTTGGGGTCGACACCTGATAAATATCTGGCGAGTGTGTTCCTGTCTGTAAGACAGCTTCCGATGTTAGTGGTGTTTGAGGGCTCGTAGGAGTTTATAGTACTGGGGGTAGTGTCACAATCAAAGACAGAATGAAAATAAGTGGAGAACGCATGGCTGATATTTCTGCCACCACTTATTGATTTATTATCATCAATAGACATTATCTTTGGAAGGGAGTTATTCTTGTACTTGCTCTTGACGAATCGCCAAAAGGAGTTTGGATTATTAGTAATATTCATTTCGGTAGAGTGAATATACTCAGAAAAACATTTCCTGGCCATACGCTTTTGGCGAGTTCTCAGCAAAGAAAAGGTGTGATAATCAAGGGAATTTTTATATTTGGTAAACCGCTTGTGATATTTGATCTTTTCTTTGGTAAGTTTTATGAGGGAACTATTGTACCAAACTGGAAAATTGGAGTTACTCTTAAAATGTCGGAGGGGTATAAATTGCTCAATGGAGTTATTCAACACGATATAAAAGGCATCTACCGCAGCGTTGAGGGGATATGTGGATAGAATATTTGACCAATTAACCTCAGATAAAAAAATATTAATTGATTCATAGTCTCCATGTTTAAAAAGATGAACGGCTCGTTGGGGTTCACGTAGTAGCTGAGAAGGTTCAAATGATAGAGTTAATTCAATAGCTGGGTGATGGGAATCCTCGGGTACAAGTGGAAAAGCAGATCGAGACACTCCGGAGACAAAATGGGAAGTACTAAGTATAAGATCCAAGGTACGATTAAGTAAGTTTTTAATTGAATTATACTGGTGAAGACCGAGAAGAGACATATAGTCCACAAGTAAAGTAGAGCAGGTAGAGGAAAAATTGGAAGGAAGCAATGATTGGTCGGTTGTGTTACAAGACCAGTCAATGTCTGACATATTAAGGTCACCTAGAATAAGAAAGTCGTCTTCAGACCGGTCAGTAACTAGCCTGGAGAGTAAATTTAGGAAGCTGTCAACACAATTAGCATAGTTAGATCCCTTGGGTATGTACACACAAGCGATGTTTAGATTATTTCTAGGGAGGCCGTTCGCACCACGTGTTAGTGATATCCAAATGGATTCGGCGTCACAAGTCCACTCTGGTCGAGCAACGGGATTAAGGTGGGACAAGCATGCTAGCAGTATTTGTTCGAACTACATAAGATTTGTTTTATAAACTTATGTGTGTAATTCCAAAATAATATAATCAAATGATTTTACTGAAAACAAGAGACAATTCTTTTACTTTTGTCTTTATTTCGACAGCTAGTCTAAATAAAGACAAAATTGGAAGTAGTTAAAAAACATCGTTTTATTTAATTATTATCCAAAATAATACGTTTATATGCAACACTTAATTTGTGATCTAAGTAAGCTATACTTGGAGCGAAACCGGTCGGTAGTATAAACAATGGTGTTAAATAAAATATTTAAGTATAATAAAGTAACCCCAACTCCTTTAAATAAGGTTCGGATATTGCTGACTTCGCCGACAAGGACTAGGATAATACAACTTCACCAAAAATCTAGAATCCTGGTGATGGATACATAGGGCAAGGAAGGTGCATCCATGTGCTGTGTTACTATAACTATAATACCAGACCTCCTTGGCACAAATTCAGACAAACCATCCACCACGATGGCAAGATAAAATGTGAGACATGGTTATTTTTAGGGCCATCTCTACAAAACTAGCCCACCAAACGTTTTTTACGACTCTTTAAACACCCTTACCCATAGGATCCCTACGGGGGCGGTACTGATATAATATGTATTTTTAAGGCATCTAAGTTAAAGAATATTTATCCATTTTCAAATATCATATTTCGAAGATTTCTCTCCAACGCCAGGATATCAATATAAACTTTATCAAGTATTTTTACAGGACTCGTCCTCGTGGAAGACCTCCTAAAGGATAAAAGAACAGCTGGGAATCAACTCCACAGTAGGAGCAAAATCTGGAGAATGGACCACATAGGTTTACAATACGGAAAAATAAGAATAATGTATGAGATAATATAATTATACATGTTAGACATTTTTCTTTAAATTATCATATCTAAATTGATTGAATGTTAAAAAAATCAGATAATTAATCCGTATATGTACATAGTTACTAAAAATCTAATAGAACTTACTCATGTGTCAAAATTCTATACGTAATGAATACAACTAATCCCTCTGGGCGTACAAATTTATTCGAGTGTCAAACAATAAAAGTCCACAGATAAGATAAACATCGACGAGGAATTAATGTTTCATTAGTTGAAGCTCCTATTAGATAATAATCATCCTTATCGAAAGTTTACACCCCACAATATAGATCTAATATCAACAAGAATATATTGTATAATACCTTTGCATATAATATCAAAATAAAATATACTGAATGCATTGTAGAAAACAAAATAAACAAGATACGCTTCAACAATCCTTGTAACTATCTCGGGAGGTCTGCGCGGGTCTTCATGGACAGAATTGTAAATCTCTAGTTGATTATATTATGAATGGGTGTCTTCGTTCAATATTTAAGGTCTTTTGGCCTCAGACATTGTTTAATACCGTTCTCTGGATAATATTTGGCGACAGGTCAATCAGAGATAGGACCAGGCTTGCAACACTCAGGTTGTACTGAACTGGTCCCCTGCGGGCGGAAAGAGGAAGCAAGGGAGACCTAGAGCTGTCGGAGAACCATGCAGGACGAGGTTAATGGGCAGGCTTCACTTGTAGTGTTTTAATTTAAAACATTAAAGAACAATACATTTATTTGAATGCCTGAACATTTGTGTTTGTTACGGATCATTTTCCAATATTAAAAGTGTATTATTATACATGAACAATGCGGTGTATGATATTGTAAATATCTAAATATGTATCTAATACGACAAAGGCGAGGCAACAATTCAAACCACGCCCTTCAATCATAATCATAGCTTGAATTGCGATACTTATCATTCATAATTTAGAAGACTATACATGCGAGTACCTATTTATTGTGCGGAGAGAGAAGGAATTATATAAAACAAATCTAACCAATTTTTCGTACAGGCAAGACAGCCATTTGTAACCACTGTTACATTGAAATTTGAATTATAGAATTAGACCAGATATACATAGTTTAAGATAATCTAGAAATCTATGAATTAAAAAAAATAGCAACTCACTTTGAGCAGAGAATTGCTGCTTTTTATCCAAATGCATTAACTTATAATTAATTATAAAAATAAACATAGTCCACGTACTATGTAGTTCTGATTTAAAAAAATCAAAACGCTGTTTTATTCTTTAAATGAGTATTTATTTAAAAAAAACAACTAAATTTTGATTTAACTATTGCAAATTGAATATCTTTGCATATTCAAAGAAGCTAGAAACCGGCTCCATTATGTTTGAGATCATCTCTTTCTTCTTCCTTGCTGAGGGCAGACAAGACCTGTGAAGTGGATTCCCAACTGTCCTTCCATCTTTTAGGCGGTTTTCCTAGAGGAGGTATTTCACATAGACCTTTCGTTTTAAACATTCGGGTATTTGACGTACTACGTTATATTCATCAATTGTTTCAAATGATCAAATAATTAGAATTTTTAAGGTGATTTTTCGTTTAATTTGGTTGCTTAAACGACATGCGTGAAGCATTATAGGCGTAAGAAATACAAGAAGAAAAAACGAAAATATTATTTATGAATAATGCGTTTATAAATTTCAGTCACGCCATTATGAAAGCGAAAACATTGTTGTCAATGTAAAATCGAGTCACGTATATACAAACAACAAAAGCTCTCGAACAGAACACGCATAAACTTTGCTTTATTAGAAACTCGATAAATTAACAAACACGTTTTAATTACATTCACAATAACAATAAAGATATTATGTGCTTTATAGGGTTTGTAAATATTTCCTTTCGAAAATGAACCTTATGTACTACTAGCATTGTAATGCGGGCAAGGAACTTGCTATAAAAAATCTGATAAATGATGTAGGGGAAAACCGTATGAAGAAATGAAGGAATTGTGTATGGTACCAGGCACTAACCTATTTTCAATGGAACCTTTTTAATAACGTTGTTATAACCCGAAATCGATTTTTTGAAAAAAATGATGAAAGCGTTTTTGAAATCAGGTTCATAATAGATTTTTTTCGATGCTCGAATGTTGGGGATGAGAACGATAGAATAAAAGGTAAAATAAAAATAACATATAGATTGGAATACCTTTCAACGAGTTCATAGTTTGGGTCAAAGGGTCAAAAGGGTTAAATTATAGAAATTTAAATGAAAAGTTTAATCTGGTTTAATAAAAATGGTTGGGGCAGGCAACAAAGTGAATGGTGCACCTAAAGTTTTCATCGCAAACAAAAACATATCCAAAAAAGCTAAAATCGCAGTGCACAATGGTGTTCTTATACCGACCCTTATGTATGGAAGCGAAGCATGGAACTGGCAAAAGAAGGATGAAAGTAGAATAAATTCAGTAGAAATGAGATCTCTTAGATTAATGTGCAGATACTCTATGTATGATAGAGTGTCGAATGAAAATATAAGAAGTGAATGCGGTGCGAATGATGGTGTTATGAACAAAATAATGAAAGGATCATTAAGATGGTTTTGGACACACGAAAATAATGAATAAAGAAAGAATGGTAAAAAATGTTATATGTTAACGGTGTAAATGGAACTAAAAAATAGAGGAAGACCGAGGAAAACGTGGCACGATCAAATTAATCAAATATTGAATGTCGGCCACGTGAGGAGTCAGAGAAATCGACACGTGTGCATGACACGATGTATGAATGTTGAGGAAGTGAGAGAAATATGTCAGGAAAAAAAAGTGTGGCAGTCTATTCTTTCTCTCTACCCCTTCGGGGAGACGGCGTGATGGTTAGTTAGTTAGTTAGTTAAGTTTAATCTGATAAACCCTTGTGTCTAGAATTTGTTCATACCTGTGAATAATTTATAGACATATAATAACAGGCAAAATCAATATTGCAAAGATCCCCGAAACGAATGAGGATAAAAAAAAAATAGTTAACATTGATTTAAGGTGAATAGTTAATCCTTAATCAACGTTGATGGAGATAATATATTTTTATTTCAAATTGATATAAGGCAAAAGTTACAAGGTTAATTATTATAGTTTATTAAGAAATGGTTATATCATGAATAAAATGTCGAATAATACATAATAAATGCTACAAAAGTACAAACACAACGTATGTTTTGAATTATTGCCCGCGCATAAGTCACAGCAGGAACAAACTCGTAAATCACTGGTAATTCAGTATCTATTATATGCGATGAGTAAAAATTCTTAATATTATTATTTATTGAAATAAACAATGAATATAAAAAATACACGCATACCCGTACACATCAATAGCAAAATTCTAAATATATTTTTAATATATTATATGTTTTTATTTACTATTGTAAGGAAATCGAAAGAAGAATTACAATTGGCAACAAAACATTCTTCTCTCTACTACCAGCGTACACTGGAAAACCAAAAATCATCCTGTATAAAACAATCATCCGAACAGCAGTGACCTATGGATGTGAGGCGTGGACAATGACAGCGAAATCCGCAGAGCGACTGGATACTTTTGAGAGAAGGGTGCTGCGCAGAATTCTGGGACCTGTGAATGACGGTGAAAGCTGGAGAGTGAGGCATAATGACGAGCTGTACTATATTTACAAAGCTCTCAGTCTCTCCACACAGGTCAGACTGAATAGACTGAGATGGACCGGTCATGTGCAGAAGATGCCGTCATCGCGAACCCCAAAAAGATTGCTGGAGTGGCACCCAGGTGGTAGAAGACCAATTGGACGACCAAGGCTGCGATGGGAGGATGAAGTTGGGAGAGATGGGGCGAAATCGTTACGAGTGTCAGATTGGAGGGTCGAAGCGGAGGACATGAGGAGTTGGAGGCGAAGAATACTGGAGGCTAAGGCTCGATATGGGCTGTAGGCCCATCGAAGAAGAAGAAGTTACTATTGTGCCCAAAAAATATTTACCTATAAATTAATTAATTTTTTTTGTTATAAAATGATTGATTTCAAAGAGTTTTCAATTTGTACTTGAGTTATTGAATTCCAATCACATTAATGAACGTGTGATTTGCCAGTACGCGTCAAAGAAATACAAACAAGTTCCTAACCCATTTTCCTCGGAACTTGATTTCACAACAAGGAAAATAATCAATATTTCCTGAAACGCTTACCTGTTTACCGATTTACAATGGTGATACGTGCGTATATATGTAAAGTATAATACGGAGAAATATAAGGGGCTTAAGGGCACGCAACGTGAGTGATAGTCGTATATAATTAGTAGGAAGAGTCCTTTGTATTACAATCAAAGATTAATTCAATATTATTAAAGTTGTTTAAAAAAATATCATTAACTATGTAATTAATTAATATTAATTTATTAATTTTTGCGGGACGTGTTGCCAAATTGGTAGATGATAGATGGACCAGAAAGGTGGTGGAGTGGAGACCCCGCAAATGTAAAATGAACAGAGGGAGACCCCCCAACGATGGTCCGATGACATTCGAAGAATTGCTGGCGATTGGATGCGAAAGGCACAAGACAGGAATACGTGGAGAAATATGGGGGAGGCCGATGTCCAGCAGTGGACGACAACGGCTGTTTAAGTAAGTAAGTAATTTATTAATATCTATATGCCTCAAATTATTATTATATTGTATCTTTGTCACGTTTCAATGTCTCATTTCTATGTGTGATCTCATTGTCTCGTTTTATTTGTTTCTTACGTCTTATTTTCATAATTATCATGGATCATTTTTTATTTCCTTATTATTTCATATTTTCTCTGTATAAATGTCTCAAAATGTACAAATTCATAAGTTCGCATAACTCGTGAGAATACAATGCCATATTTTTGTATCGTATGTTAGTAAAACAATAGAAAGAATTTAATCGTAAGAATCAAGTATATTTTGTCAACAAGATTCCATTATTTTACAGTAATAATACGCAGATTTTTTATTAATTCTAAAAATCGCCTTAAATCATTAAATATAATAGTTAATATTGAAGAAACCGTCTGTTTCCTAGAAGTTTAATTAAATTTCACGCGAGTGACACGATTCACATGGGAATTATCGAAGGACGAAAGAATGTTAAATTTAGAAATATGTAGGTATCATATGTTTGGAGGTTAACTAGTTTCATTGGCGTCGCTGATAGCAATTACCAGGATATTTAATTTATAGGGTTATCAATTATATGTTGGGGTCCTTATTGATTTAAAGCTTAAAAGAGGATAAATCAATGAATGTTTTCCAAACGGTGCGAGAAATTCGCCTATTATTAAACACAATTCAAAATCATTTAGAAAAGTGTAAATTTTAATTTTTTTCAATCATTTTCTTATTGTATTGAAGTTATTTTCCCATAGCTAAAATTATAATCTCAACAGTTAACTAATACTATTTGTTGGCCCGTTCAATTTACCGTATACATTCATAGTAAACACATTAATTAACATTTGTAGAATATCATGAATATGTGAAATCTTCTATGGTAATATATTGCATTACTTGCAGATTAATAGGAGTTGTTTTGACGTCAAGTATTTTTTCGTGAGAACGAATTAATGCGATAAAAAGCGGTGCGAAAATCGTGTGAATATAGGTATTTTATGTTTGGACTTCATTATCAATATAATAAGATATGTGTGGAGAAGGCGTGATGAATATTATGAAAACGATGTTTTAATTTATAAAAATTCGTCATTATGGAATTCCAGTGTTAACGCCTTAAGTTTATCTAAAATGAATATTATTATTTATATACCCCTTCGTATAAATGTATGGATAATCTTATGATATAATTAATTAATACGTAAAACACTTAAAGACATTTTTTATAGTCATGGGTATTTATCTATTGTTTTAAATATTTGTTGAACTTATAAAAAAATACAAGGTAATGAAAAAAAAAAAAAAATCTTTTTAAAATGCATATTTTGTTAAAATTCACTGATGTTTGTGTCTTCGATCGATTTCGGCAGCTCGCTGCCATCTTCTGGTAGACCTTCTACCAGAAGATAGCAGCGAGCTGCCGAAACCGGTCGAAGACACAAACATCAGTGGATTTGAACCAAATATACATTTTAAAACGATTTTTTTCTTCATTATTTACAATGAACTTCGACCACGAATTTTCGAATAACAACATCTTTTTTTATAATAGATACTGAATGGTTTTGAAATATTGCATATTTAATTTTTTTTTTGAACTTTTCACAAACATGTTTTCGGCAACAGATGCCCATCTTCAGTGTAAAACTATTTACACTAAGATGGGTATCTATGATCCGAAACATGCTTGTGAAGGTGCAAAAAAGTGTCGTGAAAATATAATGTTTTTAACTCGTAGCCCGCTACGACTGACTTTTGTCAGATTATCAAGTCGTGCGCATTAGGATGTCGAGTATGTGTATGACGTTCGAAGAAGATACTGACAAAATAATTCATCTCTGTAATTATTTCGTTTATAGCAAAATATCACTTTAAAAGTGACATTTTATTCAAAATGCGTAGACGAAGAATGTGCCGCGTAGGGATGACAGATAGAGTAACGTTTGCTTATCGGTTTAAGGGTTAAAAATATTCAAGTGTGAAATTTTAACTGAAAATAAGAATGAAATTAACACTATGTGAAAATCAGAAATATTTGTGATTGTCCCGACCACTCAAGAATTGAACCTTAAAATAGTTATGTTAATCGCCCTTCTTATTTATCAATAATTATGTTTTTCGAATAAATATATTCATAGTTCAATTTTTAGTAAGAATTTTCAATTATTTACAGTAAGGTTATGTAAAACACACATTTCAATATAAAATGATGTACCACTTTTCAACGTGATACATTTATTACGTGTATGAATATGTATTCACAAAACCAATATAACGTACCTACTAACATGATTGTCCACAAATACCCCAAATAATGTCTAGGGTGACACAAATAATGTTAGTACAAATTCTAATCATGTCACCTATAGGCAAGTAAGTAGGTCTCTTCAAATCAATACTCAACAAAAAGTATTTCATATCAACTTTTTTATCAGTAATAATTATGATTTGATTGATTTTATCTACGTGTGCAGTAGCGGAATATGATTTTTCTAAAATTTGTGAACTAAAAAAATCTTATTGTTTAAAGTTTAAATGTATAAGAATCTTATTTTGAATAAATCATAAAGCGAAAAGTTCAATAGTAAGAAGTCTTCTGAAAAGATACTTTCGCAAGCGCCCTTTGCTGTAAAAATATCCCCTTTAAGGCGACTATGACAAGTTTTGCAGTTTGCACAACTTGTCAGATACATAAATTGTTATGAATTTTCTAAATGTGTATTTTAAAGAAACAAACAGCGATTGTAATACACGCATATAAGCATACATAAACAATAAAATACAACAACAACAACAAACCATCACGCCTTTTCGCCGTAGGGGTAGGCAGAGCGAATGAACCGCCACACTACTGTATATCCTGTTACACCCTTCTAGATTCCTCCACATTCATACAGCGAGTCATACACGCACGTCGATTCTTCCGACTTCTAACATGACCAACCTTTAAAATTTGATTAATTTGGTCATTACATGTTTTCCTCGGTCTACCTCGACTCCGCACTCCATTTACATAATTAAAGTATACTTTCTTAACCATTCTTTAATTTCAACACAAAAAAACACAATAATTTCTTGTGTTAAGCTCTACAAAATAAATCTCAAAACATGATTATAGCTACGAACTTAGAAAAATAGGTAAATTATTATTATTGAGTTTTAAATTTAAAATAAGAATAGTTAAAATTGATACATTGTATAGTTGAGATATATTATATATTGTATTCAGTTTTAAATTTAAAATAATAATAGTTCTAATTGGTATAATTGGTGATTGAATTCCTACTTATTTATTAATTACATTACAAGAGTTCTTAGACTATAAATAACTGTTAAATTAACCATCATGTTGATTTTCCGTAGGGTTAGACAGAGAGAATAGACCGCCACAATGTTTATCCTGAAAACCCCCTTGATATTCATTTACGTGTATATGTACGAGTATATATCGTGACACGCACATTCGTAGATTTTTTCGATTTCGAAAATAGATTTAAGTAAGTGATTTATTTAGTCAAGCCATATCTCACTCGGCCTTCCTCGACATTTTTCCATACAACTATAAAATCATTATTCCCTTATTTATTCGTTATATGAATACAAACTATTTTAGTAACATTTTCTTAATCGAACTAAGGACGCAATAGTCTGCCTTACATTTCTTGGTCATTTCTCCCACGACTTACATAAATTAATACAGTATATTAGTAAAATATATATAATTCATTCAACCAAACCATAATACGTACTCTAGTATTGAAACTTGAATTTATATTTAAAAAAATCCCAATTTGATTTTGATAATGAATCGTTCATTTTGATAAAAGTAAAACTAACTAACTAACTAACCATCATGCCGTCTCCCCGAAGGGGTAGGCAGAAAGAATAGACTGCCACACTTTTCTTTCCTGACATATTTCTCCCGCTTCCCCAACATTCATACATCGTGTCATCCACGCGCGTCGATTTCTCTGACTCCTCACATGGTCGACATTCAATATTTGATTTATTTGATCGTGTCACGTTTTCCTTGATATTCCTCCATTTCTGGTTCCATACACATCGTTCACATATACTTTTTTTACCATTCTTTCTTCATTCATTCTTTCCATATGTCCAAACCATCTTAATGATCCTTTCGTTATTTTGTTCATAACACCATCATTCGCACCGCATTCACTTCTTATATTTTCATTCGACACTCTATCATACACAGAGTATCCACACATTCGTCTAAGAGATCTCATTTCTTCTGCATTTATTCTACTTTCATCCTTCTTTTGCCAGTTCCATGCTTCGCTTCCATACATAAGGGTCGGTTGACAGAATTATTCTTTCAGAAATAATAATATAATATTGAATTCAGCAATTCAATAAGTCTTCATAAAAAAATTAATATAAAAAAACTCTCTTGAAAAAATGCTTTCACTTGATTAAAATGTATATATTTTAAATACGCAGTTAATGATTTAGGTGTTAATTATAGATAAATAAAAACTTATTTAAATATAATAAGAAAAAAAAACTGACCATTTTGGTTGAGTTGGTTTCTCTTTAGTACAGACAGGAAGAAATCTGGTGCAGTCTTGCGGTTGCGTTTTATCACAGAGCTTACAATGACTGAAAAGTTTACTGATCTCTTTTCAAATAATATCACGTACGGTGAGGTTGTATGGAGCGACCGAGCGATATAGTCAGCTAGGAGACCGACGCCAAAGTGAGGGGCGGGGCCCGGCGTCTACGCTTTTATAACGCGGCCGCAAGGAACAATGCCAACCGAAATAGAGGTTTTAAAACCAAACCACCAAATAAAAATGTTAATTCATTCTCATAAACAAAATAACGATTTAACATTGAGATATGCACCATTTTATTAAGTGTCTAAAATGCTGAAATTTGTGAAAATTTGTTACTGACAGCGACAGCTCATGCGAAAATTTGCGTTCTATATATTATATTTGTATTGAAAAAATCTTTTGTTGACCATGAATTGTTTCATATTTTATAATTTAAACTGTGTGTAGTGGTGTATTTTTTTTAAACGTTTCAAGTAATTAATAATAAAACAGATTTTGTTTTATTACTGTAATAAAATCATTCAAAGCGAATTAAAAATAATCTATCGTATGCTTGATTGATTTGTTACTGAGAATCGAAATGGATTAAAGAAAGATGTTTTCACAGCACGGCTCGTCAATTTTTCTAGGAATAAAACACGCAATCAGACATGACGAAACCTGTAAAGATTTAATTATTTTTATTCTCTTCTTTAATTCACTACTTCATATAGCTAATGACAATCGTTCGTTATATTATAAGTGATCCGGGGAAATCGAAAGTACTTATATTATTTGTATATTTAGACACTTAAAAAAACTTATACGAAATTTCAATGGAATTCACTGCATTCAAGTTAGTGGCCTTTCCAGAAACTTCCCGATTACTCAGCACACCTTTCCAGATATGAATATGCAAAAATAGAACAAACATAATGAATCCGAATGAAAACCTCTGTTTTATAGAAGTTTTATTGAATTTGATGGGAATGACATGTTTCGTATTACTAAGACATTATAAAATATCTTGTCTGAGCAAGGCGAAACATATCATTCTCATAAAATAAAATAAAAAATATTTTTAACGAAGTAGTATTTTATTTATTGATAGTTTTCTATTTTCTAAAGATAGCAGACGTAGATTTTTATCGGAATAAATTATTTGTTAGGGAGTTTAAAGGCAATATTCTTTGCGTATTTACGTAGTAGTAGAAACATTGTTTGCGTATTTACGTATACTTATAACATAATTACATTTTTCATTATGATGACTCAATAAAACTTATAAAAAAAAAACAACAACATGAGTCTAGAGTAATGAAAACATTTTCTAAATTTATTTTTAGATAAGTTCTACGAATCCAGATATATTTTTTTAAGTCGTGCAATAAAGATAAAATCAAATTATTAGCATATTTACAATAATAACAATTTAAACCAAAACTAAAAAAATACACTAAAATAAAAACGATAATCGAAAACACGATCTCTTGCTTTAGTTAAAATGCGATTACCACAAGTCATTTTTCATGATTTTTCATATAACATTTTAAATAGGTAATAATACCAAAATAACATAATCTTTCTTAATAATATTTTTTTCTATACCTGTTTGGTTGACAAAGAAATAAAAAAATATTTAAAAGTATATGGTAAAATCTTCTTGTTTCTGGGCCATGTCAGGTCCCACCGACGTTGACTATCACTTGAGAGAAGGCGTTTCTATCCCTGGCATTTGGAAACAGTTCCTAAGCCAGTTTTTAAGCCAGTCTTGTCCCTTATGTCGCGGAGTCAGGAGATTCGCCTCCTACAATACCATTACTATTTATTATTTATTATATATCATGGTATAATAAAATCACGAGATTTGATTGCTAAAAATTAAAACCCCAGTTGCAGGAAATTATGAAGGCCACCGAAGAGACATAGGGATGGCTGGATATCATCATCCCAGGAAAGTTCACAGTCACAAACAGGTCATACGACCTAAAACATGAGGAAGAGGTAGAAATTTGATAATCATTTCGGCATTTATCTACCAATTTCAAAAGTTGTTTCTATACATATTTTGAACGAGTTCGGAATTAGTTCAAGTAAGTTATGGCGGATTTGAGCGTTGCACACTAGTTTACTTTACTATGATTCACCAAAATTGGTGATTAAAGGATCAAATGTAGAATTTTGAAACATTATGGAAATACTTGAAATAGAGGAAAACGTGGCACGATCAAATCAATCAAATGTTAAATGTTGGCCACACAAGGAATCGGAGAAATAGATGTGCGTGCATGACAAGATATATTAATGTTGATGAAGCGAGATAAGTATGTCAGGAAATAATAGTAAGGCGGTTCATTCCTTCTACCTACGTCTTCGGGGCGACGGCGTGATGGTAAGTTAGTTTCTTTTTCTGTTAGTATTTGATAGTTTCTACTATACAATATGGTTAATGTATATTTTTTAAATACTGGTCAAGTTACGTAATATTAATTAGTAGGGAGATACAAACATAGCATTGGGGTAGCTTCTCTTTGCGTGCCGTCGAGGGGCTGGCTCAGTCAAATTATTCCCGAACATGAAGTGGCTATCACTGCCGCGGTCTGGCTGGTCACGTAATGTTTTTGGATTAGTTGTGTCTGATTACGAAGAATGAAGGAAAATTGTTAATGTTAGATGGTTACGGCAAACACATACAATACAGTAAAATAAATTAGTACATATTGCCAAATAGGCGCTTATTTCTTACCCATGTTATAAATAAAGATTCGTGTATATAAACAATGTTAATATCTTTGTAAACAACAGTATATTCAAAAATTTAAATTAAATTAATATAAACATGTTTTGGACACAGAAGCCCTTCATCGGTGTAGTTAATTTCTTTGTAAACCATAAATAAACTAAATAAATATTTAATTTGATTACAAAATAATATACACAAAATAAATATTTAAATTAATTGCGGTCAGTTTTGACAGATATTGATATTTTTAAGTGCTGTTTAAATTAATTTATAAATATTTAAATTAATTGCGGTCAGTTTTGACAGATATTGATATTTTTAAGTGCTATTTGCAAAGAGATATACATTATTTAACGACTCCGCAACACAAAGTTATGGTGAACATAGAAGAAATACGTATATATAAATTAAGAATTCTATATAAATGATGTCTTTTCAAATGTTTGTTTTTTCTAAATAACAATTTTTAATATTTCTGTATATTACCATCATGTATTATTATTATTTAATATTATTTATTAGTTATTACGGGTAAAAAAAATTAAAAATTAGTACTTGTAACAAGCCTAGTTTAATTTGAATTACTGTGTCGAATTTTAAATGCGTTTTTATATGTCTTTCTTTGTTTAGTTTTTATAATATTTTTACACCTGAAGATGGAGGTATCTTCCTAAACATGTCGTGTTTTTAAATATTTTTTAAATACAGGATGGATTAAACAAAGTTATTTTCAATTTCCCAAGTAAATAAAAAATTGATTGAAAAAGAAATTTGAATTTCAAACAAAAACTAATACATTTTTAATGAGTCCCCAGTGGTATCAACATGACTCGGTTGTACGATCTTTCTCTTTCCGAGTGAATGTTCTATTTAACTGGATTCATTTGTATTTTGAAAAAAGTAGATTTTTTATTGTAAAGTAAGTTATTTTTTAAAAAATATTGTCATCTAAGTTATTTAGAAATTTATACAATAAATTGAAACATTTACAAATATGTATCTGTTAAACGAAAAAATAACAGATTTTGAAAGGTTCTTCGTTCCGAGAATAACTAATATAGTTTATATTTATTTTTATATAAGCCGATGATGGAAGTAAAATAATGACTAAACGTGTCCGAGAGATTTTGTAGAATAATGTATAAATACTTTGTCGTATAGTCATTAAATTAGTTCAACTGGATTACTCATATTCTTCACTTCATTGGAAATGTTACGGAAATATCTAGTTCTACCGATGACAAAAAAAAAACACAATGCTTACAGATCATGGGGAGTTATAATAATAACTATGATGTCACAAAATAACATTTGGGATAAACGTTTTTTTTTGTAGTGTCATAAGTTAAAACTGAAAATAATATAATCTAAAGCTAGAATAAGAGACGGCACGAACGTTAGATTTGTTATATAATACTTGAATTATATATCTTCACAATACTTAACGGCGAATTGTTTTATATCACTGTTTTTTCTATATATTAATTTATTTTTGTCGAAATGTTTCGAAGGTTTTATATCTTCATCACTGGGAGAACTATATACCTACCTTAACTAACCAAACATATTAAAAACCGAAAACAAGACTTGAAGAATGTAACACGTTCAAAATATAATTAGACAAAGTAACAAGGTCTTAACAATAACATGAGCATAATTGGTTAATATTTTATGTTTGAAATATTTCTTGAAATATCCCTTTAGTAATTATAATAATTACACTAAAGCTATTGATTTAGTAAAATAACTGTTCATATTTTAATGGTTATCTCACCCATTAAATAAAATAAAAAAAACTAGTTAACAATGTTAAGGGTATTCAGATGATATGGTTTTATGGTTTTTGGAATTCCACAGTGTTAATGCATTAACTTTCAATAAAAACATAATTAATTTATGGAATTTATTCAAAGTGAAGAAGTGTTTGAACGTTCCTAGAATCGCGTTAAACTTCATACGAACGGATAATAAACAGTGCACAATCGCACCCAATCGCCTCAAGCACCAAGTAATTGAAACGATTCTTCATGGTATTCGGCTCACGTGACATGACCGCCAGCAAAAAGCTGTAAAGCGAGTCAAATTCCGGATGTTGTGAATTTCAGTTAAAATGCTCAAATTCAAGGTAAAAAAAACACATGTTTGAAGCAGCATCGTGTACTTCAAACGCTTAATGTTATCCGTCTGATTCGTGATGACTATTTTTGTGCAAGAAAATGCAAATTTATTTAAAAGCCCGCAGTCAATATGCGAAAGTACAAGTCATCGCCTGAGAATCGGCCGATGTATTGAAATAACAAATTGAGAATAAAATGTAGCTTTACTTGAGCGATTTACAAAAAATCATTTTTTAATGTAAAATTATTTGATCAATGTTATATAAAAGATAAAAACTAACTAACTAACTAACCGTCTCCCCGAAGGGTGGCAGAAAGAATGAACTACACACTTTTCTTTCCTGACATATTTATCTCGCTTCCTCAACATTCATACATCGTGTCATGCACGCGCGTGATTTCTCTGCCCCTCACATGGCCGACATTCAATATTTGATTTTTTTGACCGTGCCACGTCTTCCTCTATTTTTGGTTCCATTTACATCGTTAACATATATATTTTTTAACATTCTTTCTTCATGCATTCTTTCCATATGTCCAAACCATCTAAATGATCCTTTCATTATTTTGTTCATAACACCATCATTCGCACCGCATTCACTTCTTATATTTTCATTCGACACTCTATCATACACAGAGTATCCACACATTCGTCTAAGAGATCTCATTTCTACTGCATTTATTCTACTTTCATCCTTCTTTTGCCAGTTCCATGCTTCGCTTCCATGTATAAGGGTCGGTAGAAGAACACGATTGTGGACTGCCATTCTTGCTTTTTGGATAGGTTTTTGTTTGCGATGACAACTATTAGTGCACCATTCACTTTGTTGTCTGCCCCAACCCTTCTTTCAATATCCCCCTCTACTCGCCCAAAAGATAAATGTTTTAAGTAATATATTAATGACAAATCAGGAGGACAAGATCCATAGTTTCATGTTGAAAGCATAATCTTTCATATAGTCCTCAAGATGATTTTTTTTATTATAAGGTGCACAATTTTTAAATGAGGAATAATTCTCATGTTTGACGACCTCTGCGTAATAATGTTTATTGTCTTTTCTATGGATGAAGCAGACCAGACTTGATATAAACAAACACAACTGCTTTTATAATTATGTAATATATAAATTACAACTCACAATGTTTGAAAGATATTTACCTACACAAAACGTATTATAAGCTAATGAACAACATTGTATTGCACAATAAGCTATCGTTTGAATATTACTTACATTTATTATTTCCACAAAGAGGTAGTGTTTAACTCAAACTCTTATCAATTTTTAAAGCGTTGATTCACTTAACCCTAAAAAAAGAACCCTTTGCACTCCATAATCATATTTTTACGCATCACTAAGTGCTTAACTAATTCACAAAAAGGCATACAAAAGGAGTTTTAATAAAAAAGTTTGTTCGAAATAGTGTGAAGAGTATAGTGACAATAATTTTTGTGAATATTATATTGCGCATCGGGATCTCGAGTGTTTATTGAGGAAGATATAGCTTTAATCAATTATCGCTATAATGATTTGGTTTGTAAGAAAATATCATTTTAAAAGTGTTATTTTATTTAAAAAGCGCCGACAAAGAATATGCCGCATAACAATGACAGATGGAGTTACGTTTGCTTAGTGATCTTAGGGTTAAATTTTGAGTCATATATTGTAATTTCGAGTCTAGCTCAACATAGGAGTTGGCGTAAGAAATACTCAACTTTTTGAGTGGTGAGGGTTAAGGAGTTAGCACAGTGGTTTTGCTTCTAAACGTGTCGACCTTCGTGGCAGATTGACAACAGCTATGATTGCCACACCGAATTCTTACAACCTTACACTGTCTTTGGTCTGTGATGTAGATTTCACATGACAATAAAAATGGGGATAGATTAGATACCTACAAAACATATACATAAACTTGCTAACTCCGACAGGGAATGATCAAATGCTATGTATGGTCTGTTTTATTGTACGGATGTGAAACGTGAACCTTGAAAGTTAACTCAATGAACAGACTGGAAGCATTTGAAATGTGGCTCCATCGCCGAATGCTCAGAGTTCCCTGGACAGACATGGCTACCAATACCGAAGTCCTGAGGCGAGCTAGAGTTGATAGGGAACTGTTATTATCTATCAAGGTTCAAAAGATTTCACATCTGGGTCATATGCCGCGTGGGGAAAAACACAACCTTCTCCAACTGATGTTGGAGGGGAAAATTGAGGGACACCGAGGGCCCGGTAGGAGACAAATGTCCTGGCTACGAAACGTGAGAGAGTGGACCGGCATCCGAAGTGTGGAGGAGCTGTTCCGAGCGGCGCAGGACAGGGACAGGAAAGCCGAGGTGGGGGGACGATGGGGGGACCTGACACGGCACTTGAAGAAGAAGAAATGTCTAGAAGAATCAGTATAATAGATATTCCATTCACATCGATTTAGCTCGCGTTGTAATGATGTAAAGAACTATTCTACAAAGTAATAAATATACTCTAGAAATTTATACCCTTTTCATAGAAAGTTTTCAATGATGGAGGAAGACGTACGCCCATCTATTATGTATAAAGCAAAGCCATAATTCTGTTGTACTCTTCCAGTGGGCCGTACTGTAAAATGGTATGCGTAATTCATTCGTGCATGTACTCAATTAGCTGGGCGGCAAATTACTGGACATGACTCACGACAGACCTGCATCTGTTTGGTTTCAAGTGCAGAAGGGTGAACGGCGAACTCGAACATGCTTCGTGCACGGAGGAGGATAATAATACCGAAATTCGAAACCACGTCGTCAGTACATTTGTACACTCTTTTAATACAACGTTATTTAGAACACAATCAAATATATGCAGGCACTTTGAATTCACATATCTTATTCATTTAATATATTTCAATTAAAATCACAAACAAGCAATGTATTTTGATAATTCCTTAGAAGGGCAAAAAATGTCATTCCATCTAAAATATAAGAAAACTCCCAGAAAACAGACGTTTTCATTCATATTAATGATTTACTTACTTACTTACTTAGACAGCCGTTGTCGTCCACTGCTGGACATAGACCTCCCCCATACGGGGGGTGGTTGGCATTACAACGCCACACTTGCCAGACGGGTTGGCGGGGTGTCCTTCCACGTTGGCATATGAATCAATATTATCCACCGAGGTTGGTTACTAGCATTACGCATAGTTTCCAGGAAAGACCAAAGTCGTGGAGGTGTGGATAGGTACTTGGGATCAGATCAATCCTCCAGTTAATCCCACTTTCTCCCTCCTAATGATTTAATATGTAGTTTTACATCATTGTTCAGGAAACAATAAATATAGTGACGAAATTGAGCTTTCATAGAAGTTTTATTCTATTTTGTTGAAATCACATGTTTCACAATGCATGAGCATTATCATTTAAGGATTCGGATAAAAAATCGTGAACATCGTTAAAAACAAAGATTATACCAATTACAACATTGAAGGTGGCGTCTTTATTGGCGCTGAAATTAAGAAAAATATTTTTAAGTATTGTGTATATTTTAAATAAATATTTTATAAAACAACTTTTAATTACGAATGGTCACTTTAATAATAATAATAATGCATAATTATCTCATAAATATAACAATGAATAATATAATTCATTTCTAGTATAATTTATACAATATAACAAAATTTTATTTCGCATTTTAAATAATTGATTTACTTAATTAAGACATACACAAGTTGTTTTACATATTAATTACATAGATATTCGAATAATTGGACACAAGTTAATTAACTTACAAATGGTTTCGCCATTAAATTATAAACCGTTATACAAACAACTCCAAATACAAAAAATCGTGTATTGAATGCTGGTTTTTATAGAAGAATTCTTTGAAAACCTTTAGAAAATCGATTGATTGAAGTATTACATTTTATCACTAATCTGCACTTTTATTATATTTATTTAAAGATGCTTGATTTATTTTTGTATTAGAACCCGGTTTCAATACTACTTTATCTTCATTAGGACAGTTACAAAAGTAATGGTCTTTCTACACTAGGTCAAAGTTACAAGTGCACTTTAATGATAGTGTGCGACTATAAATTGAATGTGAATGAAACAAAAAAAAACACAATTTGTATTATATATATCAAAAACCCTCATATAATATCCTTATATTATAAATATTGAATAACCATATAAGTAATGAAAGCTTTCATAAATATTATCATCGCACACAAGCTTTTATTCTTCTTCAACCTATTCCCGTCCACTCCTGGACAACAACCTCCCCCATCCGCTTCCACGCCACTCTGTCTTGTGCAAACTGCATCCAGGTTATTCCTACATGTCTGTTCAGGTCATCCATCCACCGTAGTTGCAGTCGTCCTGCACTGCTCCTTTTGTACACTCTCGTCCATAAGCTCATTCAACACAAAGTGTGTGGTTCTTCTTATTCTTCTTATTTTAGACCTTTGATCTGTTCATGCAACTCAAAAGATGCAAATAATTCAAAATAGAGCAATGAGAATTGTACTGAGGTGCAGTAGACACGCACGAATTAAGAAGATGCTTAAATATTTGAAGATGCTAGCAATAAGACAGAGGGTCACCATGAATACACTTGTTTTTGCTTACAAATGGTAGGGTGGGCTTCTTCCAAAATATTTGTGTGATCAGGCTGCTTACCATTATGAAATACATGGGTACCCAACTTGCGTAGAAGGGATGGCGACCCTTCTATATGTCATGATCGATCTCACACAAGTTTTATAGATCCTTACATTGCTGCTGACTTTCATATCAGGGTTTTTTCATATTGAATTTTTCAAACATTCTGAGATGTAAATAATATACTCGAAAACGAAAGAATATTTTAATGTTTATTTTATCAAACCGTATTAGCTTCTCAAGAATGCGTAATTCTTAACGCAATATGAAATAATACAACAGAGACATCATCGTCCAGAAGGCACGAGAAATGCACACATGCTTCTGATTTACGATGTTCCGCTCAGTGAAATCTGACCCCTCCTGTACCGAACGAATACCCACCAATGCGTATGAAGTCAAACTGAATGACTTATTGTGTTGAAAGCAAACGATAAAATCGAATCGTATTTTTATAGCTTAATCATTTTAACGATCTTTCTCTAGTTCATCGCAGGGTTACGTATGCCCCTACAAGAGAGATACAATATATTATTCTTCTTCTTCTTATCGGTGCTCCTTCCCAGTGTGGGATTTGGCTTCCTCCACAACAGTTTTCCACTGGCTCCTGACCGTGACCATCATCTCTAGGTCTTTCCAATTTTTCCAGTCCTTTCTTTATTTTTCTCCCCTTAGCAAATGACCCAAATATGAGACCTTTCTAATTTTCACACTCGAAAACAGCTCTCTATTGGCTCTGGCTCTCTGTAGTAGGTATGTCTGCATTACTGACCCTATCTGTCCACGGTATACGGAGCATTCTGCAGTGTATCCACAACTCGAACGCCTGCAACCGGTTCATTACATGTCTATCCATGTCTATCCCTCCTTAAAGGGTCCGAAGGTTCTGCGAAGGATTTTCCTTTCGAAGCAGTCAAATTTCGTTTTATCACGTTTAGCAAATTTCTAGGTAGCCGAGTCATATACTAAAAGTGATCTGATCAATGTTTCATGTAAAGTGTTCTTTGTTTTTCAGGATAGAAGACGCGACTTTTATTGTTTAATGAGGCCAAATTAAGTTCAGACTGCAAATATTCCTCTTTCGAAGTTTCAATGATCTTTTGATTTTTCGTGGATTAAATACATGTTATAAATAACTGAAGAGTCCGTATTTTAGCTTCTTGGCTGTATCTGATCTCTTGGTTAACAGGTTTTGGTATTCCTAAAGAAATTAAATGAAGTTCTAACCCCCAACTCTTATTTATGTAATGAAGTTCTAGTGCGAATCATTATGTACGGGAACAAAACTTGAAGCTGGATAAATAATGATAAAAGTAGGATAAATGTCGTAGAAATGACGACACTATGTATACCTAATGTGAGAAAATACGATAAATTATAGAATACCGAACGAATATATAACCCAGTCACAAAACACATTGAGAGGTAACAAAACAAACAAATAATGAAGCTCCATGGAGACCGAAACCGGTAAACAGTAATAAATAAATAAATAAACTTATCAGTATTTCATTTAGAATGTATATTTTTCAGTTATATCTGAATGTGGAAAAAAGTCAATTTTGCCATTTCCAGTTAGGTAACTATTATGGAAGAATGTAAACATGGCAATTATTTGGCGTGCTGGATTTGTGCAGGAGTGAGTGTTTTAAAATTTGCGAAAACATAAATTGTTTGAAGATATAATCTAGAATTAAGGCAAATCCAACCAGATTTAATCAGAATAATTAGATCTCATTACCGCCATGGAAGGAGATTTCTGCTTAATTCACACTTGCCGTTATTATTAATGTACCATTTTACTTGACCATTAAACTGACATAAGCAGTAAAAAGTATTTTTCTTTGATAAAGTTGAGCACAAAAAATGTAATAATAGAATAATTGGAAGACAAAATAAATACGATGCACACATTGATTAAAGAAACGATTTTTTTTGACGAAGTGTTAATACTGAAATTTCATTGTTAATTTGTAAGTAAAATTTATCTTCGTGTAAAATCACTGTTCATATATTTTTATTGCTATAAAAATAAATAAACACTACAATTTCAGAGCTTTATTTTGAGATGTCACTATAACTTAACTAACGTTATGCCTACATTTAAAGATGTACTGTATCTCCGAAACATGTAGTATATAATGATTTTTGTGACATATTAAATAGAAATAAACGGGTATACAGTTTATAAATTTAAGAATTAATTCGAGGAGGGAATCTAGACAAATGGCATAATTGACTACACTTTTACAATTGACTAATTATATCTGTATTGCCACCGACCCAAGACGATAAAAAAAATTCGATGGAATAAATAATTTCCTGTAGAGTATAGACCCTACGCACAGCGAAGGTATGACAGTAAACAAACAAAAATAAACAAAAATAAAAAAGACATTTTAATTTCATATAGGTCTTTCTCGTATTCTCCTTCTTCTTCTTCCTCAGGCTATTCCCGTCCACTCCTGGACAAAGGCCTCCTCCATTCGCTTCCATGTCAGTCTGTCCTGTGCAGACTGCATCCAGGTTATTCCGACGTGTCTGTTCAGATCATCCTTCCACCGTAGTTGCGGTCGCCCTGCACTTCTCTTTGCCGTCCAAGGTCTCTAAGTCAGCAGTCTTCTTGTCCACTTTTCATCTGAGCTTCTGGCTACGTGACCTACCCATTGCCATTTTAGAGTCGCCACCCGGTGAATGATGTCAGTGACCTTTGTTTTTTCTCTCACCGAATCGTTTCTGACTCTTAGGCTTATTCCTAACATGGCTCTTTTCATGGCTCTTTGGGTCACTCGTAGTTTCTCGGCACTTTGTTTGGACAATGTAACAGTTTCCGAGACCAGAAGTACCAACTGGCAGAACGCAGGCTTCATAGACTTTTCGTTTCAGGTTGATCGGTATTTTCCGGAGGTAATTCTATAACATTTAAGACGAGAAACAACAATACTAGTACCTAACTTTTAAAGTCCTTAATTTTTTTAAACTAAGCTATGACATATGAATACTTGAATTTAAATTAATTTTCGGTATGACCTAACAAAAACAGCTTTTTCGGAATTCATGCATTTGATTATTTTTAAACTTTATATGGCAGGTCCGCATACTTCTGAAACGTCGCGCGTCGGTCGAAAATGATAATGGATATAAATAAAACAATTTAATCAACCCTAATAAACTTCACTTATACGGGCATTTGAGAAATACAAATTCCTCTTCGACTTCACAAATAAACTCTATATTGAATCAACACAAAAACGGAAAAATATCTTCAATGCTAACATTTTGATTATGTAGATATAAAAAAATGATTACGTATATTTCTTATTTTGAAAATGAGATCACTCCGAATAGAGGGAC
The DNA here is from genome assembly GCA_022606425.2 of Lepidostoma basale. Taxonomy (NCBI): domain Eukaryota; kingdom Metazoa; phylum Arthropoda; class Insecta; order Trichoptera; family Lepidostomatidae; genus Lepidostoma; species Lepidostoma basale. The sequence continues at coordinate 246,701 of JAHDVF020001318.1, forward strand.
TATTTGAAATGGGTTGCCCCCGACTATTGTCTTGTGTCTAGAGGCGGGAGGAAGTCGTAATGATTCCTTGGTTGATTGCTTCCAATGGCCGAATTGTCAATGCAATGGTCCGCCGAGCAGCCGGTCGATTTGTGGTAAGGGCGTGTGGATGATATAATGCTTCTGATTAAAAAAACTATTTTGATAGGATTACTAGACCTACTTCCTCTAGATTTGTAGATTGAAAAAAAATCTCCATAATCGAATAGAGCATTGAAAGAGAAACACAATTGTTTGTCACATTTAATATTATATTGATCACAACGGCCAACAAAACATACTTCTCATTGCTACCGATATTTAAGTCTCGCAACGCCCATATAAAGACAAAAATCATGCTATAAAATACCGTAATAAGGACAGTATTGGCGTATGGCTGCGAGGCTTTGACTTTGACGGTAAAAATGGCGGAACTGCTGGACACCTTCGAAAGAAATGTGCTGCGACGAATTTGTGAACCCGTGAGAGAAGGAGAGCAATGGCGTATTCGACGCAACGATGAGCTGTAATTCCATGTACCAGGCCCCCAACATCTCCACGCACATAAAGCTACAAAGATTAGATGGGCTGGATATGTACAGAGGATGCCGAACTCACGGGTTCCCAAACGCATTATGCGTAAAAGTAAAAAGGGATGCAGCACAACTTCTTCGGGTGCCGAACTGGAGGACGACTGCTGAGGACAGGGACTACTGGAGGCGAAAGTTGACGGAGGCTGTCGATATAGGCTGTAGCGCCCTCGGAAGATTGATAATTATTAATGAATACTCTTCCCGCGTGCTAATTGATATAAACTTAACTAAAAAGAGATATATACATTTTGTGGTTTTTAAATATGTTTATCGATTTTATTAATTATGAATGGTTTCACCATTAACCTAAAGATGGAGATAAGTGACACAATTATACCCAAGATCCCAAAAAACATATTGCAAACAACCGTGAAAATCTACTCAAATTCTTTCATATTTATATAAGAAATAAGTATTTAATAGATACATGTGCGTCATGCGAAGAAGGGACTGGTACGGTCATGTCCAAAGAATGGACACCACCAGACTCCCTATATATGCATTGCATAATCAACCTCATGGGACTCGTCCTCGTGAAAGATCTCCTAAAATATGGAAGGACAGCTGGGAATCTACTTCACAGGAGGAGCAACACTCTGGAGAACATACCACATAGGTCTACAATAAGGAAGAAGAAGAAGAAGAAGAAGATGTGCGCCTTGAAGAGAGATAAAAAAACGAAACAAAGCTTATAAAAGAAGAACTATTGAAAATTCGTATAATTAATTATGAAATACATATCAGTTTGAACAAATATTTTTTGCTTGCTTCAGTTTTCGTCTTTGAGTCATTTTAAAAGTTGTTTCGTTTTGTAGTAAATTAAATAATTTAAAAACATTGTTGTATGTTTGTTATTTTATAAGTTTTTGGCGGAAATTTTACAAAAGTAATAAGTTGTTCGATTTTATTATTATTACATTTTAGAGTCTTGTCTGTACCGCTAACAAATAAATAAAATGTTTTCGATGCATTGAGTGAGGCCAATTTAAAAAAAAAATTAAAAATAGAGTTATAATTTTTACTAGTGCATGAGATATTTGAAAAAAAGAAACGATTTGTTAAATTTTTTTATGAACACAATTATAAAGTATTCAACTATTTTAAACAGCATTTATAATATTATATTATTTTTATTTTGAAGAAAATAAAATATACACACAATAACAAATAAAGCAAATTTTTGTCAGTAAGATTATATTTGAGAATGCAAGTGATCGATAGCATAGCAGGCATTTTTATATCGCTTCCAATAAACAATGGCCATTGAAAATCGCGTTGTGTTGCGATATACAATTGTGCTGATACATTCGGTGTTTTAAAACTGGACTGATTCCAATAAAACGGTCAAATTCTAAGAAAACTCCCACGGCAAAGCGATTACAGCCAATCAAACTGTCAAATGTCTCTTGCCCACGTGAAGAGTATAGGTCCTTCTAGAGAGACAAGATTACTAAATTACATAATTTCACTTAATCGACACTAATTGGTAATTGAACAAATAAATTTAATTAACTTTATGTCTTCAATGTTGCCCAAAAGAACATAATAGCTTCAACAGCTACAATTAATGTATACGATTTTTCAAAATTCATTAGGCGATTGATCGCGACCTATATATAGTGTTTCAAATTAATAAAATGTGTATTTTATGGATGTAATCGATTTTACGTTACATCCAAGACGATTTTATTAACGAACCGTTCTCTCTATATTATCTTATGTTAAGACTCAATAATATATAGTTTAGTTTCTTGCCTGTTTTTGATCTCGTAGTGAAACATGTTGGTCGGAAGATGTCAGCGAGGTGCCGAAACCGGTCGAAACTGACAAAAATAAATGGAATGAATGTAAACATATTTTACCAAATTCTTCTTCTTCTTTATTGTAGACCTATGTGGTATGTTCTCCAGAGTGTTGCTCCTACTGTGAGGTAGATTCCCAGCTGTCCTTTCATATTTTAGGGGGTCTTCCACGAGGACGGGTCCCATGAGGCTGACTATGCAATACCATATAGGGGAGTCTGGTGGTGTCCATTCTTTGAACATGACCATACCAGTCTCTTTTTCGCTGTCTGCTCCATCTTATAATATCCTCAACCTCACATATCTCTCTTATTCTGGTGTTCCTCACGCGATCTCTCAGTGTCTTGCTTGCTATCGTCCTCAGTGTCTTCATTTCGGAAGTCCCCAAAACTTTTTGGTCCTTACTGTGTCTGCTAATATAAATAATTATTAATTTATTTTTATTTTCGTTACTCTTCTTCTCAGATTTCATTCCCATCATCATGGGTTGGGCCTCCTTGTACGTAGATTCCACACTATTCGATCTTGGCTCTGCTCTGGACTGACAATATTAAGTTCCTTCCAAAACCAAACCATTGGAGTTGCGCCTCTTTCAGAATTTCTGTTACTGAATCAACTTTGAGGCTGCCCATGTGGCACTCGTTTCTAATGTAATCTACCCTTGTGACGTCCCCTGTCCACCTTAGTATTTTCTTCTTAGTACCGTGGACTTCGGGTTCGTGGTTTTTCTTTGATACCGTAACTCTACAGCAACACATATTCTAATATATTTGCTTATAAACTAATCCTAATATTCAACATTGATAATAAACCAGATAAAAATAAATTACTTTAAAATTTGAACTAATGATACTGTTGACGTCACCTCCTGAACAAATACTTATTTTATTTACTTTCACGTCACTCCTTCCCAGGCTATCTGTTTCAAGTTTCTTCCAGTGTGTTGGTAAAGTCATCCCACCGTCTTGTATGTCATCTGCCGATACTTCTTTTATTTTTTCCTGTTCTCAACTACAGTAGGGTCTTTGTGCATTTAGTTTGATATTTTGCATAATGGTCTGCCCAGTGCCATTTCATACGAGGCACTTTCTCTGTCACATTATTTCCGAAACGTTTATATTAAGATTTCTTACATATTAGGTTACTTAAAAAATCCAAATCGAAACTATATATAATATTTAAAATAAAAAAGAACGATATTTTTTTCATAATAATTGTATAGAAACAAGTGAGTGGATAATTGCCAAATAAATTAAAGATATTCTATATATTATTAAATTTTTTGAAATGTATATTATAAAAAACTCCTCATCTCGTGAAGGACGTTGATATTAAATTACATAATAAGTAGATATTTGAAGATTGCTTAATTTATTAAAAGTTTGACGAATTTTTTATGAATTAAAACACTGTTTTTCCACATTTCAGTTTATTTTTCTCGACATGTCTCGAAGGTTTACAGCTTCATCATCGGGCTTATATCGTTCTCCCGATGATGAAAGTGTAAGCCCTCGAAACATATCGAGAAAAATAAACTCAACAATGGAAAAACATGTGTTTTAATTCATAAAAAATCGTCATTATGGAATTCCACACTGTTAACGCCTTAAGTTTATCTAAAATTATTAAAAGTTTGTTATTTTTGTGATCGGTTTCAACAGCGTCCCTAAGCACGTCGATAACAATAACAACAATAATAAACATTTGAAATAAACGTAATACAATATAAAGAAAATATTTTATTAATTCGAAATTAATCATGTACATACTAAGCTATCATACTTAACAACATAAACCATGGACGTGGTTAAGGAGAAAAATATATACAAATATGTAGGTTCATATTTTAGGAAATTTAATTATAATTTGGTAGTTTGTCGAGTAGTTTGAATGCGTGTCTGTCGGCGCGAAGGTCGCCACAGCGTCGCGACGCATCGATCGGTGAAGTATAGCGCTCGCCGGATAGATGTATGTGGGAAGATAAGGGAAATTAACACAAATTGATGACGGACAAACGGCTGTCGGAGAACTGTCACCGAAATGGGGTATATTTAAATAAAATACACGGAGTTTCCAAATAATCGTGTTTTAACCAATTTAATTACGTATAGGTAAAATATGTTTTACACAATAAATTAAAACATATGTAAATTTTGCATCAGAATAAGAAAGAATAAAAAAATATATAAGATCAAAACAAGTAATTCAAACATCGAACAATTTTAATTCCATCATTGCGTTTAGGTACCTATCATAAAAATATGGATTGGGTATTTTAACAATGCTACCAAGTTGGTATGCAGTGTTCACGATGCTATAGGTATGTGTTTTCGGTGACGAAATTTTCAAATGGAAATTATAAATGAAAACGGAAAATAAAATGTAGCGAAATGGGAGGGGTAGACAGAGAGGATGTGCCGCCAAAATGCTCTGTCCTGACATACCTCTTGAGATTCCTCTACATTCATACATTGTATCGTAACATGCACGTTTATTGTAACATCCATGCTCGCCGACTTCAAATGTAGCTGTGTTTAAATCATTTATTAATTTGGTCATGCTATGCATTCCACGGCCATCCTCAGTTTCTCTTTCCACTTACACCGCTTGTATATAACTTTTTAATCATTCTTCTCTCATCCATTCGGTTCATTTGTCCAAACCATCTCAGAGATGTTCAAACCATCTTTTTGAATTTTACTTATGATGCAATCATTTGTCTTATATTTCTTCGTTCGGTATTCTATCATACATAATTTTCCTGCACATTCTTCGCAGTTCTAATTTTTATCCTACGTTCATCCTTATTTTGTCAGTTCCAAGCTTCACATCCATACAAACCTAAGGGTTGGCACTAGCCGGCCTATCAGCTTTAAACAATCTCCCTACATATCTTAGATGTATAAATTATCCGATAGATTTCAGATCTAAGCGAAACCCCATCTATTTCATATTTCATACCCAATTAAAAACTTGTATAATTTGTTCTAAATATTACATATTCTAACCGATTGCGAATATCAGATGCAGCATTTATAATTAGATTTTTAGATTTAAAACACGTCTTAATGCGTCCTTGAAGGGATTACATCACAAAAACGGCACTTTAAAAGTTAACACATTATTATTATTATCAATGAAAATTAATGAATCCGAAAACGGCCGTTCACAATGGAGTTCTGGTCCCAACCCTTATGTACGGAAGCGAAGCATGGTATTGGCAGAAGAACGATGAGAGCAGAATAAATGCGGAAGAGATGCTATCCCTAAGACGTATTTGAGGTAGAACGGTGTACGATAGAATCTCAAATGCTGATATATGAAAGGAATGTAGAGCGGAATAAGGTGTTATGAACAAAATTATGAAAGGATCGCTGCGTTGGTTCGGACATACCTCTGCGGTGAAACGGTGTGATAGTTAGTCAGACGACCTTCGTGGCCGAGTGCTAAGTGCATTGACTGAAACCCCGAAGGTTCCAGGTTCGATTCCCGGTGAGGGCGGTGTGATTGACACACTGTCTTTAGTCTGGTGTAGAATTCACGTGACAATAAAATGGCGATAGATTAGCTACCTATCACATGTCACGAGAATCACTATGATACCTATAAATACCATTTACATCGATTTGGCTCATGCTGTCATGATGTAAAGAGCTTCTTATTTTTCTTCTTCTCCTTAAAGACCTTTGGTCTGTTCCTGAAATCAGGCTGGCCTCTCTTGGGAGGTTGACTCCGAACTATCTCTCCATCTCTTCGGTGGTCTTCCGGGGGGACGGCAGCCGGCAGGAATCTGATGCGCCACAGCGTGTGGGATTCTGGTGGGATCCATCCTCTACGTGCGCATTCCAGTATCTTCTGCGCTGTCTGTCCCATCTCACGACATCCTCCACCTTGCAGATCTCGGAGATAGCCGTGTAGCCGCCTGATGTAAAGAGCGATTCAACAAAATAATAATAATAAAAATAATACAATATTATACAAAATTAACATTGTGCCCGAATAAATATTTTAAGAACTTAGAACTGAGGTGTGTCAGAGTCAACGAATAAAACATCCGTTTGGCTTCAGGATTATTCGATTCTGGCTCTCGATTCGGAATGCAAGAAGCCATCTTTATTATTTGAGGTAGTCTCGATTGACTGAGAGACCGTGAAAGGTGAGTTCACATTTAGTTACACTGAATTCGGAATATCAACGGCCGCAACGTGCAGCGCATTACCGCGATCAACGAACTCTGCCTTCTTCGTCCAATTAAATCGCAGATGTTTTCAAAACAATTATTACTACTAATGAAAAAACCTTAACAGAGCACACAATGTTGCTTTTACCGCATCTAAAATATTTATTTTCATATCGACCAATTACTGCTATTTTTACTTATCCATTTTTTCAGACTTATCGGGGGATTCTTTGAGAATTCCGTCATCTTGGAGGCTATCCATCTTTATGTTCCGGATGGTTATCTTCGACAGCGTCTGTACCTACTGTTTTATCTCCCAGCATGCAGAACAAACGTGCCGCTGGTGATGCCGGTAGGAAGAGCAATCAAACTGCTGAACATGATCGCTTCGGAGATAGACGTCTCTCATACTCGTGAAAGAACGTTCGGAAGACAAATACTCTTGACTTTAGAGAGTATCTTATATTTCTAATGTCAAACCATCTCTTATGCGTTCCTGGTATTATATACCTATTTATCATTTTTTAACTATTCTCAATAGATGTCTTTAACTATAAATGTTTGTAATATCTTTTGCGAAAAAATAAATAAACAGATTTGATTTGAAAAAACTGATTTGATTTTTGAATGAATTATGTAAAACATTTTTAAACGTTTTACGCTTCTATAAATAAATTAATATAAAGTATTTAATATGTCGATCACGTGAGGAGTCGGATAAATCGACGTGCGGGCATACCACGATGTATAAATGTTGAGGATTCATGATAAGCATGTCAAGTAAGAATAGTGTGGCGGTTCATTCTTTCTGCTTACCCATTCGGAGAAACGGCGTGATGGTTGGTTAGTTGGTTGAAAACAACCTTTTTATGAGGATGATACCTACGCCTTGCTAGGGCATTATCAAATGTCATTGTTAATAGCTTAGCAAGGATACATTACACAATAATGTTTTGATAAAATGTAATCAAACTACTAGAAAACGAATTTTTTCATCAATACTAAATAGTGAGAATTGAGACACAATTGTTCAAGAAATATAATAAAAAATACAAATATTATTTTAGAGTGTAGACATTTATAATTAATATTAGACAATATTGAATCAATTAAAAATACAGAGGTTTGTATTGTAATAAAAAAAGCGTAGCTGTCTTAAAAACAAAATAATATGCATGTGCATATATGCATTTAAGACCTGTTACCAAATAAGTACCGAATTAACTTTGTGCAATTATAACATGCCTTATTAATGCCTTAAACTATAATTAACAATTATTGTGGTTTGTAATGTCTTTTGAGAAAAAAACATATTTAAATTTTATTAATAAAAATGAATAGCATTTTGATTAATAAGACGTTCGTTCATTTAGCATTTAGTCTTCTCAATTTCCTTTTTTTCTATCCTTTGTTGACCACAATAGGTTCCACTGTAAATTGTATACTCTTGCCGGCTTATAGTTTTTGTGTGTATAAAATTAAAAAAATAACTGATTATTGTAAGGGTTGACTTTTGCTCATGTGAGCAAGTACATTTTATCACTAACAAATAGGTTACTGTCATGGTAAGCACTCATTTTCAAAAGTGAGAATATTCAAATAAAGTACTCTGGAGACATTAGAAAAAAAAACAATTCACTATGAAAACACTTCTTTCGTTTCACTATTTTTTTTAGTTCTTATTGATAAGGTAAACCTTATAAAGGAGCAACAATGAATCGCTGGTTGACATAAATTAAAGTAAAACTGATTGAATACGAAACGTTTCGAAATTATTTTATTACACATAAGCAACTACTGAGCTAGAGGGTCACATATCACTAATTCAATTTTAGGTAAAATAGGTACAAATGAAAGATTGTATCCTGTGGTTGTTTGATGTGGTGCATTTGGATTTTTAGGTAAGATAGGCATGCTGATATTGTGCGCTACATTGGGTTGGTGTATATTAATTAAATTAACAGTTTTAGGCAAAATCGGCAAATTAAAATTTTGTCCTTTGCTGGATTGATACGCATCAGTTAGCAAAACTTTTTTTTTCAATTCATTTTTTAAGATTTTATTTCTAACATTTTTTTTTACGCCTCTTGACTTATTGACAAGCGCATTTTCACCAAATGTTTGTAAAGCTTCAATGAAATTTGATTCGGATTTCAATGATTTAACATTTTTAAGCAACGATTTAATAGCTGGAACAAACAATTCGCGTTTATTTTTTAACCCTTCATTTATGGATTTATAAAAACTGACTAATTGTTTTCTTTCTGATTTTGTGAGACATGTAGACACGTCATTTGGCGATGGATGAAAGTCAGATTGACTGTTGTCGCAATCCATGTGTATAGGCGAAGAGGCAAATTCATTGAATGAATCTTCAACTTTAGGAATTTTTGAATCATTCGGAGTGTCAATTTCATGCAACTTATTTAATGAATTTTCAACTGCTTGAATTTTTAAATCATTTCCAGTAGCAATTTTATATAAAATATCTTTGAAATCCTGGGTTGCATTTAGAGTCTCTAAATTCTCAATTTGATTAAAAACACCACAAATGTGTTTGCATATTCGATTTCTCCCTTGCTCACAAGAACATATGCAATGCTTTACGTCAACCATATACTTTACACTATAATCTGATTCACTTGGAACAAAATAACAGTTTGTATCTATTTCACTTTTCTCTATAATACTAGGATTAATTATATTTGTAGGAGGAATATACTTGAATAATAATTTTTTACTGACCTTTCCTTCAGTAAACTCAATCAACTTTCTACGAACGTATGTCTCAAAATGAACAAAAATAAAATCTACTAATTGTATAAGATTGTATCTTTTGATACGTTGAATAATGCAATCCTTCATTATATTAAATGATAAAGCAACATAATTGAAATCATTGCTATTAGATATTGCATTATTACAGCGATAAGCGGAAGACCACAAACTTCTACTAGACCACATATTATTTAGATAAGCTTCAAATTTTGGAATACTAGGATGATATTTAGATATCAAATTTGTGTAAATTTCATCAAGTTTGTTCATTTCTTGACAGTAAATCAGGTTTTTGATAGAGTAGTATAGGTCTTCACGCAGTGCTTTTGGTACATATTTATAAGAATTCAGCCATTTCCAGGTATTTTTAAGAACACGGTGCTGGCAAAAAAGCAATTCTGATTTTGGCCAATGCAATTTAAGTGTTTCTTGTTCTGTGATGTCTTCGTCAGTCATTAAGGTGGTGGGGAATGTTTGGCCATAGAAGGAGTGATCTGATGGGAAACATCTCTTTAAAGAGAGAAGAGCCGCGTGCAGAACGTCTGTGTCATGAGTATCGGAGACAATGCAACCAAGTGGCAGAGAGCCGGCAGGAGTGGGGGAGACTAGAAAGTATATTTTGTTCCATTTCTTATCGGTGCTGCCAGTTACTTCCATTATTGCTACTTGGGAACTATGATGCAGAAATTGGTGAGCTCGAAACATCACAGGACTACAGATAGAGACGTAAGTTTTTTCACCTATCCGGCCAATCTCAGCTTTACCTGAATCAGTTGTGGCATTATAATTCTCTATCAAATCATTTATACAAGGTGGTACAAAATTGATATCTTTAACACCGGAAACTCCAAACGTTTGAGCAAATAAATATTTGCATTGTGACTGAGTAGGAACATAAAAGCCGTCTTCCGCCAATTCATAAAAATCATCGTCATTATTTAAAAATAATTCTAACTTGATACTCTCTAAAGCAGATGATGGTGAATGACCTTTTTTAAACAAGCTTATAATTTTATCTCTTATTTCTTTTCCAAGCGAACGGTAGCGCAAAACTGCAGCAGTATCGAGGGCGTGATTATGAACAAAATACAATTGCACATTGCACGGATATTCCACTAGTGAACTGCCTGCCAAATCGCCCGATTGTGATCCAGATTTTTTTGTATTTCTGTAAAAAATACTAAGACATTAAAAACAGCTAATATAAACAAACAAAGCATTTTGCTTTTTAAATGCACGACCAACACACCTCTTAATTGTGATAACCATAGTGGAGGGACAGCCAGTGTTTTTAGAAACATAGTTTCTTTTTACTTTTTTCCCCTTACAATGAACATTGTGCTGGCATTTCATAGCTACTTTGTAAATATTGTATCTTCCTGAACCAGGAAATGTTCTTTTTACTCGCCATGTTGTAAGTGTGCATTCACTTAGACTCGCGATCCAGTCCTAGAAATTAAACGAGTAAATGTTACCCATGAGAAAACAAACATCTTATAAATATGTATAATGCATTTTTTGAATATGTATAATGATTATTCGTAATGTACAGTTATGACACACCTTTGCATCGTCTTCATTAAATACATTTTTAATATTTACATCGCAAGTAAAATTAGATTCATCTTTATAATTTATGTTTCCAGTTAGCATGTATTCATAACCGAGTGGTAGTCGTCGTAAAATAATTCCTTCGTCTGATTCTGTTTTGAGGGGCTTTAATGTATCCATTGAAAACATCAGACTGGTGATATATATAATAAATAAAATATTCGATTATTAAATAATTTAATACACGATTTTGAATGTAAAATGGTTATAAACCGATGATACAAATGTCATAAACAGACATTGACAGATAACATAGAAATTAAATGTCAAAAGCTTTCATAGATATTTTTTGTATAGTTTAATAAAATGTAGTTACTCATAGTCTATGGTTTAACTACAGCTGTGTTTGACAGATCGACTTAACCTATTTTTCCGAATTCCGCTTAAACAAGTTTTCTTTCTTACTATTCATTTCATTTTCCTTGGAAACCGTGGAACGTGCAAGTGTTTGGTCAATATGTTATCGACAAAATGTATGCGGCATTTACGCAACTCAAGAGAGCTCGTCCAATATTTATGTAGAAGAAATCTACAAGTTTGTAAAGCATTTAATCTCGGTCTAAAATATTTAAAACCAACAGAACATAATAAATTGTTTCAATATCGAACAATTATCCCGAAAACAACGTATTCTTCTCAATCTACTTATCAAATCGACGCCAATAAATTTGAAGAAGTTTGTGAAGAAACATTAGAGTCGCTTTGTGATTATTTTGAAGAGCTCGTAGAAAACAGTGCTCACCTTAAGGGTGCAGATGTGGTTTATGGGGTAATTTTATTTGATTATTTTTATTTGTCCTCGACAAATTTAGTCATAGATTTCGAATGCATTTATTTACGATTAATTATAGATCAGGATTAATTTAAATGTTGTATATTATATTATGTATTATACATATCTTGTTACTGTAATATATGTAAACGATGCTTAACTGTATTTGTAAAGATTATTTCCTTGTTAAATTCACCTAATTCACCTGTGTCAATATCATTAAAATGCTAATATTGTATTAAGTGGATGAATCTATTGATCATGATACGTGTTTAACACACAATTTAAATTGTTTTGAAAATAGATCTATACAACTGTGTTAGTTACTTCCCCCTTTTATTGAAATATTTTTTTTTTTAATATTTGTTTCAACTTATTACTGCATTAACTACTAAAAAATATTTTTTAATAAGTATATTTTTTTATTCAGGGTGGTGTACTGACGGTGGCATTTGGTGATCCCTATGGTACTTATGTAATAAACCGCCAGACCCCGAATAAGCAGATCTGGTTAAGTTCCCCCACTTCAGGACCGAAACGTTACGATTACGATACAAAAAATGATGGCTGTTGGATATACAAACACGACGGAATATCACTTCACCAACTTCTTCAATCTGAAATACACAAAATAGTGAATGATTCTGTTGACTTTTCTAATTGTTCATACAGTCTTGTCTAATATTTATAATATATTTTACTAGTTACATCACAGTTTATTTTAATTTTTAGTATTTATTTATATTTTAACAATAAGTCAAAATGGAGGTAATGGAAGAAGGAAATTTAATGGACAGAGTTCCTATTTTACTTCAGCGGGATTTTCAATATTATCAGGTAAATTAAATTATATTTTCAAAAAATATGCCTTATTTAGCTGTAAAATATTTAGTAACATTTGAATTGAAAGTTTTACAGATTGTAATAGTTATTAGAGCACAGTTTTATTATGCATTAAGATTACTATTAGAGTTAAATGCGTTTATATTAAGTATTTTACGTTTGTTGAATTGTCTTTTTTGATATTTTATTTAACTGTTATTCTAGACAAATCAAACCGTCTTGCAAGAGAAGATTTGTTCTGGAATAGTTGGTGGGAAGTTGGATTTTCCACGGAATGCTTCATTTGCTTCAGTTAAACTTGTGATGTGGTGGGAGGAAGAGTTTGTTGCAGCATTTAGGTCAGTATAATAATTATTATAAAACAATCATTTGGTGAAGTTAAAAAATTAGTTTTTTTTGTCTGAATCTGAACATGGAATTGAGTTTGGTTTGAGTCTTTGATAATTGAATTGCGAATTTTCCAAGAGATGTCATTATATCGCACCGTGAGTGTAAAACCGAGATAAGTGCAAATATACATTTTGGAGATATGGGAGTTTAAAGACTTCATATTGATTGGAAAAACTGTTTTTTTTTTTTAAATAAACCAGTGATTTTCGGTTTAAAGTAATATACCTATAAACCGAAAATCATTGATTTATTAAAAAAAAAAACAGTTTTTCCAAGCAATATGAAGTCTTTAAACTCCCATATCTCCAAAAATTATATTTGCAGTTATCTCGGTTTTATACTCACGGTGCGATATGTAGTTCACCATTTCCACAAATAATTAAAAGTTTTACTCATAAAGGAATGTATGAGAAATAATTAATTAGCTTATTAATTTTTAATATCTTATTCTTTCATAATAAAACATTTTAACAGTAGCAAAATTGCTGACTATAAAAAAAAGCAGCTTTTAATGTAAATATGATAAAATTATTATGTAAGGTGTTTATCAAGCATAAATAAATATTTAATTTCAGAAAATCCTCGGGTCTGCTTGACGGAAATGGTAATGATGAAGATCTAGCGGCTGGTTGTGGAGGAATTGTCAAAGCATCGGACCCAGACAAATTTGTCTCTTTGGTTGTCAAATCTTCAGAACTCCTATTAGGTTACCTTTTTAATATTTGTTTTTTCATTTCATTTTTTTTTTCATTACTATTGGATCAGTTGTATCGTTTAATTATTGTTTTATAGAAGTCTAATTTATATAAAACAATTAAGGAAATAAAATGAGATAAATTTTCATTATTAGATTGTATTCAGATTAAGATATAAATGTTACTTTTTATTTGATTATAACTGATTCAGATTTATATATACCTTGCTAGAGTTGGTAAAGAGGTCAATCGTAAATATATACTATTTGCTAATAATAATAATAATAATACCATGCTAACATTTAAACTGCCGTTTTCGTGATGTAATCACCTCAAGGGCGCATTGAGACATGTTTCAAATCTAAAAATGAACACAGCATCTGATATTCATTATCAGTTAGAAAGTAGTATCATAAGAGAAAAAAAAATACAAATTAGACTAAGGACAATACAATACATTTTAATTTGTGATTTTAGAATAATCATATTATTTATTATATTTCAGAACATCTTCATATTTTGAGTCAAGAAGCCCTGGATCACGCAGACTTGCCTGTACTCACCGGCACTCTGGGAGCATCTGCCCTCATTAAGAATAGTTTACACTGTTATATACAAGCTTCACAATATACTGACGGGGGACATAGAACATGTTCATTACAAGTAAATCATGCACTATTTTGATATTTTTTCTTCCCGATATTCTGTTTTCTTAAAGTAATAAAAAAATAATAAAGTTTTCTGGCTATAACCATCGATTTGGTGTATATTTTAATTAAATTGACTTTATATGATACTTTTAGTCTGCCCAGAAGCAGTATGCTGAGATGGCTGAAGCTCTTGCTGAAAGAGTTTTGGATTTGCATGGAAGGTTACTCGCACTCTATGTCTTGCAAGGAGTGCCAGGATACGGAGGCTCCCCTTCTATTAGAATGTGGTGGCTATACATGCAAGGTCCTTTTGATTTTCCCTCTTTCAGTTGTCATAGATAATATTTTATTACTCAATTGTTCTATAATTTTATTGTTATGAGCTTATAAATATTTTGTTTTTCAGGTACACGTCAAGATTTATGGGATACAGTACCACCTAAAATGGCACAGCGAGTTTTTGCTGGAATGCTAAATGAAACCTTGACTATTTTGACAGTTCGATATACACAGGTAAAATTTTGAGATGAAACTGAATTATTGTTAAAAAATTGCTTAGAATATATTTTTTAATGTTATCAATTAATAATAAAATTGTAGAACATATATTTTAAAAACATTTCAAATTAAAAACCACTGTGGTTCTAAGAGGATCCACAATATTGAAGGTATTTCTAGTAATGCAATATTATTACATTTGATTTCTTTTCTCATAGAAACTCTCCGTTGAAAATATAAGCGGCACAATGAACGACATTTTGAACATCTTGATTTGTGTCTCACAATTACTCCCAGCGATTTGTGCAAAAGGAGAAGAATTGATTGGTTTGGAAATAAATTCCCTCGGAAAAATAATTAGAGACGTACATGCCAAGTGTCATGAACTTTTGGTTTGTTTCTTACTGAGGGGAGCTCCATTGCATTACTTATACAAGGTGAGTCATTAAACATGATTGATTTTAATGATATTTAATACAATCTTCAAGCTAGTTATAATACATTAATTTGTTTTAATTTTTAGATATTTAAACAGCCATCGGGTGTACATCTATTTGAAGTTCGTCCAGGTTATCCATCTTTGTGGTATATTTTATCTATGCCCCACTTATTTCCTACAAATTCTTTGGATAAAACTGTTCTTTCCTGTAGAGAATTAACAACAAATACAGCACTTGCTTTGGAATTGTACGTCTATTTGGCTCAACCTCAGCCACTATGGCCATTACTCTTAAAGGTTAGAACATTTATTCTTTGGTATTCTTTTCTAATTGTTTGAATTAAATTACATACTTACTAACAGAGTTAATATTTTCATAAATTATAGCATGGCTTGGAACACTTTGGTACTCACTGATTTTAAACGCATCTGAGTTTTTGGTTTTATGTGAAATATTAACTCATTTTAATTTCATAACATATCTTCTATTTTTTTTATATACAACAACAACAACAAACCATATCGCCGTTTCCTCGCAGGGGAAGGCAGTGAGAATGGACCGCCACACTACTCTATCCTGACATACCTCTCTAGATTCCTCCACATTCAGACATGACTTTATATTTTTCTTTGAATTAATAAAATTGTTTTTTTTAAAGATCTTGTTGATGCGAGATTGTCATGTAGCAGCCATTTTGCTGAAACATTGTATGGAACTTTTACCCCAAGATGGACAATATATAAAAAATAAAAAACTCGAGCCAATATCATGTGAAGGTTTTCTCTGTTCCAAAGATGGTTCTTGTTTATCTGACAGAAAAGTGACTTTTGCGAATGAAGGTAAGTTAAAAAAATGTATTGTAACTCATATAAGGATATAAATTTTCTTTTTAAAACTTATTGAAGTTATCAGTTATATCCAATTTTATTTTAGGTTCTTCAAGTAACAGTTCATCTAGTGAACCTTCAGCAAAGTTGAATTCTGAAGTAATTCAGGCTCTTACGCAAATTGTTCTGTCAGTTGGGTCAGCAAAAGACATGCATGATACTATAATTGCTGCTCTGGAGTCAACAGGAACTAATTGGGCTGCCAGTTTGGATAGGCGTCAGGTTCGAAAACTACTTTTAGCTAACAATGTTTTTTTTATTATTTCTTGAATGTCTTGAAGTGAAGCATGGAACTGGCAAAAGAAGGATGAAATTAGAATAAATGCAGTAGAAATGAGATCTCTAAGACGAACGTGTGGCAAATCTGTATATGATAGAGTGACAAATGCAAGTATAAGGAGTGAATGTGGTGCGAATGAAAGTGTTATGAACAAAATAATGAAAGGGTCATTAAGATGGTTTGGACACATGGAAAGAATGAGTGAAGACAGAATGGTAAAGAAGGTATATGTAAACGGCGTGAACGGAGCTAGAAATAGAGGAAGGCAGAGGAAAACGTGGCACGATCAAATCAATCAAATATTGAATGTCGGTCACGTGAGGAGTCGGAGAAATCGACGTGCGTGTATGACAAGATGTATGAATGTAGAGGAAGCGAGAGAAGTATGTCAGGACAGAATAGTGTGGCGTTCCATTCTTTCTGCCTACCCCTCCGGGAGACGGCGTGATGGTAAGTTAGTTAGTTAGTTAGTTTTGAATAATGATAAAATACTCCATATTTTGTATTTAATGTTGATGAATACATGTGCTTTCAAGAAGTTTTATTATGTTATGTGGGAGTGTCATGTTTTGTTTTGTTAGGATGTAATAATAATTAATTACATTTTCATATGAAGTACTCACTTTGTGGTTAGACATTTTAAACTTCTAGATATAAAATAATAAAACACTTTGTATTTAACCACAGTATACATATTATAATTGATGCCAACTAGTTTTGCTTGGACCTAAGCTTCATCAGGGCAATATAATAACTGCAACATAATACAATATAATAATTAAACTAGTTAGCATAAATTATAATAACCATAATGTGGTTAAATACAAAGTGTTTTAATATTTTATATCAATAAGTTGAATAATGAATTATTTCATAAAAAAACTACAAAATTATACAATTATCAATCGATGAGATGTCCATTTGGAATATGTAGTAGATAAGCAATATATGTTTGTTTCTTATGTTTTTTTTTGTGTAATTTGCATTTCAGTTGTGGGTTTTAAAACATGCTCCATGGTTGACGGCTATATTAACACTTATTAAACCTATTCTTCTGCCGATAGCTCAAACACTTATCAGCGCAGTACAAACTGGTGCTTCCATGTATCAAGTATGTAAATACAAGTATATCAACAAGACTATCAACACAAATAAAAATGTATTTAGGGTGTAAACTGACAAACCTATAAATATGTATTTGTGTTTGTTATTATTTTTCTAGGCGATGTCACTCTGCTTGACATGTTTCTCTCAGCTGTGGGACTGCCTTCCACAGTCCCTATTCACAGTATCCAAGTTGATATCTCACGTACTCCCTGCGACCTCTACCCCTGTTGGTGAATCTGTTCTTTTACAGTTCCTGATAATGGCTATATATGAAGAGTTGATAAATATTGCAGAAGCGAGTGCAGCTAAAGAAATTAAAGGTAATTATGTTTTTCAGTAAATTAATTTTTATTTTTTAAAGTCTCTCTCGCACTGTAGAAAGAATATAAAAATATTAGATTATAATTTCTTAGAAGAAAGGCAGATGAGATGGTACACCCATATAAAATGGAGACCACCAGGCTACACAGTAAATTGAGCTTTGTCTGAATCTTCCTCGTCAACCATCAAGAGGAAGACCTAGGAACACATGGATGATTCAGTGCATTAGCGTCTTGCGGAGAAATGGCTTGAGTGAGGGCGATACTTAGAACCGTGTGAGGTATAGCCTGAGATCGAGAAGAGCCAATCCCAACAGTCAATACAGAAGATGAGTTGGGATAGCGCCAGGAAGAAGAAGATTCTCTCTCCCACCGTCAACTGTGTCCCGTCTTCCTTATACTATTGACATTAATATTTTTGCTATTATATTCTATTGCAGTTAAGATGATTCTATTGTTGTTATATACCTTGTATTTGTATTTGTGAGTGCAGGGCATGGAAGGGGAAAAATAGAGTAGCTTAAATGTGTTTTGATGTCCCCTTTGATTTTTTAAATGAAACAGCTGTTGAGATCAATTCTGGATGGACGGAAGAAGGGCTTAGGAAGTGAATGAGCGAGGCTGACAAAAGGGTGCCTTTAATACTATATTGTGTAATTAAAAAACACATTGTATATTTTTGAAAGTAATATTTAATTTATTTTAGCCATTTCACCGGACCCTACTGTGTTACCCGCCAAAGATATTAAAAAGAAACCTTCCAAAAAGGATAAGAAGTCAAAGAAGAAGGATAAACCAATACTGAATACAAGAACAGGTATGATCAAATATTTATTCATATTTGATTTTGTTGAGACACATGTGTACTTATGGATTTTATTAAATCATTAACTAAAATGTGTTTTTTCTCCATCTTTTTTACAATGCAACACCAAATTATTTAAAAAAAATCTATCTTTTTTTCATTTCAGAAATGGTCTATTCTGTTAGCTTTGATGGCAGTCTAAGCAGTGTGTCATCTGTGGCTATGTGCTTAGCCGAAGCTCTCTGTTCCATCGATGAGGATAGTAAACATACCGAACAAATACAGAAATTTCTACAACAAACTCAAAAACCTGTGGAGAACATTGAAGACTTTGGTCTTGAGGGCATTGCAGAACTAGTGGGAGGATTTTATCCAGTATGTGCATATACGTAAAATATTACACAATTTGTTTGGTTACACATTCATTGTTATTATGTAAATATAATGTAAATTTCAATCCCCCTTTCTTTCATAGAGGAATCCTGTTATTGAAAGTGCAGAAGTTCCGGAGGGCTCTGACGTTATGGTCAGTCAGTTGCTGATGACTTCTGCGGGAAAAAATAGTCTTCAGGTTTTATTTTGATATATTATATTTTACATACAAACGAATTTTATCTAATTGTTTTTTTTTAAGCTCGTTTGTTACTTGTTGTTTATTACTAGATTGTTTTGTTAATATATGTATCAAGAAGAGATATGATTTTGAGTTATAACACAAACAAAATTTCTTAGATGTCCTGAAGGTTTAGAACTGCAATATATTAACCAATGTATTATTTTTCTTTAAGGTTATGCATCATTACATTTCAAAACATTCTGATTGGCTGTTGTCAGAATTGGGGGCAGCAGACCATTTGCCACTCATTGGAGATAAAACTGTTCCCGTAAGCTCAGTTTCACTTCTCTATACAATGTTCTATATTGGCAGAAGACCCTTTGATCAGGTAAATATTTTGCTAGTCATAATCTGTATGTATCTTTAAAAAATCATGTATTATTCATAATTTAATAATAAGCTCCATTTACCACCCTCGAGGTGAGCTATTCACGAATACAGCGATATACAAATTAGCCTAATTATTATTATTAAATTAGGATATCATCAGGGCAATGTATGACGGTTGTTCCTGTTGCGTAGTGCACCAAGGCAAACTTTCTGAGGCCATCAAACTGAGTGCGGGAGTGCGACAAGGATGTCTACTATCCCCCTACTCTTCATAGTGGTGCTGGAGGATGTGTTGCGCCGTTCTTTTGACAGTCCTTGTGGCATTCCGTGGATACGTGATACCCTTGTTGGAGGATGTTGGAGGATCTAGACTATGCTGATGACCTCTGTCTGTTTTCGATTAACCGGGCGGATGCAGAGCAGAAGCTGTGTAGTCTTCACAAGAAAGCGGCAAAAGTGTCTAAAACAGTAGAACTACGAGTGTCTACAAATGACTCCACCCCAATCTTGCTCCACAGTGTCCCCCTTGTGACCATGACCAGCTATTGCTACCTCGGTAGTATAATAGCAGGCTCGGGAGGTACGGAGGAATATGTAGTCAGCAGACTCAACTAGGCAAGGGGAGCTTTCACAATGCTTCGCCCTGTATGGTGTTCCAGTATCATTTCAAATGCCATTTTCTGAACAATGGCAGGCGAAAAGCCAATTACAGAACAAGTCGCTAGACGCAAATGGCTGTGGATCATTCACACTCTGAGAGGAAACCCAGCCTGCATCGCTTAGGGGGCACTAGACTGGTCCCCTATGGGGGGAAAGAGGAAGCGAGGAAAAGCCTAGAGCCACCTGGAGAAGAACCCTGCAGGTCGAGGTTAAAGCAGCAGGCCTCACTTGAGGTGATGTTAGGCATCAGGCATGCAATAGAGTTGGGTGGAGAAGGTTCCTTGAGGCCCTATGCACTACGGAGGTGATAGGACAACAACAAGAAGAAGACGATTAGGATTTTAATTCTAATGTATCTTTTTTTACAGTTCTTAAGCGGTTCTTGGATATTTGACTGGTCATCTCTGCTTAACACTCCCCTATCTCTTACTGCTGAAAGAGCGTGTACACATATAAACCGGAGACCAGAGTTTCAGCCAGATGCTACACTCTCATTACCTGATGCTGCTATGATTGCAGCTATTTCTTCACACATCAAGGAGCTAATGTAGTCACAAAAATGTTTTAGCTGAAGTAGAACCATAATTAAATAATTTTGATGATTACCTTTTCAAATTCTTTCGCTACTAGATTTTGCAATTGCCAATTTTATCAATTTAAAAAAGTTATTCTATCACATATCAATTAAAATCTCTTTGATAATGTACATTTCTTGTTTTATTTATATATTTTTTATCATTACAGGGTTGACTTTCACAAAGCCTGTGTTTTAAATACTTATTTGATAAGTTGAAATAATAAAATGTATATTGTTCCTAAGATAATTTTGATGCAATTTTTTTAAAAATAAATTATCTATTAGCAATGAATTTATTCTGTCTTTTTGACCATCACGCCGTTTCCCCGCAGGGGTAGGCAGAGAGAATGGACCGCCACACTACTCTATCCTGGCACACCTCTCTAGCTTCCTCCACATTCATACATCGAGTCATACACGCACGTCGATTCTTCTGGCTTCTGACATGACCAACTTTTAATATTTGGTTAATTTGGTCATGCCATGTTTTCCTCGGTCTACCTCGACTCCTTACTCCATTTACATTGTTAACGTATACTTTTTTAACCATTCTTTCTTCACCCATGCGCTCCATATGTCCGAACCAACGCAGTGAACCTTTAACCTTTAACCGAACCGTCTTTTTGTATTGTCTTATAATAGATACAATATAATTATTTTTCACATTACTTTGCGGTTACTTCTTCCAGCATTATTATAGTTATGTTCATATTTAGTCCAAGCTAATAAAATATTATATATTAACAATTGAATTTAATTTCTGTTATAAAAGTAAGCACAGTACCGAAATTGGTTAGAGTAATCTGTGGTTAAAACAAGTAAGCAATGATATAAAGTAGAGATCGTCGATTATATATATTAAAATGATGTGGTTAAATCAGCGAGGTTAAATGTCTAAAAATATAGCATTCTGTACGGGATACACCATTTATATGCGTTAAATGAAATTTATCACTTTGGTTGATACATTATTCATGAAATCAAAATATAATTGTTTATATACAGGATACCTGATACTTAATTTTGAGAATATATTTGATGTGATATGTGAATAAATATAGTCTAGAGACAACCACCCTAACGGCAAAAAGTGTCCATAAACTACAAAGCATGGAGAGGCAAATGTTCGATGTGAGTCACGGAGACAAAATAAGAAATGAAAAAATAAGACGCCGAACCAAAGTTGCTGACATCATGGATCATAAAGTAAAATTAAAGTGGCAGTGGGCTGGACAAATAGCAAGACAGGGTAGTACTCAATGGACATCCAGAATATTTCAATAAAGGTCTTGGACAAAGAAAATGAGTGTCAGGAGGTCACCTAAAAGATGGACTGACAATATTAACCAAATAACTGGAACAAACTGGATGCGGAAGGGACAAGACAGGGACGAGTGAAGTAAAATGGGGGAGGCCTATATCCAGCAGTGGAGGGAAGAAGGCTAAAGAAGAAGAAGTGAATAAATGAATAATGCATTGAATAACGGAAATTTATTTGAAGTATATTTGTAAGTAATAAATAACATTAAGAATTGAAATGAATCATCACTCTGAGATAAAATTATTTGTATTTTTTTTTTTTTTTTTTATGTACACAACAGGTCGTTTGGACCCAATTACTGTATACAATTTTTATTTTTTTTAGCTATTATATTGATTCTCGTGACATGTGATAGGTAGCCAATCTATCGCCATTTTATTGTCACGTGAATTCTACACCAGACCAAAGACAGTGTGACAATCACACTACCATCGCCGAGAATCGAACCCAGGACCTTCAGCATGGAAATCAAAGCTCGTAACCACTCTGCCACGAAGGTTTTTGGTGTAATTATAATGACAATAATTTAGACAAACAAATTCAAACATTATTTACAGATTATTGCATATTAACAGCGTTTTAGCAGTACTTTCCTAGTTATTACGATTGAATAGTATCATACTATTTAACATTGGAAATAAAATTAAAATAAGTTATTGATTAATTAGGGTACTCCTTAAATATTCCAACTTTTTTTTTTAATCTTAAACACTCATCAATGAAATAAGATCTATAGAATAATTTCAACCTCTGCTGTTAATGGAAAACCACCGCTTCACACCTCGCTGTGAGCCTCTGCCTCTTTGGATCCCAGGTGACATTATTTACCAACCAACTTATGAAACTGAGATTTCCGGTTTTCGTGTCGTTTTGAAGGTGATGGTAAAAATATTAATTTGCAAATTAGTCCTGACTCGACAAGGTAAAGTTTTAAATTTCGAAATAAATTATGTGTGCAATAATTTTGCTGGTGTTTATCTCAAGGATGATACCGTTTGTATAATTTATTTGTTTATTTATTAAGGGTAACATACAGCGATATCATTAACGTATATTACAAAAAGACACTAAAAAAATAAAGTAATACCAATTACATGCTACCACAAATATTATATATAAGTTAACAGACGACAGTGTGAAACGAGATTGAAGTTAAACTAAAACAAAATGAGGCAAAATAAAATATTTTTAAGATAAAAATAAAAATAGCAGTGGGAATAAACATGAATTTAAAAAGTAATATATTATATTATCATATAACATTATGATCTCATCCACGTCGAAAAGTTGCTTCAATATATATATTTTTTTAATTTCGCTCGTTTTAACCCTTAACGTACCGTGTTCAAAACAAAACGCTCGCTCCCATGTGGTAAGTTCAGTTTACCGCTAACTTTATCTAAATATCAAGCATATGACTAGATGAATCAAAATTTAATTTATGTCATCTTGTAGGGAATTTCATTAGGAATAGATTGATATCTATAACATACATGGATTATTTGAAAAACATATCATTATTAATTTTTTTCTGGAACCATGCGATTTCTGATATGTAATGCGTCATAGCATACGGGCGACTGGACAAGCGGGTATAAACTTGTCTGCGCGCAGCGGCCGGCGTGGCGGGGATAAAGGCACCTAGGCAAAATGTATAGTACGTTCAAGACAACGAGTACGTATTAATATTTTTCCCTTTTGGTAAAGTGTTAATATTTTCACAGTTCTGATATTATTAAGTTGCGTCCTGCGTTTCCGTCCACAGTGGTATTATTACGTACATATTGAAAAGGTCAAAGATATAATTTAAAATACGTTCAAAACAGCGAGTAAGTATTTGTCACTTTTGATAAAGTTGTAAATATTAGCAAAACAAATTCTACCTTAACACGAATGAAGGTGAGGGCAGTCTTAGAAAATATATTTTTTTGGGATGAAGGAAGTAATTTTTTGCTTTTTTTTTTATTACGAAATATTGAAAACACTTCAATGGAGGATTACAATTTTTTTTTATAATATTAGGGTCCATAGGTTTTAAGAAAATCAACTTTAAATTGGCAGTGGAAACTCAATTTACCACATGGCAACGCGACGGTTAATGGAAAATATCAATGTCTCCAAAATGCTTATTGTAGCTGTCACAAATTCGATATTACATAGCTATGTATCATTGACGAACATTGGACAACGTAGGAGAGAGAACGTGCTCGGTCGCATTGTCGTATCGGCAAGTATTTACGCTTTTAATTATATTCTAAATGGTTTTCTAAATCGCTTAGATGAACGCCAGAGCCACATAAGCTATACGAGTCTTGACGTGTTTCAATGCGATTTGTTTTTCAATGAGATTTTGGCACGGACTAACATTATACAAATAATAATTGCAATAATAATAATATAATAATAAATTGGATGATTTATAGAGCGCCATTTTTATGAACTAATCATCTCAAGGGCGCTGACATGGTGTTATATAAAACGAAGAAAATAGAGGTGTGCGTCTAAAATTTTTAATGACGAAATATGAGGGACATCCTAATGAACATTCAAATTTTATACATATTTAAATAGAAAAATTCTTTTAAAATAAGTTATGTGTTTTTTTTAGTTGTATGAAAATAACATGTTTTTTGACCCCGGAACTGAATGTCATACACGACACTTAAAGCTTGTAAATGTATCACTTTATCAACAAGAAAAATTCGAAAAGTCAGAAATGGTGATTTCAATATTTCACCAAACAATATTTTTTTCACAAGTACACTCCACCTTTTACGTAATGTGGTACGATAAAATTGAATTTAGCAATTTCTCTGTGATACACTCAGTTCGATCGCAAAATTGATTGACGGGGAACTTTATCATTATACTGCAGTTAATTAAGCTTGGAGAGAAATAAAATTGGTATGAAAATAATAACATAACTTCGTGTTCAAAATTGGAATGAAGCTGAATATGGTTTCGATAAATTGATGAATTGACAGCCACGGGTACTTTTATGCCGCAACCGCGGGTGCTATGTAGTTTGCATAACGACAGGAATAAAATATTTCTACTGAAAATGGTTTCATATTGTATGGAGTCGTATCGAACTTGAATGTTTTTTTAACTGCTTTACAAATAAATTATGTACGTACATACCAACGAATTCATAAGTAATTGTTTTTTGTGTGGTATCATATGAGTATCTCCTCATTTTAAAATGAAATGTTTTTAATTATCTTTTTCTTTTTTATATACTTTGTACATACAACATACAACATTAACTTAATATTTGTATATACATATACAACATTAACATAAAAAATTAAATATCAGACATGTTTCGAACAACCCGGTCCTTCTTCAGTGATATTATAAAAATATTTAAAATATTATTAAATAACATCTGTCAAAACTGATCCTATTTGTAAACAATTTTATAATATTTTAAATATTTTTATTATATCACTGAGGAAGGACCGGGTTGTCCGAAACATGTCTGATATTTTTTTTTTTTTTTTTTAAAGTTAGTGTTGTATACACAATGTGTATAATAAAGAAAAAGACAAATAAAACATCTATAACACAAAGTATGGCGAACATAGAAGAAAAACTATTTGATCAATTATCTTGAAAAATTAAATAATAAATAAGTACATTATAATTAAGTTTCTTAAATATTATTGTTGGTGATTAAATTTTCTTTGTAGTAGTTTGTTGTAAATAGTGAAAAATGTTTGAATATTAATAGTTCAATTTAATCGAAATATTATATTTTCATAGTTCCGATCGGTTTTGGCAGCTAATTACTATTTTCTGATTATCGTCACTAGGATATTGGAGTGAGCTGCTAAAACCGTTTGTAACAAGAATAACAAGGAGATTTGGTCATGCCAGTAGAAAAAGCAATTCAGACGTTGAATTTAATCGTCTCGGATTTTGAAAATTGGTATTGAATTTTTGTTTACCGTATTGTGTCCAAGTTAGTCGGCTAAATATTCTTCGTTTGTGTATAAGAAAAATAAATAAATAAATGAGTATAAAACTAAAAAAAAAAAAAATAATAATTATTACTTAATTTTTTTTAATCTTTTCCACAATATGTCAGTATTCGATGTTAATAAAAAGGATAAATAACCGATGATTTTGAGATAGTCAAATATGTAATATTATCAAATCAGTAAACTGCATCGAGAATTAAGGAAGAAAATTATTTTCTCAGTCTAAGAAGCGAGTTTCTGGCAACGTCCCACGAGAAATTCTATAGCAAAATGGAATGCCAAGAAGATGGAATAATCTCTTTCAAAGAAGCGTACCAGTCAATAGATATATCAGAGATTGAAAAGATTTTCCAGCTAAGAAGTCCTTAAGAGCTTTCCCTGGTTAGTCGACACATAACCGCCATTGGTAACGGGATATTTCATTAATATCTCAGGATATCATTTATCTATAGAAAGATTTGTTACAGATACACCTTTCACTACAAAGACACTTCTATTTATGTATAGTATGTTACACGAGATAATTATTTTATAATATTATTTCAGTGCCGATGAAGATTTCTTTAATAATATTAATGTAAAAAAATATACATAAATATTATATTTAGTTTAATTCTTTTAGTATTATGTCTTCCACCGGTTTCAGCAGCTCGCTGCCATCCTCTGGTGAGATCCATCATCCAGACAATGACAACGAGTTGAAGAAACCGGTCAAAGTTATAAACCTAAATGGAATTAAACTAAATATACAATATAAAGAGATGTTGAAATATTTCAAATTTATATTCAACATCTTTCTTCTTCTTCTTCTTCAAGTGCCCTGTCGGGTCCCCACAACGTTGGCGATCACCTCGGCGAACCTGTCTCTGTCCTGCGCCGCTCGGAACAGCTCCTCCACACTTTGGATGCCGGTCCACTCCCTCACGTTTCGCAGCCAGGACATTTGTCTCTTACCGGGCCCTCGGCGACCCTCAATTTTCCCCTCCAATATCAGTTGGAGAAGGTGGTACTTTTCTCCACGCAGTATATGAACCAAATGTGAAATCTTCTGAACCTTGATAGTTGATAACAGTTCCCTGTCAACTCTAGCTCGCCTCAGGACTTCGGTATTGGTAACCATGTCTGTCCAGGAAATTCTAAGCATTCGGCGATGGAGCCGCATTTCAAATGCTTCCAGTCTGTTCATTGATTTGACTTTTAAGGTCCACGTTTCACATCCATACAATAAAACATACCACACATAGCATTTGATCGTTCTCTGGCGGAGTTTCAAAGTTTATTTTATCATTGCAGAAGAGTGATTTCATTTTATTAAACGTAGCTCTTGCTGCCTCGATTCTGCATTTTATCTCTACATACTCTACGATATCTTTTATAATAGAAAAAACATAACTTTCGCAAATTTTTTATAAAAATTGTGATACCCGGATCTCCTGCGGAACCGGGATTATTTATATTGGATACATAAATATTTTTAAAAGTCAATAATTTCTTTCATTACTAAACAAAAACATTAAAAATATGCAGTATTCAAAGTGTTTACGAACTTTAAAAAAATTTGCTAGTGATATCATAAAGAAATATTCAGTATTGTAAATTATTTGAATTCTTTTGTTCTGAATGGAAGGTACGTCAAGTCCCCATCAGAGACTCGGAATAAAGAATAAATTGAATTCAAGAGACATTATTTGAGTTCATCTGAAGAAGTGAATCAAATTGAAGAGGTAATAAGTGCCGGATTGATTCTTAGCATAAATTGAATAGGAAGAGCTGTTCAGAATACATATCGATTCATTAAAATTGACTTTGAAAGATGTTGAAAATAAAGCCCCGAGGATATCATTCTTCGTAATGCTATTGAAGTTATGAAATAATGGACAATCTTTTAAAATAATGTATTATTTATAATTAACATTTACATATATATTTTTTACTTTGATTAAACATTTATCACTCAACTGCCTACCGGTTTCAATCACTGATTATACACGGAGCTTCTATTATATATTGGAGTCGTTCACTTAAAACATAATTTAAAACACTTTTTTACAATGATTTTCACCACTTTATTTTGTTTTATCGAATCAACAGATTTTGTATCTGCCGGAGCTTCCTCAGAGCTACAAAAACAAACAAAATTTTAAATAGTCCATTGTTTTGGCCGAAACACTATGATACCTTAACATTTTAAACTGTTAAATTAAATAAGTTTGTTTTCGTATCACAATTGCATTTTATTTTACGCGACAGCTGTCTCCTCAACCTTTGTTGACATCATCAGGTGTTACATTATTACACCTGATGATGTCAACATAGGTTGATGAAACAGCTGTCGCGTAAAATAAAATACAATGGTGATGCAAAAACAAAGTTATTTAATTTAACAGTTTAAATTATAAATAAAATTAATGTAAAAACAAAGTGTAAAAGTGCTTTGAATTATTTTTAATAATGCCACATTAAAATAAATACCTTGGCAGCATTATCACTAAAGCGCTTGATCCGGACATTGACATAAAATGCAAAATTGAAGTTGCACGAGCTGCATTTAATAAAATGAGAACATTATTTTGCAATCTCAAGACTCAAGACGTTTTGCCTCTCTCTGCATTACTGACCCTATCGGTCTACGGTATACGGAGCATTCTGCGGTATATCCACATCTCGAACGCTTCCAACCGGTTCATTACATTCACTTTCAGAGTCCAGGTTTCGCAGCCATATAGTAGAACAGACCATATATAACTTTTAATCATTCTTTGTCGGAGTTTCAAGTTAAGACTATCGTTGCAAAATAATGTTCTCATTTTATTAAATGCAGCTCGTGCAACTTCAATTCTGCATTATATTTCAATGTCTGGGTCAAGCGCTTTAGTGATAATAGATATATACATTCGTTTAAGAGATTTATTGTAGTTTTTTCCTCCTTTTGCCAGTTCTATGTTTCACTTTCGTACATAAGGATCGGTACAACACCCATTGTGCGCTGCCGTCTTAGTTTTTTTTTGGATAGGCTACTATTTGCGACGACCACTAAATTAAAATGTGATTGGAAAAAAGTTTTTTTCAGTTTTGAATGTGTCATTCCGATATTTGACTGAAACAGAATCACATTTCGATTCATCACAAAGTTAATCATTAAAATATTTTCAACTTCAACAAAGTGTCGCTCAACCGTGATCAAACATGAGGCATGGCCGTCAGTCAGTAACGTCGATTTTGTGAAATATTTCGGGCAACCTAATTAAGAATGATCGTGAAACTAATTAATCATTCGGACGAAATGTCCTTTGTGTATTGGCGCACCGTGTTGACACTCCATTGTGTATAAACAGCATTAGCTTTGCCGCTAATTAATAATTCCTATTAGGACTCCGTAACCTGAGAGATCACATACGAACACGTTCCACATAAGAAAACTTAAATCCACACAGAATGTAATTTTGCCTTTTAATTGAAACTCTCATTTATTTTCTAATCATAATATAAATACGAGCACGAGAAATTTATAATACAAGAGAACGAAATATCAGTTCTTTCTGAAAGTTATTTGAAATGAACACGATGCGCTTGTCCGAGAACGTTTTTGTATTATTTTGTCCTAGTTTTTGTTGTATGGCAGCAGCGTAGAAAACAAAAGAAGACGAATTTGGTGTTTTTAATTGTGAAATATTTGACGTGTATGAGACACAAAGATTTACATTTAACATTAAAACTTACTATTACTGATAACGATTGAACAGTGAACCAGGTTTTAAAAGCTAAAGAATCTTTACTTCCATGAAAATTTCACGGGTTGTAACTAGTTGTATATGATTAGAGTACCCAGATCATTATTTTATAAAATTATTGATATTTGATATTGAAAATATTTTCTATAGATCTTAGGATCTGTTCAGACGGGTTATTCATTTTGGTCTGGTGAAAAAGATCTCAAACTTTCTCTTTGATGGTCGACGATCCTTTGGAGTCTTGTGCATCACGATCTTGGGAATCCTTGCTGGATACACCTTTTCAACGTGATCTTTCTGAATACCCTATCTCAAAATGTCCTATATATTGCAGATTCTGCGAATCTCTTCTCAAAGTACAATATCTATAGTACCTAAACCGATTAGTGCACATAAAAAAATATATAAATTGAATTTATTAAACTAATCGCAAAGATCAAATAACAAATTGTTCGTTTTTTATAAGAATTATTATATATTTTTTCTCTTTCATAGTTCCGAATCATTTGGATTGATTTCAATCATGTAGTTGTGTTAGTATTTTGGATACATTTTTTTTCTATGTATCCAATAAATAACAAAAACTCCTCACGACTCTTGATTTGGTGGAATATACTACCAATTGGACATCTTTGACGTCATTATTTCTCTCTACCATGTATACAAATATAATTATCTGTATATCTGTATATCAGCCAATCTGCCTCTAGTGACACCGGTGGAAAGAGCAATTAGTCTGCTGAACGCAGTCTCCTCGGAGATCTAAGTCTTTCATATTAGTGAAAGTAAGTTCAGGGAACAAATACTCTTGACTTTAGGAAGTATCTTGTCTTCCTAATGTCGAACCATCACTAATGCGTTCCTGGTATTATGTTGTATGTATATAACATTTGACCTGCACTCAATGGATGCCTTAAACATTTTTGCTGTTTGTAATATCTTTTGAGTAAATAAACTGATTAGAATTATTTTTTAGGCATCATTTATCCTTTTTTATTTATAATTCTTCGTCAAACAACTCCTTGGATCTTTCATCGCGGAATAGATGTTCTGGTACGGGCTTCATTATGATAATTATCATATCGTGCTTTTCAATAATCCTCCCACGGTCCACGTATAAACAGTAAACAATGTGCTAATTTATGCTGCAATAACTGAATTATTATTAAAATGGCCTTGTTCCGTTGACGCAAACTCAATTTTGTTAATTCAATGCGTAAAATTGCACGGAAGGGCACTATAACAGAATAATAGCTTTTAGCACGGAATTGAGTAATTTTACAACATTTAATTATGTAAATATTAATAACTTTCCATCATATCAAAAACGCTCCCCCGAATAAGGTACATTGATGAAAACATACAGTATTCATGAAGACTTTAATAAGATTCTTGTTATTGTTTTTTTGTCTTACAAGCATATAAGCAATCTGTGGGGGAGCTAGAAGGCATGCTAGATGAACTGAACACTGCATCCAGACGAGTGGGTCTCGGAATGAATTTGGACAAGACAAAAGTCATGTATAATGAACATACATATTATCCCCGGATCAGTAACCGTCGATGGGTCGGCTCTCGAAGTGGTACAAGAATACACATATCTTGGCCAAATTATACAACTAGGACGAAACAATTTCGAGAAAGAAGCCGACCGAAGAATTCAGTTGGGTTGGGCAGCCTTTGGGAAATAACGTCATGTTCTTACTTCCAAAATACCACAATGTCTCAAGACTAAAGTCTTCAACCAGTGCGTTTTGCCAGTCATGACGTACGGAGCCGAGACGTGGACATTGACAAAATGTCTAGTCTACAGATTCAAGGTTGCCCAGCGCGCCATGGAAAGAGCCATGCTTGGAATAACCTTGAGGGACAGATTTAGAAACGAATTTATTCGACAACAAACCAAGGTGACTGAGGTGGCTCTACGGATAGGCGAGCTGAAGTGGCGGTGGGCTGGCCATATCTGTCGGAGAACCGACAGCCGATGGGAAAGACGGGTTCTGGAGTGGAGACCGCGTACAGGATTCCGTAGAGTTGGACGTCCCCCTGCTCGCTGGACCGACGATCTGAAGGGGATTGCTGGACATGGATGGATGGGAGCGGCAATGGATAGGGGGCCGTGGCGGGCTTTGGGAGAGGCCTACATTCAGCAGTGGATGACAGACGGCTAATAATGAAAGCATATGATCTGAATCTTTGTCCGGCATACGATCTGAATCTTAGTCTGGCATACGGTCTTCTCCGTCCGGTATACGATCTGAATCTCTGTCCAGCATACGATCTGATTTTCTGTTCGGCATGCGATCTGAATCGCTGTCCGGCATACGATTAAAATCTCTATCCGGAATACGATTTGAATCGCTGTCCGGCATAAAATTGTACATAGTTTGGCTATTTTGGTAAACAGTTATTATACATTTTAGATATAATTATACAGTGTGTATAAACACATTTATTTTATCGTCAATAAATACAAATTTGCATTTAATAGTAACGTATACATATTTCCATCATGAAAAACATATGGCATAATATACGAGAAAAAATATACGAAAGAGAAACGCTGGTTTCTTCGTCATGGGCAATTAAAATAATGAGCAATTTTTTGAATTAATGATTAATTTATAACTCTTTCTCTCTCTTTACCTGGCTTGAGAATTATTAAACGATTTAAAAAAAATTGTTAACAAGGGTTTTAATCAATATTAAATGCGTAAAATTGCACGGAAGGGCACTATAACAGAATAATAGCTTTTAGCACGGAATTGAGTAATTTTACAACATTTAATTATGTAAATATTAATAACTTTCCATCATATCAAAAACGCTCCCCCGAATAAGGTACATTGATGAAAACATACAGTATTCATGAAGACTTTAATAAGATTCTTGTTATTGTTTTTTTGTCTTACAAGCATATAAGCAATCTGTGGGGGAGCTAGAAGGCATGCTAGATGAACTGAACACTGCATCCAGACGAGTGGGTCTCGGAATGAATTTGGACAAGACAAAAGTCATGTATAATGAACATACATATTATCCCCGGATCAGTAACCGTCGATGGGTCGGCTCTCGAAGTGGTACAAGAATACACATATCTTGGCCAAATTATACAACTAGGACGAAACAATTTCGAGAAAGAAGCCGACCGAAGAATTCAGTTGGGTTGGGCAGCCTTTGGGAAATAACGTCATGTTCTTACTTCCAAAATACCACAATGTCTCAAGACTAAAGTCTTCAACCAGTGCGTTTTGCCAGTCATGACGTACGGAGCCGAGACGTGGACATTGACAAAAGGTCTAGTCTACAGATTCAAGGTTGCCCAGCGCGCCATGGAAAGAGCCATGCTTGGAATAACCTTGAGGGACAGATTTAGAAACGAATTTATTCGACAACAAACCAAGGTGACTGAGGTGGCTCTACGGATAGGCGGCTGAAGTGGCGGTGGGCTGGCCATATCTGTCGGAGAACCGACAGCCGATGGGGAAGACGGGTTCTGGAGTGGAGACCGCGTACAGGATTCCGTAGAGTTGGACGTCCCCCTGCTCGCTGGACCGACGATCTGAAGGGGATTGCTGGACATGGATGGATGGGAGCGGCAATGGATAGGGGGCCGTGGCGGGCTTTGGGAGAGGCCTACATTCAGCAGTAGATGACAGACGGCTAATAATGAAAGCATATGATCTGAATCTTTGTCCGGCATACGATCTGAATCTTAGTCTGGCATACGGTCTTCTCCGTCCGGTATACGATCTGAATCTCTGTCCAGCATACGATCTGATTTTCTGTTCGGCATGCGATTTGAATCGCTGTCCGGCATACGATTAAAATCTCTATCCGGAATACGATTTGAATCGCTGTCCGGCATAAAATTGTACATAGTTTGGCTATTTTGGTAAACAGTTATTATACATTTTAGATATAATTATACAGTGTGTATAAACACATTTATTTTATCGTCAATAAATACAAATTTGCATTTAATAGTAACGTATAAATATTTCCATCATGAAATACATATGGCATAATACACGAGAAAAAATATACGAAAGAGAAACGCTGGTTTCTTCGCCATGGGCAATTAAATTAATGAGCAATTTTTTGAATTAATGATTCATTTATAACTCTTTCTCTCTCTTTACCTGGCTTGAGAATTATTAAACGATTTAAAAAAAATTGTTAACAAGGGTTTTAATCAATATTAAATATATTTAATATTGTGTTTTCAATTTGTGTTCAAACCAACTAACTAACCATCACGCCGTCTCCCCGAAATGGCAGAAAGAATGGACTGCCACACTTTTCTTTCCTGACATATTTCTCTCGCTTCCTCAACATTCATACATCGTGTCATGCACGCGCGGCGATTTCTCTGACTCCTCACATGGCCGACATTCAATATTTGATTTATTTGATCGTGCCACGTTTTCCTCGGTCTTCCTCTATTTCTGGTTCCATTTACATCGTTTGCATATAATTTTTTTACCATTCTTTCTTCATTCTTTCTTTCCATATGTCCAAACCGTCTTAATGATCCTTTCATTATTTTGTTCATGACACCATCATTCGCATTATTTATTGTGTTCAAATAACAATAAATAGTGAAATACACGATTTTAAATTCTAAAGATCTCCGAACAAGCATCTTATTTTACTAGTAAGAGTTTTGTTAAATATTTTTGAATAAAAAAACAACGTACGAGAGAAGTTCCAAGTTTGTTCATTAAATTTCTTGGTGAATGTTCTACATCGTAAAATGTGGTACTTATTGAGATATTTTCACAGAACCTTTGATCCGAGCGTGTTGCTTAAACCATGAATTATTGATGAACCGGCAAACGAAGAAATTGCAGAATCGAGTATTCAATACGAGCAGAACAAACTGTGGTGCGCGTGGCGGCAGGGTAATTTCTCAATCTTTTAATCCGGCTAGTTTGTCATAAACTTGTCATTATTATTCCGTTAAGGTCGGGGCGCCAGCCTCACGTTCCACTCAACCAGACGTAGTCAGAACCGGCCTGGGAATTTAAATGCCAAAGAACAAATTAATGTATGGAAGTTAAGAAGGATGAAAGTAGAATAAATGCAGTAGAAATGAGATCTCTTAGACGAATGTGTGGATACTCTGTGTATGATAGAGTTTCGAATGAAAATATAAGAAGTGAATGCGGTGCGAATGATGGTGTTATGAACAAAATAATGAAAGGATCATTAAGATAGTTTTTACATACGGAAAGAATGAATGAAGAAAGAATGCTAAAAAATTATATGTTAACGATGTAAATGGAACCAGAAATAGAGGAAGACCGAGGAAAACGTGGCACGATCAAATAAATCAAATATTGAATGTCGGCGAGAAATCGACGCGCGTGCATGACACGATGTATGAATGTTGAGGAAGCGAGGGAAATATGTCAAGAAAGAAAAGTGTGGCAGTTCATATTTTCTGCCTACCCCTTCGGGGAGACGGCGTGATGGTTAGTTAGTTTTTTTTTAGAACACATTAATTTAACCCGTAGTATTAAGTTGAATGGAGTATATTAAAACTTATATTATGTATTGTATTGGCTTCCATGCACCGGACAGATATGCTCGCGCTAGAAAACACGATATTTTGTGCATACAGCACAGCATAACAAATGTCATGGCGCAGCATACAAAAACCCGGGGTATGGTGCTAGTGAATGAGGTGTCAGTCGATGTGGACATTCTCCAAATGACCTATGCGTCATTTAAGGAGCGTAAGTACATAACTATTAATTTGTTTATATATGTGTCTTGTTTAAACATGTATGTATACAGTTATTGGGTTCTAAAAACCTGTTGTATCCGAAAAGAAAAAAAAATGTCGTCATTTAATTTATGGTATACTGCCTACAGTACGCTAAAAATAAGATGCTAGGCAATATAGGTTTTGTAATAATGTAGGTCTCTTGCATGCCATAAGGAGGGTATGATCGAGGGGACAAAGTCTAGGGGACGCCCACGCCGAGAGTACCTGGAGGACCTGTTGGTGGCGTGCGCTTCTCATCATATGCAGATTTCAAAAGAGCCGCCCAAGACAGGGAAGAATGGAAGAGAATAATAGAGGAAATTGCTGCAAACCAATCCCAGG
Source organism: Lepidostoma basale (assembly GCA_022606425.2). Classification (NCBI taxonomy): domain Eukaryota; kingdom Metazoa; phylum Arthropoda; class Insecta; order Trichoptera; family Lepidostomatidae; genus Lepidostoma; species Lepidostoma basale. Next base: position 282,703 of record JAHDVF020001318.1, read on the forward strand.
ATTGAAACCAGAGAAGAGAAGAATAATTTAAAACAAACAAACCATCACGCCGTTTCCCCGTAGGGGTAGGCAGAGAGAATGGACCACCATACTACTCTATCCTGACAAACCTCTCTAGATTCCTCCACATTCATACAACTAGTCATACACGCACGTTGATTCCTCTGACTTCTAAGATGACCAACCTTTAAAATTTGATTAATTTGGTCATGCCATGTTTTCTTCAGTCTGCCTCGACTCCGTACTCCATTTACATCACTAACGTATACTTTCCTAACCATTCTTTCTCCATCCATACGTTCCATATGTCCGAACCATCGCAGCGATCCTTTCATAATTTTCTTCAATTTTAATAATTTAAAATAATAATAAAAATTCTAATATCAGTGATCCCAAGATACAAACCAGATCTGAGTTAAAAATTTATTTTAATCATAAGGTTTTGAATGTAATAACATTAAGTATACATTTTTTGAATATCAAATGGTTAGTGGAGCTTAGTTTTTGATTTACTGTTGAAATGGAATTTTAAGCGTTAATTGTCTTAGCTACAGTTGAAAGTAATTAAAATAATGATCTGGAAACTACTGCTATAAAAACTGCGTGATTGTGTAAGGAACACCATAATGCTACAAATATGGTCAAATGGGAAAGGCAGCGCTGACGGTATTGGTATCAACATGTGTAGAGATGCTAATAAAAATTCCATCATGGCTCTGCATGAAATAACAGATGGACAGTATCCGATTGGAAAACCCTCAAATCGATGGAGACATATATGGAGTTCAGTATCATCTTGAGGTGATAACATCACAAAAACGGCGCTATAAAAGTTAGCATATTATTATTATTGTTATTATTATTATTATTATAGGATGAGAATCCTGTAGCAACAGATTGTAGTTATACCAAATATCAGGAGATTTTTTTTTCACCATAAAAAAATGTACTGCACCTACAATACGCTACAAAATATTCAAAGAAATATAAGGTGTGTAATCTTGAAAAACAATACTAATATTTGATGTCAGTGATCACAAGAGACACTGGATGTGAGTTTAAAATTATGAGGATTAATAATCACAAAGATGAAATTTAAAGAATTATCAAATGTATCAGAAAGCGAAAAAGGCCGTTCACAATGGAGTTCTGGTCCCAACCCTGTATGGAAGCGAAGCATGGAACTGACAAAAGAAGGATGAGAGCAGAATAAATGCGGTAGAGATGAGGTCCTTAAGACGTTTGTGTGGTAGAACGATTTACGATAGAAAGAAATGTAGAGCGGAAGAAAGTATTATGAACAAAATTATGAAAGGATCGCTTTGTTGGTTCAGACATATGGAGCGCATGGATGAAGAAAGAACGGTTAATATAGTATACGTTAACAATGTAAATGGAGTTCGGAGTCGAGGTAGACCGAGGAAAACATGGCATGACCAAATTAATAAAATTTTAATGGTTGGTCATGTAAGAAGTTGGAAGACTCGACGTGGGTATATTGCTCGTTGTATGAATGTGGAGGAAGCTAGACAGGTGTGCCAGGATAAAGAGGTGTAGCGGTCCATTCCTTCTGCATACCCTGCAGGGAAACAGCGTGATGGTTTGTTGTTGTTGTTGTATCAGAAATGTTTTTATTTAGTTTCTTAAATTGTTAATTCTTGAAAATTGTGTTTTCAAAATATTTCTTTATAGCAACGGTCACCCTCCATAAACTGTCTCAACGCCCCCTATGTGCCTCTGTGGAGAGCTTCAGCGTCCAATGAGTATGGGATAAGAATAAGGAGAAGAAAAAAAGAAGATGAAGAAGAAAATGATGAATTATTTTTGATAATCTTCTCGAAAGACTAAAAAGGGACCTACGAATATATTGATACCACCCTACCTGTGCTAACCTTTCCCCCCGAAGAATTCACCATATTTTATGATGCCAGTCCACCCCTCCGAGCAGGTGTAGATTTCACATAGAAACTACCGTAAATGAAGTGAAATATCATCCTGGAGTATTAAATTGTCCTGTACCCTTCACTTCGGGTTGAGGAAATATTAATTGAAGGGACATTAATGCAGTGGAGCAGGGTGTAACTTTAGTAGGGTTCCTTGGGCTACATGGGAATAGCTATACTCTCGATTTGTGGTTTTATTTATTACTTTTTCAGCATTATTCGTTTCTTATATTATTTCGGGCTCAATAAAAAATAAAAAAATCATTCGACTGAAATACATTAAAATATTGATTCCTGAGCAAAAATAAACGGTTTTGAATAAATCAATCATAGCCATGATACAAACATTTGTCACTTCAATATTGAAATGATATAACAACAACAACAAACCATCACGCCGTTTCTCCGCAGGGGTAGGCAGAGAGAATGGACCACCACACTACTCTATCCTAGCACACCTCTCTAGCTTCCTCCACATTCATTAGCGAGTCAAACACGCACGTCGATTCTTCCGACTTCTAACATGACCGACCTTTAAAATTTGATTAATTTGGTCATGCCATGTTTTCCTCGGTCTGCCTCGACTCCGTACTCCATTTACATCATTATCGTACACTTTCTTAACCATTCTTTCTCCATACGTGCGCTCCATATGTCCGAATGAACGCAGCGATCCTTTCATAATTTTGTTCATAATATCTTCTTTCGCTCTACATTCCTTTCTTATATCAGCATTTGAGATTCTATCGTATATCGTTCTACCACACATTCATATTAGGGACCTCATCTCTACCGCATTTATTCTGCTCTCATCCTTCTTCTGCCAGTTCCATGCTTCGCTTCCATACATTAGGGTTGGGACCAGAACTCCATTGTGAAGGCTGTTTTCGCTTTCATTGATAAATTCTTTCTCCAATAACTATTTTTAAAGCCCCATTCACTTTGCTACCCGCACTAACCCTTCATTCGACGATATTGAAATGATATTGTAGTACATATAAAATTTAATTAAAATAAATATATTTGAATAACTTTTTGGAAACATTATATTATCACAACACTTTTTTGCGCTTTTCACAAACATGTTTCGGGACACAAACTGCCCTTCTTCAGTGTATAGTATGAATTTTAACTTAAAATTCATACACTGAAGATGTGATAATACAATGTTTCCCAAAAGTTACTCAAATGTGAATCCACCACACAAAGTGATTGCGAATGTGGAAGAAAAAAAAATCTAATTTCTCATCTACATTAGTAAAAATTGAATTCTGATTCCACTTGATATTGGACTAGAAATGTAAATTTTAATTTACTTAGTTAAACTTTGGATAAAAACTTTCATATTTTCTACTGTTATTTTATGAAAAATTAAAATTATAATACATCAAATTACAATTATTTTAAATAAAAATATATTAACATTTGATTTTGAATTTAATATGATTACATTATTTGAAAATGTGATGTCCAAGACATTGCTATATATTGTAATTTTACGTATTTATTTATAAATTCCGTAAATTTCTAAAACTATTATTTATCCTATCAAAAAAAAACATGAATATTTTGGAACTACTAATATAACATAAAACGTTAAGTAAACGGAAAAAAGTGTCCATGCTTCATTTATTGACCTTTATTTTATGATATATATTTGCTTCGTTTTATGTGAGTACAGTCAATAATATTTTAAGCTAACATAATCCAAAGTAAAAAAACACATCTTCAGCTACTTGAACATGAACAATTCTAAACATATTTAATAGTTAATTTGACTTCATCATTATAAATAAAAACGGTATGAATAACAAAAATAGCATATGGTGTTGAAGCAAGGGCAGAGACAGTCAGGACCAAACAAGTTTTCAGGACTTCTGAGATGAATTACACTGAGAACAATAATAGGCAAGACACTGAGAGATTGCGTGAGGAACACTAGAATTAGAGAGATATGTGAGGTTGATGATATTATAAGATGGAGTAGACAGCAAAGAAGAGACTCGTTAGGGCCATGCCAAAGAATGGACACCACCAGAATCCCTCATATTGCACTACAAAATCAGCCTCACGGGACTCGTCCTCGTGCAAGATCTCCTAAAAGATGGAAGGACAGCTGGAAAAATATTTCATAGGAAGAGCAACCCACTGAAGAACAGACCACATAGATTCTACAACTAGGAAGAAGAAGAATGTAAGAATAACTAAAAGTCGTTTTTATTTACGTCTGAAAATTTTATTTAGTGCCCGGACACGTTGTTTTTTAATTTGTGTTTTCTTTTCAATTTCTGTCGTTTGGGCCGGGGGTGTATTGACAGCGACCGCGGCACGTTTCATAGTTTTACGTGAAAAATATCCCCTGAAGTGGTGGCAAGCGGATCGGCTAGGGGGAGGGTGGGCCACGGAAAGGGGTGGACCCGCTGGGACCTAAAACTCCCGAGTTTCACGAGGTGCTAAGTAAAATAGCTGCAGCACTGGTGGCCAGTGAAATGCAATGTTCCTCTGAAAAAGCTATTATGTGTACTTTTATTTTTAATATTCGCGGTTCAGTATATTTTTTGGCTGCGGAAAAAATTCACACCTGAACCCTAAATTACAGTCTATTCATAAATGCTTTTGTTAAATTTTTTTTCCTGTTTTTGTTTTTGAAATTATCTAATCGATGATTTTTTAAATAAGTATCAAAATACTGTTTTATCCATTAAGTTTATTTTTCTTGAAATACTCGTATTTCGAAGATTTAACACCTTTATTACGCAAAAATATAAATTTAAAAGAATTAGAGAAAAAAAAATTAAAAAAAAAAATATCATTAAAAATGTCAATATGGAATTAGTTTATACACGAAATGTAATATTTTTTTCTGCAATATATTTTAATATGTTAAATCTTAAGTTAGGGCAGCTAATTTAGCTACATACACGTAAAATAAGCTTGGACTATTGTAATTTCAAATAATAATACTTACTAATATTAATAGAATAAATTAATGAAATTGGAATAAATGCAGTAGACATGAAATCTATCAGACAAAGGTGTGACCATTCTGTGTATATTAGAGTGCCGAATGGAAATATAGCAAGTGAATGCAGTGTGAATGAAAATGTTTTGAAAAAATAATGAAAGGATCATTAAGATGGTTTAAACACATGGAAAGAAAAAATGTATATGTTAACGATGTAAACGGAACTCGAAATAGAGGAAGACCGAAAAAAACGTTGCACGATCAAATAAATCCAATACTGAATGTCGGGCACGCAAGGAGTCGAAGAATTTGACGTGCGTGCGTGACATGTATAGTATAAATGTTGAGGAATCGAGAAAAATATATCCGGAAAGAACAGTGTAGCATTTATATATTTCTGCCTACCCCTTCGGAGAAACGGCGTTATGGTTAGTTAGTTAGCTGTATTCATATCTGGTTATATGATCACATTTAGTAAAACCTTTTTTAACGTTATTTTTGCTGAGTATAATTAAATGAAATGAAATATTACTAAAGCTTATTTAGTGTTTCTTGAACAATGATGTAAAACTCCATATTAAACAATACGAATGGAAACGTCAGTTTTCTAGAAGTTTTATTATATTTTATGGAAATGACATGTTGCGCCCTTCTAAGGCATGATGGCCTTCAAATGACATTTGATAATGCCTTAGAAGGGCGAAACATGTCAATCTCATAAAATATAATAAAGCTTCTAAAATACTGACGTTTTCATTCGTATTAATCATTACTAAAGCTTTTATCAAAACCGGGTTCTTTAAAATACTCTAATGTCGTTCTTTTAGAATTTCAAACAGCATTTTTTTGTAATATTAATTAGAAATATTATTAAAATCGTTATTTTTAATTTAGTTTCCCCAACGGCACTGCACGATGTTGGTCGCTTGAAAAGTAACCGGACTTCCTTTTCTTGTGGCAGGGTTCGACAGCTGCCCTCTAAGCCGGCGTTGGTAAGTGCTCTTTTTACACCACGGCTCCTTACGGCTGCTGGCAAGGTGCATCAGGGGACCCGGTCTCGGTATATTATAACCCTTCCTTATTTTATGAAAGCTGTAAAGTGATATGTGACGGGAACATAAAAATCCCCCTGGGAAGCGCCGCCGTGCTGATGCGTTATAATTAAATTATTGGACTATCGGGACACGAGATGAAACTTTATTAAAATACTCATGACGAGGGCTTAAGATATTAAATTTTCTTTGCTATAAAATGCAATTTCATTGTAAGAACAGTCTATATAATAAGTAGTTATTTTTTACAACATTTTGAATGTAAACAAATTCTTGTAGACAAATACTGGATTTTACCAATTGCGGATAAATTATTTTTTAACTAACTAACTAACTAACCATCACGCCGTCTTCCCGAAGGGATAGGCAGAAAGAATGGACTGCCACACTTTTCTTTCCTGACATATTTCTCTCACTTTCTCAACATTCATACATCGTGTCATGCACGCGCGTCGATTTCTCTGACTCCTCACATGGCCGACATTCAATATTTGATTTATTTGTTCGTGCCACGTTTTCCGCGGTCTTCCTATATTTCTGGTTCCATTTACATCATTAACATATAATTTTTTTACCATTCTTCCTTCATTCATTCTTTCCACATGTCCAAACCATCTTAATGATCCTTTCATTACTTTGTTCATGACACCATCATTCTAAATGATCCTTTCATTATTTTGTTCATGACACCATCATTCGCACCGCATTCACTTCTTATATTTTCATTCGACACTCTTTCATACACAGAGTATCGACACATTCGTCTAAGAGATCTCATTTCTACTGCATTTATTCTACTTTCATCCTTCTTTTGCCAGTTCCATGCTTCGCTTCCATACATAAGGGTCGGTAGAAGAACACCATTGTGCACTGCCATTCTAGCTTTTTTGGATAGGTAATTTTTTTTTTTATAAGGATTAATTGTATCTCAATAGAGACGAAGATGTAAGTTGTTTTCTGGGAACAGAATATGGTGACCGAGGCGCTTACAGGACTTATGACCCTTCATTGGTTGGGTTGAGCGATCGCTTTATGTTTACCACATTCTGTTCCCAGAAAACAATTTACATCTTCGTCTTTAATAAAATACAATTAATCCTTATAAAAAATAATTTATCCGCAATGGGTAAAATCCAGTATTTGTCTTCAAGAATTTGAACACATTCAAACTGTTGTATAAAATAACTGGTCCAAGTTAAAGGCATAAAAATTGGAGAGACATCTCCAGGCGTAATCTAGTACTGTATGATTTGCAGAGACTTTCAGAGTGCATTTATAAAGATTTTTTGCTTAATGCTTTCCAATCTTAATAGATGACGCTAGTGTAGAGTGAACTAAAAAATGTAAAGATAGGCGCAGGATTCGAGCATATATACAAGTTCCAAAAATGTGTCAGACGTGGTGGTCATAAGAAGGGCGGAATGGGGAATGTTGTTAAACATAAAGCGATCGCTCAACCCAACTAGCAAGCTAAAAACAAATTGTATACAGAAATTGGATACAAACAGCTGTTTTGTTTTAATAAAGAATGACTAGTTATAACATGTGAAATAATCACAGAAGTAAATATTTTCCACCCTTTAAAAACTTGGTTCACTGTACAATCGTAATCAGAAATAAATTTAAGCTTTTAATGTATAAATAAATATTTTTTCTCACACGTTAAAATTTCACAATTAACAATACCAAATGGTTCTCCATTTGTTTTTTTCACTTCTACAATATTATACATACAAAATTAATCAGAACAAAATTAAATTAAGTACTTCTCTCTCGCTCTCTTGTATTCAAAATATTCTCGTACTCTTTCTTGATGACATCTGAGTTTTATGACTGTTCATATTATGACTGTATCATTCAATATTTATTAATATTGAATAAGGTAAATATTCATAAGATAATCACACGTATGAAACTTCGGTATATTTGATTAATTCTTCAATTTATTATGAATTTTAGAATAACATAATTTGATTATGATGATTATGAATCACAGAAGTCCATTAAAATTATTATTTGAATATGAAAATCAAACGATTTGACTAAAATCTCTTGATAGATGTTCATTTCGAATAATAATTTATGAAACGAGGTTTTAAATTTTTTTGGTTTTTTTTTCGACAGCGACCGCTTTCGTTAGGCTCGTTGGTCATATCAGTCTGTCGATGCCAGCAATCCCGGCGAAACGAGGCATTGTCGAAATAAAGACGAAATAATGTCGAAATATTTTATATAATTCATTTTCTAATTTTTTTTAAATCTTAGATAAACTTACGGCGTTAACACTGTGGAATTTCATAATGACGAATTTTTATGAATTAAAACATCATTTTTTCCACCAAGCGTGTTTCTCCCAGTGAAAAAAAACAGTGTTTTGATTCATAAAGAAATCGTATTTTTTAAAAAAGCTTTTACAATGACGTAACGCTGTGCAGAAAATAATTACGCAGGTATCCTTAAAATTACAAAAAAAGATTGAATTAAAAAAACTCGATAGATATTATCTATTTTATTACACTCAGTCCAGACTAAAGTAATGATAGCTTAAAATATTGTCTTTTATTCCGACTAAATACCGTAATGTTTTTGTTATCTCCCCCTCGAGACAAAAGGGCGAACAAGAAAAACCATTACACAAGTTGATAAAATTAACTACAGTTTGGTAACTTTAAAATATAAAATGTATTCCTACCAGAGTATTAATATAATATGTAAGTATGTGCTTTAAAAATCGTTTATAAATAAATTAAATAAGGAAAGAAATAACATAACGCATTAAGAAAAAAAATAGAGAAAAATGTTATCATTTATTGTTTCTTTAACAATGATGTAAAACTCCATATTAAATAATTGATGTGAATGGAAACGTCTCTCTTCTAGGATTTTTAGATGGAACGACCTTTCATCTAAAATATAATAAACTCCTAGAAGACTTACGTTTTCATTAATATTAATTACGAAATGTAATTAATCATAATAATGTTATACTTTGTACAAAACCACAAGCTATATTTTTGCTGGCGTGAAAATGAATGCAACTTATTTCGAGGATGTAATATTCCATCTAAATTGATTCTCTTTAATTTTAATGGTAAGCTCACTTCGTTGGAATCTTAAATATTATCAAATCAAATTAAATCAGTTTATTTACTCAAAAGACATTACAAACAGCCTTACACAAAACAGCCAGCCTACATAAATGCTTAAGGCATATATTGAGTATAGGTAAAATATTATATTGTATGTATAATATAATACATACAACATAATACCAGGAACGCATTAGAGATGGTTCGAGTCATAGGAAGACAATATACTTTCTAAAGTCAGAGTATTTGTCTTCTGAACGTACTTTCACTAATATGAAGGACGGGATCTCCAAATGTCTTCTGAACGTATTTTCACTAATATGAAGGACGTGGTCTCCGAGGAGACCGCGTTCAGAAGACTAATTGCTCTTCACATTGGTGTCACCATAGACAGATTGGTTCTGGCGGCCCGTAGATAAAACAATCTGTGCTGTCGCTGTCGGAGATATCTATCAGAGACAAAAATAACAACATCCTCCAGCTCGGCCGAGTTCTTGAAATATCCCCTGATAATATAAAGTATATATAAGAGCGAGTGGAGGAGGCCTTTGTCCAGGAGTGGACGGGAATAGGCTGAGGAAGAAGAAGAAGCAGAGATATGTTAATTATATATGATAGAATACTGAACAAATGAACTCACTCACTAGGATATATAAAACGAAATGGATGAGGGAGAAGAATTGTTAAAAGTTGTATACTAGAATTTTTATTAAAAACATATCGAGGAAAATGTGATAGGACCAAATAAATCAATTACTTAAACTGTTTATTTTCTAATTCAGAAAAATCGATCATTGTTCGTGTTACGATATATGAATATAAAGGAAGCTCAACAGGTATATAACATATAGACGAGCAGTGTGTCTAGTTAAATAGCGAGTTGGCCTGTTAGTTACTTATAAAATACCTCTGCCTCTGGTGACACCGGTGGGAAGAGCAATTAGTCTGCTGAACGCGATCTCCTCGGAGATCGACGTCTTTTATATTAGTGAAGGTACGTTCAGGGGACAAATACTCTTGACTTTAGAAAGTATGTTGTCTTCCTAATGTCTTACCATCTCTAATGCGTTCCTGGTACTTTGTTGTATTTTTATAATATTTTTCCTGTACTCAATAGATGCTTTAAAAATTTTCCTGTTTGTAATGTCTTTTGAGTTAATAAACTGATTTGATTTGATTTGATTTGAAAATAATCACAATTTTTTTAAAAATGTTTATGCAACGGAAATTAACTTATCAATTGAGGCAAGCAATATGAATAATATTAATGAAACGTTCACATCAGTCGTTATAGCGAAATGCCTTATTTGGGTAAATTGATAATAAAGTCAAAGGTATCCACCGCTTCACCATATTAATTCAAATGCATTTGGAGACAAAGAAGGCGCCTCCGAGTACGGTGTTACTATAGCACCCAGTACCAGTAGAAACGACATAAAGCCAGCCAAACCTTGCACTAGAATGGCAAGAAAAATATAAGAGATGAGACGCTGTTAAGAACTATCCCTGTGATATTAGCTTGTCAATGGTTGGAATAAGAAAAAGAATATGGTATCTTTATATTTAAAAATATATCTGAATAACGAAAATCATTTAAAATGTGTGATTAATTATTTTCCAACTAACTAACTAACTAACCATCACACCGTCTCCCCGAAAGGGTAGGCAGAAATACTGGACTGTCACACTTTAACCGATGCGGCACTCCATCCTTCTCTTTTCGCCCCGCGGGAGACGCGGTGTGATGGGTTGCGAACCTCATCGCCACCAATAGGCATCTCCCGCGCGCACTTCGATCACCCAACATCCACAAAAAATCTAAAACAAATAATATAAAATACAATGATATAAAATAAAATAACAAAATAAAAATAATTTAACAGAAAATGATATTTTTAGATGGTGCACATATTGTCTATTTAATTTATGTTCCACGTATCCACAGTTTTTTTTAAAACTAGCAGTAATTAGGCACTTAAAACTAACCAACACCAGCAAGAACTTAAAAATAATATTGAAGAAATTAATTCAAATTGTCATTGGAACAAGTAGAAATAATTGGCAGTCATTGGAAAATTGTTTTCCGTTTGATTTAATGGTTTCGATTAGTTTAGGCAGCTTCTTGCCATCTCAAAAAAAAACTTCTTAAAACTTCTACCAAGAAATTTCAATTAACAACATAAATATTACTAATATACCTTTTCAATATAGTAACGGTGGATGCGAGTAACATAAATCTAATAATCACAAAAGTCCGGATCGTCCATGTCAACAAGTACACCATCTAAAATGAACATTATATGTGTTAATATATTTTTATTTTGTTATTTTATTTTATTTTATATCATTGTATTTTATACGATTTGTTTTAGATTTATTTTGTGGATGTTGGACGATCGAAGTGTGCGTGGGAGATGCCTATTGGTGGCGATGAGGTTCGCAACCCATCACACCGCGTCTCCCGCGGGGCGAAAAGAGAAGGATGGAGTGCCGCATCGGTTAAAATGTGACAGTCCATTCTTTCTGCCTACCCTTTCGGGGAGACGGCGTGATGGTTAGTTAGTTACCCTTTTCATTCATATTTAAAATTAATTATGAAATTTACATTGTTGTTCAAGAAACAATATTGGCAAACTTCTTTACGGTACAAATACGTATTATTATATGTATTTAATTATTGTATAAAGATATGCGAGTTTAAAAAAAAACGTGTAACCAAAGAATGACTTATTTCTATACAATGCGAGCAGTTGCAAACAGACAAATGCAGCTCTATTCTATTGCTGTTAAATTCTCAAGTATTTACATTCACCGGCAGAACAATGTTTTTCACTATCACTGTCGGTGTTTGCAGGCAAATCTGGGCACGAATAAACAAGGTAGCTGCTTTTGCTAGGTGCGTCCCTACCCCTCGACTTCCCTACCTGGAAATTCAACCAAAGAAATGCGCCACCCGGTTCCTAGAACGTCATTTACCCTGAGAATGTAAAAATATTGTTACCTCCAGTCTTGGCGGAGCGGAGAAGTTATTTCTCACTTATATACGAGTACGTTTCACTTTGTTATTACGCGCCAACAGATACGTGGCGTCTTATTAACATGTCCTTGCATATTTATTGCAGTTGTGCAGGGTATCTAGTGTCTCTTGAATAATGACGGAAAACTCCATATTGAATATTTAATTTTACTGAAAACATAATTTTCTTAAAGTTTTATTAAATTTGATTGAAATTAGACATCTGAGGCTTCATTCTCTTAAATTTTTCCACCCTTTCAACGTTATGGCCGTTCAAATGCAATACTGACCCACTGTAGTCAACCCGTCCGAATGTCACCCATTTGGTTTTACTGACATTTGTTGTTAGCCCCAATCTTCCATCGGACTAGTATATGTAAATATGGTTAAACAATACTTATTAATTGATAGAATAATTATTCAAAGTGAAATTGATGAATTGTACTCAGAATTGTTTTCGATTTTTTTTTAAATAAATATTTCTGATCTGTTCTAATTCGGTTAAATTTTTTGACAGTTTCTTTTTGTATAGCGTATGTGCAGTGGATTTGAGCCTTCGAGTATCAGGATATTAAAAATATTTACGACATAAACAAACGCAGTGTTCATATATGCGGCTTTAAAAAATGTTCAAAGTAGACCATGATATTAAACGTAAAGGTAAACTGTGTATTTGTTTACTGCTCAATTTTACCAGCGCTTTGAACCTTTAAAATTACTTTTCTGTATACTAAGTGTTCTTATAACTATTTTTATAATAATACTACAGTAGCTATAATCTGGAAGTCTTTATTTCAAATATTAATATATCGACTGAAGCAAAGATGGCAGTGCACAATGGAGTTCTATCGCCGACCCTTATGTAATAAATATGAAAGTAAGAATGCCGTAAAAATGAGGTCACTAAGAAGAATGCGCGGAAAAACAATGTATGATAGAATACCTAATGATGAATTAAGAAAATAATGTCGATTAAAATTAAGAAAGGCTCAATTAGATGGTTTGGACATATAAAACGAATGGATGAGGGAATAACGGTTAAAACTGTATATTATATATTAGTAGTGTGAATGAAAAATTAAGTCGAGGAAGGTCAAGGTAGTCATGCAGGATCAAATTAATCAATTACTGAAAGGCGGCCATATGTATGGAAGTGAAGCATGGAACTTTCAGAAGAAGTATAAGAACAGAATAAATGAGGCAGAGATGAGGTCCCTAAGACGTACATATGTGTGGTAGGACGATGTACGACAGAATTTCAAATGCTGATTTAAGAAAGAAATGTTGTGCGGAAGAAAGTATTATAAAAGGATCGCTGCGTTAGTTAGACATGTGGAGCGCATGGATGGAGAAAAAATGGTTAAAAAGTATACTTATCGATGTAAAGGAAGTACAGAGTCGAAATAGACCGAGGAAAATATGGCATGACCAAGTTAATCAAATTATAAAGGATGGTCATGTTAAAAGTTGGAAGAATCGACGTGCGTTAATGATTCGTTGTATGAATGTGGAGGAAGCTAGAGAGGTGTGTCAGGATAGAGTAGTGTTGCGGTCCATTTTCTCTTCCTACCTCTTCGGGTAAACGGCGTGATGGTCTTGTTGTTGTTGCGGCCATGTTCGAAGTAGGAACAATCGACGAACGTGCATGTCACGATGTGTGAATGTAGAAGAGGCGCGAGAGTTATATCATGATAGAACAGTGTGGCGATCCATCATACCCCTCCGAAGAAACAGCGTGATAGTAAGTTAGTTAGTAAGTAGCTATATTTATTACTAATAGTAATTATTATCATTGTACGCAAGTGAATATATTTTGATTGACGGACACCTATTCAAACTTCGAATTAATAATAATCAGACTCAAATTTCAAGATGGCCTCTACCCACCGCACAGCACTTGTTTCGAAATTTCGGTAAACTGACAGCTTAATATTGTTACTCCGTTGACAATTCTGGATACATTATTCTTGCTCTGGTGAAAATTAATTTTCATTACTCAGTACAATATTACATTCGTCTGTCAACCGAAACAGAATTGAAGCTCGAAAATACAAAATGTCTCTCAAACTAGCTATGTTCCAAAATACATTTGTATAAATAAGTTACAAGAAAAACAAAACACAAATTAAAATGATGCCTACAACTTTCTAAATATAATCTTGTATCTTATAAATAATAATAAAGACAGAAGAAAATTTGAAAAATAGATTTTCTATAAACAGATCTCCAATAAAACATCGTGTTTTATTGATGAATATTGTATTTGTTTAAAAATTATTTATTTTCAAATTTAATCAAAACATTAACATAGTTAAATATGCTCTCCAAACAATAAAGGTTTTATACTTGTCAACCATATAGAGAAAAACTATACTCAACAGTGTAAAAAGCTGTATTTTAATTCATAAAAAAAAATTATAAAACCATTTTTTTCGCCAATTTAAGTTAGTTTTCCCCGAGAAAAATATATTCAAGTGTGGAATAAACAATGTTTAATATCAGAAATAATCATCATAATGGAATTCTACGGTGCTAATTTTTTCCAGATTATGCAGGTATACCTTAGTATCATTTCTTAAAGAAATACTTTGTTTTTATTAGAAGTAACGAAATGCGAACAAAAAAAAACATAACACTTCAATATATTAAACAATACTGTATCAGTACCCAAAGTTTTATTTATATATTGTACTATAATAAACATTGTAGCTATAGTCAAATTAAAGGGACCATAGATGCTTTTTGGTTATCATTGAAAACATTGTAATCAAATATTAATGTCGGCCATGTGAGGAGTCAGAGAAATCGACGCGCGTGCATGACACGATGTATGAATGTTGAGGAAGCGAGAGAAATATGTCAGGAAAGAAAAGTGTGGCAGTCCATTCTTTCTGCCTATCCCTTCGGGGAGACGGCGTGATAGTAAGTAAGATAGCTATTTTTTGAAAACATTGTAGGGGAGGTTTGGCCGATTTCCAGGGAGGATGGCTTTTAAAATAAAAGTAACAACTCTTCTTTATCATGTGCTGTTGTCTTGCTTTACTTGATTTGTGTGTTTTTTCTATGCTTTACTTGATTTGTGTCCTATTGAACCTGATTTGTTTATTTCTTTTTTGTCTTTTGCTATTGTCTTGTTATGCTTGTATGTTATTTTATTTTATTTACATGAATTCTTGTTTCGACTGACGGTTGTTTACACTGAAGGGTGGTGCATGACAGTTATACTGCCAGTGTTATGAACTTTGTGTGCACATCTAAGTGATGTGTCTAATCTGATTTATTATAAATTTTTCATTATTTCTTACTATAGGACGTTAGATACTTTGTGTACCAACAATAAATAAATAATTTATACAAACGGAAAATTACTAGTAGTTTTATTAGATTTTATGCGACTGACATGTTTTGCCCTTCTAAGGCATTATCAAATGTGCCTAAGAAGGGCGAAACATGTCATTCCCATAAAATATAATAAAACTTCTAGAAAACTGACGTTTTCATTCTTATTAATTATTTAAGATGGAGTTTTACATCATTGTTCAAGAAACAATAAATAAATAAATAATTGAAGTCACCTTGCTCCCTTTGTAATGCATAAAACATTAATTTTGTAAAGTTTTAAATATTACAAAGTTATCGCTTTTGTGATTATTTGTTCAAACAAGAAACTTTTGCAATAGGTATTATAAAAATACATATATTGTCGGTTGAATGTAAGCAAAAACCATTTTTTTATGATAATAATCAACAATATGAAAAAAAAACCAAATAATAATACATTACCATTTTGGCATTTATGTTCGTTGGTCTTCCACCTTAGAACTGTAGAGACGATGGTTAAGACATGGGCTTAATAGCTTAGAGTGTAGTATGGGACCCACACTGTTATGGAAATATCCTTATAGCACTAGGCAGACGTATCAAAGGACGCCGTGTTATTATGAAAGTCCTGAAGGATTTGACGCGTGGTTCACGTTGGGTTACAAGGATAACGAAAGTAAATACAAGTTTAGTGACAATGGAAAATTACGAGTATTGTTAACCAACATAGTCTTGTGATGGCTTGAAATATACCCCATTTATAATGTCATATTGTTATTTAAGCATGAAAATGTTATAGCATTAAAAGCGTATTTAAAAAAAAAATTATTATTGCAATGAAATTTGTAATATTTTTTCTTGAACGATGATGCCCTGTAGTCAATATTTTATACTGTTCAATACGTATATTTTCTAGAATTTTATTATATTTTATAAGAGTAACATGTCATCCCTTGCTTGTGTACTTCAATAAATGATTTAAAAAGGTACAAAAATTGACGATACCTTAGCAAGAGGGAATATTTCAAGCACATAAAATGTAATTTAACTTCTAGAAAACGAACGTTTTCATCGAAATACAGTATTTACTTGAATTTAAAATGAGACTTACTTGAATTTAAATTGGGAGATGCCTATTGGTGGCGATGAGGTTCGCAACCCACCACACCGCGTCTCCCGCGGGGCGAAAAGAGAAGGATGGAGTGCCGCATCGGTTAAAATGTGACAGTCCATTCTTTCTGCCTACCCTTTCGGGGAGACGGCGTGATGGTTGGTTAGTTAGTTAGTTAGTTAAAATGAGACAGCCGTTGTCACTAAAATATTGAACGGCGGGAAAAAAACATTTAATGCTAAATTCGAAAAAACATGTTTTTCTGCACAATTTGAAATAACATAATAGTAATAATAAATATCAACAGCAAAAAAAAACAAAACAATGTAATTGATAGAAAATTATATCAAAACGAAAGTTTTTTGTCCCCCAAAAGTGTTAATATGTATGTAAACACAAAAAAACATATTCTATATTGTTTCGTGAACATCGATGTAAAACTTCATAATTAATAATAAATGCAAAGCAAAACGTCTGTTTCTAGAAGTTTGATTATAATTTATGTGAGTGATAAGGTTCGCTTAGGCATTATGATATACGAGTATGTATATAAAATAATTAAATAAATTAATAAAAAGACTTCTTAAATAGAAAGTCTTTTTATGCTATTTATCTGTGTTAATGTTTTTATTAGATTTTAACATATTATTTGATTTTGTAGTATTTTATATATCATTTATGCATGAATTTAAATTGCATGTATGGTGATGGTCCACCTAAAAGATGGACTGATGACATTGCCTAAATAGCTGGGAAAACATGCATGCGAAAGGGATAATACCGGGACCAGCGAAGAAAAATGGAAGAAGCCTATTTCCGGAAGCGGAGGGTAGAAGGTTAAATAAGTAAAAGAATAATTAAATGAATTATGATGTTTAAACTAATTTTATTGTAAGAATAATATTAAAATAGTAAGTTTTCAGATGGTTTGGTTAGCCATTGAAAATAATTATTAAACATTTTATAAGTAGAGGGTTTTTCAATAGAGATTCGCTGTGTGCTACGTAGCGCCGTCTTGTTAGAACGATATGTTGTCGGTATCCATATTATCCAATTTAAGCTACAAGAGTCTCAAATTTATGCATTAAACGACGTATAGTGTACTCTGCAGGACGGCCATGAATGCCATACATTGGCGAACAGAGCACTGATTTTGATAATATTTTTAAACAATTTCAACACGTTTTTGAAGCGTGTAGCCTAATATGATAAAATGTCAAGACTAAATAACTATTCTTGACAAATTTGACAGCTATCGCTTTACCAAAACGGCCGCTATACGCTGTCAATGTTTGAGCGCTCTTTTGAAAACCCCTTTGACCACCAGGATACACCACTAGCAGAGAAGCCACGGCGGCTATTTGGCCGAAATTATATAACATACATAATATTATTGAAAGTCTTTTAAAATAAAAATTATGGCAATATAACTAAGACAGGTTGTTTTATTTCATTCCAAAGTTAGAGCGCTCTTAATGAAAAACGCTATATCTATATTATTTATTAAATAAATACATGTTTAATACAACGTTAAATTAGTAAATATAATAGCATTTCTTGTTAACAGTATTAGAATTTGGTTATTTTTTAACTATGAGTGATAAAAATAGTTTCTTTATTGAGTCGGAAATATATTCAAGGGAAAAGGAAACGTTGTCAATATTAAAAAAATAGTATGGATAGTGCTTTTCCTAGTTTACTATGTAAGATGCGGCTCACATAGGAACATACTTATTCGTGTGTACATAAAAGCACTATGGAGCGTAAAAATGTTCATAAAAGGTCTGCAGCACTTTAATACTATCGACAAACACCGATATCCACATACAGGTGCTGGTCAGTGGTGGGTGTGAACATTGAAAAAAAAAACTTTTCGAATCCCAAAAACGATAGATACACGATTTAAGTTGTTGAAGGAAATAAAAACTTTTTATTGGTAATATTAATAATTTATTTTTATACATAAAAACATAACTGACTAACCAACTAACTAACCATCACGCCGTCTCCCCGAAGCGGTAGGCAGAAAGAATGGACTGCCACACTTTTCTTTCCTGACATATATTTCTCCCGCTTCCTCAACATTCATGCACGCGCGTCGATTTCTCTGACTCCTCACGTGGTCAACATTCAATATTTTATTTATTTGATTGTGCCACGTCTTCCTCGCTTTCTACTATTTCTAGTTCCATTTTCACCGTTAACATATAATTTTTTTACCATTCTTTCTTCATTCATTCATGTGTCCAAACCATCGTAATGATCCTTTCATTATTTTGTTCATAACACCATCATTCGCACAGCATTCACTTAATATATTTTCATTCGATACTTAATCATACACAGAGTATTAACACATTCGTCTAAGAGATCTCATTTCTACTGCATTTATTCTGCTTTTATCCTTCTATGGACAGTTCCATGCTTCGCTTCCATACATAAAAATATAAATACGACAATATTTATGCATACCGGTTTCGGCGTCATCAGGTTTTAAAAATATAAGAAATTTCATCGAATTTCCGGAATCGATAACATCCCCAATGAATTAATTAAGTACTCTGGCGTAGAATGTATAAAAGAGATCCAAAACATATTTAACAGGATATTGGCCGCTGGAACTATACCACAGGAATGGAGAATAAGTATAACAACACCTGTATTTAAGAAAGGGCAAAAGAAAAACCTAGAGAACTACAGAGGTATCTCCTTATTATGCACAATGCTTAAGCTATTTACAAGTATTCTGAAAACGAAACTTGAGCAAAAGATAACTAATAGGGAAGAACAGCAGGGTTTTCGACGAAATCGCTCCACAACAGATGCAATCTTCATTCTGAGGCAACTGAAAGAGAAAGCAATTGAATATAATAAAGTAGCCTATATATGTTTTGTCGATCTGACTAAGGCATTTGACAGGGTGTTGTTAAGAGATATTGTAAGAAAATTACAGGAAGGAGGAATATCCAATACATTGATAAAGACTGTCCAAGATCTATATACCAATTGCAAAACGAAAATTAAGGTTGACAATGAACTGTCTAGGGAAATTCCTACAAGCAATGGTATAAGACAGGGAGATAGTTTGAGCCCCTTTCTGTTCAATCTTATTATGGACGAAATTATAGAAGAGGTAGCTGGCCTGGGACTAGGTTATAAAATGGGCAGTAAAACTGTGAATGTCATTTGCTATGCGGACGATGCCGCATTAATAGCAGAGTCTGAAGATGACCTGCAAAGAATGTTGTACAAATTCCACACAGTATCCCAAAGGCTAAATATGGCTATATCAGTCAACAAAACAAAAAGTCTCACTATATCTAGGCAACCTGCAAGATGTAAACTGACTGTTGATGATATACCTGTAGAGCAGGTGATGAGTTTTAGGTATTTGGGAGTGGAGATCTGCAGCCAAAGTGACCTTTATACCGAAGCACGTGAACAAGTCAGTAAAGCCTCTGCCGTGTCAGGATGCCTGAAGAATCTGGTCTGGAAAAACAAGCACATGCGTATCGACAGCAAGATCAGAATATACAAAACATGCGTGCGACCCATCATGACGTACGCTGTAGAGACGCGGGCTGACACTGTGCGAACCAAGGGACTACTTAGAACATCGGAGATGAAGGTCCTAAGATCAATTACTGGAAAAACCCTCCGAGATCGTGTCCGCAACGCAGACATAAGGAAAACCTGCGAAATAGAGGATATCGTTCAGTGGAGTAGATCCAGAAGAAGATACTGGAGGGACCATGTAGCCCGAATGGATGGTGACAGACTCGCATATACAGCCGCCTATGAAATCCCTTCCGGACACCGCCCACCTGGAAGACCGCCTAAGAGATGGAGGGACAGCTGGATCTCATCATCCGACGAGATATGATTTCTGTGTCACAGATCGTCAGATCTATCAAAAGAAGAAGAAGAAGAAGAAGAAGAAATTTCATACTGAATTATTAAAATTTCTGTCAAAATAAAATCAAAGTATTTTAACTAACTAACTAACTAACCATCACGCCGTCTCCCCGAATGTGTAGGCAGAAAGAATGGACTGTCACACTTTTACTGATGCGGCACTCCATCCTTCTCTTTTCGCCCCGCGGGAGACGCGGTGTGATGGGTTGCGAACCCCATCGCCACCAATAGACATCTCTCGTGCACACTTCGATCGTCCGACACCCACAAAATAAATCTAAAACAAATAATATAAAATAAAATGATATAAAATAAAAGAACAAATTAAAAATAATTTAACACAAAATGTATTTTAATTATTTGAAAAATTCAAAAAGGTAAAAACCGTTATGAATAATTTTTGAGTCCTAATAATCTATATACGTTTTTCAGTTGTCTTAAAGAATAAATCAACATTTTGAAAGATTTTGGTAGCTAAGAATGGTCACAGGTAAAGAATGAACGATTCCAAAGTGAAAAGAATTTAATCAAATGATTTTACTGAAATCTCTTGATGGAAGTTCATTTTAAATAATAATTAAATAAAACGATGTTTTTTAACTACTTCCACTTTTGTCTTTATTTAGATTATTAAATTTTTTTCTGAATTTAACTATTGGTATTACAGGTATTCTTGGAGGTTCGTGTTTATTAAACACCAGTTTATTAAATTACCCATTGTATTAAACACGAATCTCCAAGAATACCTGTAATACCAATAGTTAAATTCAGAAATTTTTTTACATAAATATTTGAAGATTATTTTTGTATAGAATCATGTTTACCACCCCTGATCTGTATGTATATAAAGGACTAAGTTTACAATAGTGTTACCAGTCTGTCGATGCCAGCGAGCCTGGCGAAACTGGTCGCTGTCTAAATAAAGACAAAAGTGGAAGTAGTTAAAAAACATCGTTTTATTTAATTATTATTTGAAAATAATTTTTTTCACCATCTGCCACT
The DNA here is from genome assembly GCA_022606425.2 of Lepidostoma basale. NCBI lineage: Eukaryota > Metazoa > Arthropoda > Insecta > Trichoptera > Lepidostomatidae > Lepidostoma > Lepidostoma basale. Next base: position 304,117 of record JAHDVF020001318.1, read on the forward strand.
GACGCGAGTATAATATGAATCTAGGATCCAGCAAAAGGCGCAATGTGCTTCGTATAAGGTAAAGTGGGAAGTTCACTAACGCAAGGCAGGTTGAAATACATAACAATAAAATTTATTCTTTTCTTATGCAAATGTATCAGGAGCGAAATCTTTTTAGTTTTACTGATACCATTTTGTTTGCGAACGGTGTAGATGTGCGTGGAAAACTTTGAAAGATTTCTGTTGTTGTTGGGCGAGAAAAAAAAAACTTTATCTTACAAGCGTTTAATATAAAACTTTTTGTTCAAAATTTCTTCCAGATACCTTGTTCAAAGCGCTTACTCGCGATAAACCTTCATACACGTACTAACATGTTCTTGTTAAGTGATAGGTATAAATTCAATTCACCCAAGTATGTTAAAGTACTCTCTCGATCATATTTATTATACATTATCGTTGATGGCCTTTGTATCGGAGTGGTAACATAATGACTGCTTCATCGAAGGGTGTCGGGTTCAATTCTCGGCGATGACAGTGTAAAATAAACCAACATTTTCAAGCTGTATTTGGTCGGTTGAATTCACGTGACAATAAAAATAGCGATAGACTAGCAACCTTTCGCATGTGGTGGAATTAATAGCTAAAAGGTTGAATATAGTAATCGGGTTCAAATAGTCTTGTATAAAAAAATGTGGAAAGCAACGGGAGACTACCAAGGCTCAAATGGTATCCCAAAAACCAGCAAAGATATTAGATATATTATAAACCAATCGCATGTACTAATTTAAACAACATAAACATATATCTTATATATTTCTTTTTTACGAGGAACGCGGTCTCTTTGGAGATCGACGTCTTTAATATTAGTGAAAGTTCGTTCAGAATACAAATATTCTTGACTTTAGAGAGTATCTTGTCTTGCTAATGTCGAAACATCTCTCATGCGTTCCTGGTATTATATTTTATACATTATATTTAACATGTACTCAATAGATACCTTAAACGTTAATATTGTTTGTAATGTCTGTTGAGATAATAACCAATTTGATTTAATAAAAAAGAACATGCCACAGAAACAACCGAGGGCAGGAAGCCTGTATTGCACTTCGAGGGAACCCGGAAAGGAAAACACCCCCAGGCAGACCCCCGAAGAGTTGGCGGGATAGCTGACAGTCAACATCCCAGGAGAGTGAAACGGCGACACACACAGATCTACGGGATCTATTGAAAGAAGGAAAAAGAAAAACAACCGCATAAGAAATTCAATCAAATTCCTTTACCGAAATCTATTTTAAAGATTTAAAAGTTAAACACGATCACTATTTTTGGGACTGGTTAGTCTATAGTTGACATTTTAGTACTGTAAGAATCGTTGATTAAATTGTTAACAACAAAAAATAACTAACCTAACCATCACGCCGTCTCCCCGAAGGGGTAGGCAGAAAGAATGGACTGCCACACTTTTCTTTCCTGACATATTTCTCTCGCTTTCTCAACATTCATAAATCGTAACATGCACGCGCGTCGATTTCTCTGACTCCTAACATGACCGACATTCAATATTTGATTTATTTGATCGTGCCACGTTTTCCTCGGTCTTCCTCTATTTCTGGTTCCATTTACATCGTTAACATATAATTTTTTTACCATTCTTTCTTCATTTATTCTTTCCATATGTCCAAACCATCTTAATGATCCTTTCATTATTTTGTTTATAACACCATCATTCGCACCGCATTCACTTATTATATTTTCATTCGACACTATCATACATAGAGTATCCATACATTCGTCTAAGAGATCTCTTTTCTACTGAATTTATTCTACTTTCATCCTTCTTTTGCCAGTTCCATGCTTCGCTTCTATACATAAGGGTCAGTAGAAGAACACCATTGTGTAAAAAATAACTTATTGTAGAAATGAAATATAAACATAAAAAATAAAATTTGATAAAAAATGAAATATGAACATAAAAAATTAAATTATATGGATTATATAGTCCATTGATTCGGCCGAAACACTATGATACATCGACATTATTTATATTTGAATAAGTTTTTGGTAACATTGTATTATCACAACACTTTTTTGCACTTTTTACAAACGTGTTTCGGGACACAAACCTTCCTTTTTCAGCGTATGAATTTTTAATTGGCTTTAATTTTGAAAATTCAAACACTGAAGAAGGGAAATTTGTGTCCCTAAACATGTGTGTGAAAAGCGCAAAAAAACGTTAATACAATGTCACCAAAAAGTTATTCAAATGTGAATCCACAACACAAAGTGATAGCGAATATAGAAAAAGTATTATTAACTGTTAAAATTAAAACATTGTTATAATTTCAACACCAGACGGCACAAAAGTATTTTGTTATTATATAAACAAATATTATTTCAATTTGTATCTTTAGTTTTTTGTAACATAGGTATGATGGACCAACATCGGTTGGCAAAACAGCTATCGCGACAAATAATAAAAATTGTGATGTTATAACAGTGTTTTAAATTTTAACGGTTAATTAATTTTTGTGAAAATGTATACTTACATCTGCTAAATGCTAAACAATCATTCTTCATAGATGGCGTTAGTGGATGGATTGTATAGATTAATCTTAAAAAATTAATTAGTACAATCAAATCTACATAGATGGCTAACTGGAACTGCCACGTGAAGATAAGTATGAATTTGGAGTATATATACAACTTCCAAAAATGTATCATACATGATCATAATAACAATGGTGGAATGGGGAATGTTGTAATTACATAAAGCGTGCGCTTAACCCAACCAATGACAGGTCATAAGTCCTGTAAACACCTTGATCATCCATATTCAGTTTCCAGTTTGTTTCTTCGTCTCTATTGAGATACAATTAAAAATTTTAGGTTAATTAATTATACGAATTATCATTTCTAAAGATAAAAATTAGTTTATGTTGTAAAAACGTATAATAATTTTATAGGGGAAATTCAACATATTTTGTTATAAATTCTTTCTTTATTAAATTTTATATTTTATTTTACTTCATTGGACAGAAACTTTGTACAATCCCTTATATTTATTTCATGGTTGGCACCTTTCGGGTGGATCAATGCTCCGGAAGGGCGAAATGCCTAGTAAATGTCGGTGACTGGATAAATGGAGTAATGTGAAAGCGTGAATCATTAACTGCATAAAAAATAATGCTTGTATGAAAATTTTTTGACAACTAAATCATTTGTTTGGAAAACAGTGTTTTAATTAAAATAATAATGCACTTTTAGTACTTTATCGATAAACCACTTTATTTACATACAATTTGTTAAATAATGTGGTGCTTATACAAATTACTAAAAGTGTATTATTATTTTATTTAATAATGAACACCACAAAGTATGTGCTTTATACAAAAGTTAAGTGTTTTAATTCATAAAAAAAATCGTCTTTGTGGAATACCACAGACCTAATGGACCGCCCGACTTATCTTTCCTGACATAATACTATCGATTTCTTAATTTTCAGATATCGTGTCATGCATGCACATCAATTTATCAGACTCCTTCCAATTAGATCTTTAATATTTGATTGATTTGATCTGCCAAATTTTCTGGCGTATTTGATTATGTCTTATTCTATTCACACCAATCAGATGGTACGGGCATATAAAACGAAGACCACCAGACCACACCGTTAATACCAATAGAGCTCTGTCTGTGAATCTTCCTCGTCAACCATCCAGAGGAAGACCTAAGAACACGTGAATGATTCAGTACAATAGCGTCTTGCAGTTTAGGTGAAGGCGATACTCAGAACAGTGTGAGGTACAGCCTGAGATCGAGAAGAGCCGACCCTAACAGTTAAAACAGACGATGAGTTGGGATAGCGCCAGGAAGAAGAAAAAGAAGAAGACATCGATAACGTATACTTTCATTACCATTCTTTCTCCATTTCTCTTTACATGTATCCAAACCATCCTTTTATAAATTGTTAATAACACATTCAATTGCATTCCATTTACTTCTTATATAAAATTGGATGGTACACTATGTGACATACAGATTTATATCATAATTATTTAAAACCTTTAATTTCTACCATCCGTCGTTCGTTTGTCTTCCGATTTATCCTTTGATTTCGATTTAACATTTGTATATTTTATGGGAGTAATATGTTTCGCCTGCTAATATGCTTCGACCTATCATGACGTACGCTGTACGAACCGAGAGTCTACTCAGAACATCTGAGATGAAGGTCCAGAGATCAATTACTAGGAAAACTCTCCCGAAAAAATAGAGGGTATCGTTAGGTGGAGTAGATTCAGTGGAAGATACTGGAGGAACCATGTAGCCTGAATGGATAGTGACAGACTCGTATATACAGCCTTTTATGAAATCCTCTCCGGACACTGCCCACCTGGAAGACCGCCTAAAATATGGAGAGACAGCTGGACCTCATCATCCCACGAGACATGATACCTATGTCACAGATCGTCAGATCTATTAAAAAGAAGAAGAAAAAGTAAGTAAAACGTTTCTTTGCAACGCCTTGCTAATGCGCATTTGAATTGCCTAAACAATGTGAAACATGAGTTTTCTTAGACGAATCTGTGTTTGATAGAGTGTCAAATGAAAATATATGAAGTGAATGCAGTGCGAATGAAAGTGTTATAAACAAAATAAAGAAATGATCATTAAGATGGTTTAAACCCATGGAAAGAATAAATAAATAAAAAATGGTAAAAAATAAACATGTTAACTATGTAAAAGGAACAAGAAAAAGAGAAAGACCGAGAAAAACGTGGCAGGATCAAATAAATCAAATATTGAATGTCAGCTACGTAAGGTTGTTGAGAAAGCGAGAGAAGTATGGCAAGAAATACAGGTGTGGCGTTTCATTCTTTCTCCTTACCCCGACGTGATGTTCAGTTAGTTAGTAAGTTAAACTGTTCCACGTAATTTTACATTTTAAACACTTCCACACCCAGGTGGGTGAAAGGATTCACGAGGTTCCACGGTATATCAAGGTCGATTGTTCTCTTTGTACAGGATTAACAAAGTTCCTTAACTTCAATGTTAGCAAAGAAAGTTATTAATTATGCGCTATGCGAGTTCTTTGTTCTTTCCGGGCGACACTTTATTTCGGCCGACGGGACGGGAACTTCTAATGTAATTATTAATTATAATACAACTCGTGTGTACGTTATACATTATGGAAGAAAATTGCCACGCAACCTAAACAAATTATGAAACCTATTCTTTACACTAAGGGAGGCTGCTTGTGAAGAAAACTTTTGACTGTCGTGTTTATTTAATTTAATTCATTATCAAAATAAATGTGCTCTGAGTTTAGCTTTTACATATTTGTGTGAGCAATCAAGACTCTGTACGCGCCAAGACCAGTAATTATACCAATAAGCCAGAGTTAGACCTCTAAGAAGGTCTAGGCAGCGTCAGATGGATAATGTTTTGTTTATTGTTTCTTAAACAATGATGTATAATCCATATCGAATAATTAATACGACTGAAAACGACTGTTTTCTAAAATTTTATCGTAGTGTATGGAAAGACATATTTCGTCTTTTTAAAGCAATGAATAATTTTAACTTTTAACGACGTAAACAGAACAAGTAATAGAGAAAGGTCAAGAAAACGTGGCATGATCAAATCAATCTAATTAGAAAATGTCGGCCACGTAAGCATTCGGACACAACGGCGTCCTTGTATGACATGATGTATGAATGTTGAGGAGGCAAGAAAAGTATGTCAGGTAAAAATGCTAATTTTATTTTGCCTACCCCTTCAGCGTTCCTATCCTTTCGGCCTGGCATCCCCTTGCGATTGGTATATATTAAATATAAATCCCGAATGGGTGGGGAACAGGCCTAGGAAGTGCATGAGCGAGGCTGACGAAAGGGTACCGCTGCGCCCTATAACAGTCTCGGGTATGTGGTGGGAACCCTTGTCTACCCCTTCGGCGAGACAGCGTGATGGTTATTTAATAAAACGAAACAAATATTAATTTCAATGAAAACACTAGAATTTCAGTGTTTACCATGTTAAAACATCGAAACCAGATAGCATTGAAAATTATCAGTAGTTGAGACAATATGAATTAAAAATATTGTTATATTGTTTTACCATAGAGTATACGAGTACTTATTTGTATACCCCCCGCCCTTCCCAATAGAACATTATTTAAATTCAAAATCAGAAATCTGCCGCTGGACACCTTGTATGTTTTGAAAGAATATGAAAGGATTATAAAAATAAAAATAATCAATTTTTTTAATTTATTAATTCAAAGTAAAAGCCAAAATGATATCAAGTGCTCCCCTTGACACACACCATAATGACACTTAAGATAATAATTGCTAAATCGATTTCATTACATTAACATTTGTTTTTCTAACAACCTTTCTTAGGCAAACATTAAAATCCGCCATCAAATACATAGCAACAATATTATTAAAATATAAATACATTTCATATAAAGTTACTTTATGTATTTATAAATACACAAACTTGGAAATAAGGAACACAGCACCAAAAAGCCAAGGAGTTTTTGCAGTGAGAGTGCAAACCGCACTTTTTGCTTTTGAGTTTCCGGAGTCCTTTCATTTCCCCTGGGACCGGAAATGCACAAAGACAGGAGGAGTCTTCTTCGTGCGATGATCACAGACACATACCGGTCACCTCTACACCACACACTCAGACCCAACCCTCTACTCGACCCTTTACTCTCTGTATCAGGGAAGCTTATTTTTCATAACCAAAGAGCCGCCTAAATAAAAATATTTTAGTTTCACAAATTATATTGTATAATAACATTATTACATGTACATAAATTTAACAATAGAATTTAACACTTTTTCACTAAGTACTCACCACTTTATTTGAGTAAGTTGTGCAAACCGATTTCACTCTCTAGTGATCTTCCTCAGAGCTATACACAAACGGAATAGCCAAAAAATACACAAACCAAATGAAGTGTATTATACTAAGTGAAAAAGTATTTAATTTAATTTAATTTTTAAACATGTCAAATTACCAAGAAATAACTTCGCACCAAAATATTTTTTTAAAAATTTATTGTTTCTTGAACGATGATGTAAAACTCTAAAGATATTAGTTAAATTATTAAATTTCTGATACTAAACATTTTTCTTTAATAATTTTAGATCAATGGATGCCAAACTAACATAGAAGTGTTATATATTTTATCTTAGTTTTTCTTTTCAGTTAAACGAATACATATTAAACACTATAAAATTCACTATACTAAATATTTTTACAAAATAAAAATAATATCCATAACATGTTTGGGAGGTGACATTATTAAACATTAGTTTAAATATAAGTTATATTTACAAATAAGGATGGAGGAGGTCACCTCCGAAGCATGTTGTGGATAATATTTAAATTTTGTGAAAATATTTAATAAATAAACTTGATAAGATAGTATTTAAATTTTTCTTTCCAAATTTATATTGAAATTTCAGTGGAAACGCCTTAACTTTCAATAAAGTAAACTGATTAAATTTATTAACCATGAAATTTAAAATGCTATGAACTTGTTGTCGCTCAACTGTTTTCAGTTTAATAAATATCAGTGTGATTGATTACAGATGGCAGTAAATCGATTTTTATTAAGTTACATTAAATAAACTTAAATAGCAGACCTCGCGTGGACTTCGGGTCGTGCTTTGGTCACTTCTGCTCTACACGCTACACTTTCGAGTCTGCAGGCTTTGATGGTCACAAAGGAGCAAATAGTGGGTAATAAAAAATGTCAAAGTTATTCTTTCCGACGTTTCCTTTACGAGCTTTGTGAAAGTTTTGAACATGATTCGTGAGTAGAGTTTACTTACAAGTTCGTTTAACTATTATTCTATGCATGAAACGTTCAAGGAAAGCACATAGCCCTTTTAATAAAAACATATTAATGACTACGGGAGGGACTTGCCGAAAATAAACAATCTTTGTTCGTAATTCAGCCGGTGTATTCCAAGTTTTTTTTTCAATTAAATAATGTTTATAGGAATAAGATTATTGTTTTCATTAACCCTCCCTTCCCTGTGATGGGTATCTTCTACACGTTGCTTCTAATAACCATCAATATCTCTATACATTTAATAAATACAAGGTTAAGATTTTAGGTATTCCTCCATAATATATTTACGCATTGATTAAAAAAATAATATTAATAATAATCAGAATTCGTCGGGTACATCGGAGGTATTTTGTGAACATCAGAAACAAAATTCGTAGCGCTGAGTACGCGACACTATATTCGCTTCTCACTCTTGTTTATGTTCTAGCTCAATGTTCTCACTCTCGGCCGTCCCGCCGCCGCCGGCAGTCGCTTTCGGGCTTCCAACCAGAGCGGGTCTATGCCCGTTCCGTGAGCGTTGCCAGATGTTTTTTTTTTAAATGTTTTTAGCAATTAAATCTCAAATATTATAATTTTTGACTTCAATTATAATTATATAATGGGATTAGCTATGAATGTTCCAATTTTTCCGATTTAAAATCGCTATGTTTTTAACGCATACTGACTACCCTACACCGGAACGCACGTTTTTATTTTAGCACCGTAAGGGAAAGGTTAAGATCAACAATATGTACATATCGGAATTTTATCCATATTTAAATGTTAACATTTTGGTGTAGATACCAAAAAATGACAACTAGCTACCAAACTCGGTGGATACTCGAACAAGTAGACAAAAACTAAATACATATTTTCTAACTATTTTTACTGAATGATTTATTTTTTTATTTTCATTGCTTAATTGAATCACCATTGAAAATAAACTTATTTTTAAAATAATCATTTAATATAAGTACACGTAATGAAAATTTATGAATAAAATTTAAATATAAAATGTTAAAAAGTATTTAATATGTTGGATAAATATGTTAAAGAAAATTGGTTTTTAAACATAATTCTCACCAGAATATTAAAAAACATATTGCATATTATCATTTTATACATATAATTTAAAAATCAAAATATTTGTTTACAAATTTATTTTCCTTTCGAGGGCATTCTCAACCGCCCTTGAGATTGTTTGAGAATACCCTCGAAAGGCGGAATAAATTTAGAACAAGTATGTATATTTTAAGAAAAAATAAAGTAAGGCCAATTATATGCTACCACAAATAAAAAATAATATGATAGTAATAGACAACAATGTGAACGAGATTGGAGTTAAGCTAAGACAAAATGAGGCTAAACGAAATATTTAAGAGTTAAAAATAATAATAGTGGAAATAAAAAAAATTGCTCCGATTATTTTTCTGATATTTCGATCGTTCAAAAAAACATCATTGTCTCGTTACAGACATGTTTTGAAGTTTTTTTTATTACCTTAATCATCGGGAGAACGATATAAACTAAATTAAGTGAATCGTTCTCCCAATGAAGAAGATAAAGTCAAACGTAAAAAATATTATTTTCTTTATACGAGTAAAATAATGTTGTAAAACATAATTAATAAGTTGTTAACATTCGTCTAGTTACATGAACAATATTGCAATAAATTCGAAAGAATCGTTATTCCAATTAATAAAATAATGTTTATTTTACATTATAATAAATACATGTAAAAATAACTAATTTAAAAATCTAAAATAATTATTCTACCATTTCAGAAAACGTAGATTTTCAAGTGTTCTTTTTGTATTTGAAGTATAGTGCAATTGGAGAAAATGTAAATGGAAATTGAAACTTCAGTGATTCAAAGAGAAAATAAAGGTAGTTTCCCGCCTACAACATTGAATACAAATGGCATTTTAGGAGATCATAAAAGTGAAATATAAAACAACGGGGTTATTGACTAAAAGGAAGTTATAGCGGTAGTAAACAACATTATTTCGAAGGTATTATTTATGATTAGAGGCACTAAATAACAGGGGTGTAAGACATTTCATCTGTTGAATGTATCAGAATGAATCATATTATATTAAACAAATATTTCATACAAAATTTTATGGTAGAAATTCATTGTTAATAATGTAAATCACAATCTTCTGATAAATGAATTAGAAGATGGCAACGAGCTGACAAAACTGATCGAAGACACAGTGAATTTTAATTAAATTGAAATTTAAAAAATAAACTTTTTTATTATTTTCATTATTTTTACATTTATCTTTGTTGATTAGTTATTAGATCAATTGAGAAAAGTATTGAATCAAAATAATTTAATTATATACATTTTCAATTAACGATTAAACTGGAGGGATCCATCTTCTGTTCGTGCGCATTTAAGTCTTCCTGGAACCGCCGTCGTTGGCTACCGTCCCCCCGGAAGACCGTCCAAGAGATGGAGGTATATCTGGGAGTCAAACTCCCAAGACAGACCAGCCTGGCTACTGGAACAGTCCAAAGGAGAAGATGGAGAAGAAGATAAAAATGGAAAAAACAAATCATGTTAAAAATAATAACGAAACTTCTAGAAGACGAATGTTTTTAATGATGTAAAATTTATTAAACGATTATTGGTAGGTAGAGAAATAGAGGTTCGACGAAGTGTTGGCGAAACTCCTGACTCCGCAATACAAAGGACTGGACTGTTTTGAGGAGCTGTTTCGAACTGCCAGGAATAAAGACGATTACTCATGGGTGATAGTCAACGTCGAGGAAACCTGACATGGTACCGGAAAAAGAAGAATACAAGAATAAAAGTATAGAAATTAGTCGCTTCGGATATTGATCAATGATAATAACACTCGGCTAAGACAATAACTGTTTCTCTTATAATTGGAAATATATTTTTTTTATTAATTTTTTTTATATTACTATTCCTCGAATGCTTTGTAATGTGATTTTTATGAACTTTTTCTTCGAGATAAAAGCAACTACGTCATGTATCGACACCAAAAGCAGATTTTCTTCCGTGAATGTCACAGGGCAGCAATGGCATTCCAAATTTTTCACCATGTATGGCTTCATAACACAAATGCAGGGCGTCATACCGCCTTGAAATATACCATTGTTTTTGGATCTACATGCTGCATTTGGTTCAGGTTTCTCCAGATTTTTCATGATAATTTGACATAGTAACTGACAATAGATTTTAGAAATATTTTTGATATATTTATAATAAAATATGTGATATCAAATGACATTCGTTATTTAAATACCGATTAAAATGATTGTTCCTAATGTTCTCAATCAAATTTTTTTGTAGAAACTCATTGAAAAAAAAAGAAAATATTTAAAAAAATCCTTAACAACATGGTTTCTGTTTAATTTGGAAGTTAATCAATTAATAAAATTAATTAAATTAAATGGCGGCCACAATCGAAGTCGGGAAAATCGACGAACGTGCATGTAACGATATATGAATGAAGAGGAACTTCGAGAGGTACGTCATGACAGAGCAGTATGGGTGTCTATATTCTTAGTTAGTACTTAGTTTGTTAGTAAGTAAGTTGGAAGTCAATTTATTAGAAGATGACAGCTAGCTGCCGAAACCGGTCGAAGCTAAAGATCAAGTGAAATAAAAGTAAAAACATATTATAAAGGATTTTTTATCGTATTGTTTTTATTTTCATTATCTATTAAAACGAGTTGAGTGTCAATTATAACCAATTATATCAAGTAAGTTTCGTGAATATATAGTTTAGAAATAACAAATATAGCAAAAACGTTTTAAAAAACGAGAACTGGAAATATTTTTAAAACAGTAAGTTGTCGTAGAATAACAGCAACATGTTGCCCCATAACAATATATAAATTAGACTTCTGCAAATAATAATATAAGCCCGCGATAACCCGCTTCTGGGCGGTGAATGTATGTTTTTCACGTACGGTGCTAATTCGGAATTATACTCCGGACGTGCGTAGCGCTGCCGACCCGCTACGGGCCGTAGGCCGCCTGATGTAGCGCTGCTACGGCGCTATGATGCTACTCTGTTACGGGGCTACGACTGGTATATAGCCACACTGGCTATTTGACGATGCACATTACAAGCCGATATGGGTTTTAAATCTATAGTATTCTCTTGTTACGTATTTTAACAAAACCATAACTATTATTGTTTCTAGTAATCGCATGTGTTCTGTTGCATAACATAGAACCATCAGTACTTTATATCCAGTAAGTTATATCCATCAACCTAATAATTGAGAACAACTGATCAACTGGATGATCACTGGACCAGGCCGTGGCCGACTTTTAACATTGTATGGGATGTTTTTTTTAAGGTTTGGTTTTTAAACTGACAACATTCTTTTTACAGACTGTCAATTTGACAGTTGACATTTGATTTGTAGTCAATATGTTTTGCCATTTTACCATAAATAGACTGACATCATCAGAACTGCGCTTGCAAATTGTGGAAATTTATTTTAAAAATCATGGTTCGGTTCGCCAAACTTATCGTGCACTACGTCCATTTTACGGTCAACATAATCGTCCATCCAAGCAAGTTACTTGAAATACCATAGATCGTTTTCGCTCCACATACACTTTAGTGGATAATACGCGTCCATAAAGACGACAATTGTCGAAAATTGGACTTCATGATTGCGCTTCATTTGAGCTAGCCGTGGCGCTCATATGCCCGAAATCATATTTAAACAACAATGGCATAAAATTATGTATTAAATAAAACCCATATCATAGACATTTAGATTATTTTAAAGACCATAGATCGTTTTTGCTCCACATACACTTTAGTGGATAATACGCGTCCATAAAGACGACAATTGTCGAAAATTGGACTTCATGATTGCGCTTCATTTGAGCTAGCCAAGGCGCTCATATGCCCGAAATCATATTTAAACAATAATGGCATAAAATTATGTATTAAATAAAGCCCATATCATAGAAATTTAGATTATTTAAATGTGTTTTTTTTTTCATTTTGAATATGTATTATATACCTATAAAATAAACACCCTATATTATATTAATTTGGTGATGCCACGTTTTTATCGGTCTTCCACTACTCCGTCCTTTCACATGGTAAACTTTCTTAACCATTATTTCTTCATTCACGCGTTCCATATGTCCAGATCAATGCAGTGAATTTTATTTATATTACTTTCTTTCGTTTTTAATATATATTATAATAAATAATACTTTATTCCACCATAATATTTTTTTCATAGTTGTTTTATCACACACAAGTGTAAGAGAAATCATATGTTCCCCAATTATTCTGCTTTCGTCCATTTTCAACCAGTTTCTTGTTTCGATTATGGTATAACCATATATTTTTTGTAAATCTATAAGTAAAAGGTTAATATCGAAACTGATTGCGAGCAAAAATGATTTATGCTGAAAAATTTAAATAAAGAGAAGAGATTTATAATAATATGTAAAATACGTGTACTCTCACATATAAAAAATATTTACGTAGACTGTTGATCATTATAACATTATATAAAGAAGAATATGTACGAGTATTTATTGTTTCTTGAACAATGATGTAAAACTCCATATTAAATAACTAATATGAATGAAAACGTCAGTTTTATAGAAGTTTCAATATATTTTATGGAAATGACGTGTTTCGCCCTTCAAAGACATTATCAAATAGTTACTTTGATAATGTTTTAGAAGGGCGAAACGTGTCATTCCCATAAAATATAATAAAACTTTTAGATAGCTGACGTTTTCATTCGTATTAATTACAGAATAATAAGGTTTTTGATTTATTATTATTATGTTTGTATGAATAGAGTTCACTATATTTTGTTCATGGCTTTCCTGGCACAATCGCAACAGTTTTGAATATCAAACCTAAAGTTCCGGGTTTGATTCCCGGCGATGACAGCGTGAAAAAAAATCGCATTCTGTATTTGGTCTGGTAGATTTCACAAGAAAATAAAAATGGCGATAGACTATCACATTAAAATTTTAATAGTAAACTTTAATACTATTCATCGTCATAATTTATGTTGGGCTTAATTTTTAAGGTTAGTTTATTAAAATTTTAAAATGTCAACAAAAAATATAATGGAAATATTTCCGTCAATTTTCTTCTTCGCGTGCCGTATCAGGTCTTCTTGACGTTGGCAATCACTTCGGCGAAGGCTTCTCTATCTTGCGCAACCCGGAACAGCTCCCCCATATGTCTCTTCCCGGTCCAGTCTCTTATGTTGCACAGCCAAGTCGATTGCCTTCTACCAGAACCACGCTGCCCCTCAATTTTTTCCATCAGCAAACTGTATTTATCTCCCCGCAAAATGTGACCCAGATATGAAATCTTACGGACTTTAACGTCCTTTAGCAGTTGTCTACTACAATTGGCTCTCCTCAAAACCTCGAAATTGCTGACGAAATTTGTCCACGGTATGCGAAGCATTCTCCTGTGCAACCACATCTCGAATGCTTCCAACCGGTTCATAGTGTGCACTTTCATATAGTAATACAAATAAAATAAATTCCGCCAATAACAAAATAAATAAATAAGTTTTAATCATCCAAGTGGCATCCCAAGAAACAGCAAAGATGACCTTAAATAATAAAGATTATTATACTAGAAATGCTAATGCCGAAATTGGTTCACGCGTCAATTCACAAGAGACTGAAAATATTTTGTACAAACCGAAACACGATGGTGAAAACAATCACATGTGTGAATCACATTTAAATGCAGAAAAATTTAAGTGAATTGCTTTGAAGAACTTCGTTGCCGAGTGCTAATTTGAGTAATTTTGGTTTAATAACTTTATAGTCAGTTGCAGGAGTTAACCAGATTTTCCAGATTATTAAAGCACTGCGTCTGGCGGATGTAAATCGAAAACATATGCATGTAAATGGTCGCCCTCCAGATTTGAGTGAGACAGGAACGCGGATAAAAGGAGCAATTTCACAGAAGTTTCCCTCGGGGCAGGTAGAAAGTGTCGGGGTCGGCGCCGTGTACTCGTATGTCGAAGGCAGCGAACAAAAAACGGTGCCTTCACAACCCGGGAAAAGAAAATGGTGCTATTTAACTTAACGAAGGATGCATTTTATACAACTCGTTATGCAAACTGTCTTTTTCGTAATTCGTGCTTGTGATAGAGCATTTTAAATATATATTAAAGCAGTTTGAATGTTATCAAAAGCTTACCATGAATTATTAAAGAGTATGCAGAACTAAACTATTGTAGTCTTAATAATAGAAATATGAGTTAAGAAACAAAAGTAAATAGAAATAAAATATTTATGTAAAGATAATAATAATTATTTCATGTCACATTGATCATTGGAAAACTTCTTCTTTCTACTATGGCTCAATAGCCCAATAGCCTCTAAGCCTCCAGCATTCTTTACCTCCAACTCCTCCTGTCCTTCGTTTCAACCCTCCAATATGAAGCTTCTTACACATTAGAAAACTAAATAAGAGAAATATTGTTTTATATGTTGAAAAATCACAGTAAAATAACTTGACCATGTTAAGCATTTTAAACACTCAGTCTGATGAAAAGTCTAAAGAAAGTTATATTAATGAAGAAGATTATAAAGCTTATCAGAATGTTAAAAATATTAAAAACAGACTTTTTTTGTAGACGACAAAATAAGAATAAAAATATGTTTTACAAGAAATTACGTTTTTTTAACCTGGAGAAAAAAGGTTTATTTGAATTTTGTCCGAAATCGCCCGAATTTTTGCATCGTTATAATATTCAGTATATAGTACAGTATATTCATCATGAAGTTTACGAGTATAATATAGTAAGGAGTAACATTTAAGATAGACCGTTACGCTCGACGCACTGAAAACGTCATGGAAAATCTGAAATAATCATCTTTAGGTACTATTTTTTTTACAAAGATTTAATAGAGGATGGTTTTTAGATACACTATTAATTTTAAAATATTTACAAGTGAACATTTTTATAATTACTGAAATTATGTATTTTAAAATAGAGTAATGAAGTCAGTTTGTGGTTGATAAATTAATTATGACATCAAATTTCATCTAACCGCGTCTCCTTCCACCGAGTTGCCATTAGACTGCGCCAGTGAAAATAGAGGACGCGGCGTCGGCGTCGCGGTGTTTCCGGAGGATGGACGCCGCACAAAGGACGCCACAATAGGCCGCAGGACCATTGTGTCCAGCCACTCGGTTGCGGCGGTACTACTCCAAACTAAACATCGATAAATCCATTCATTGATGAAATATTTCAATCGGAAACTCCATGGGCTGTTTTGTTTCAGAGTATCATTGTGTACATTTAATAATTTAAGTCGCATAGGTTAATGTGAAAACAAAATTGACAATTTCGGAAATAGGTTTTGTCATTACATCGGTGCATCTATCTAAACTCTCGTTTAACACTAGTACAGCGATTTTTCTTTTTAATATATTTTTATTATACCAAAAACATAACAAATTATTAAGCAAAAGCTTTCAAAACTTATTCCCCCATAAGTACCCTTGCTTGCCGAATATCGATTTTCACCCTTCTTCTTTTTCAATTTGGTCGGATGTTGTCTATTGACTTAGAATTTACCTTTACTTATACATATATAGTCAATGAGAATATACACATTCACATATTTTATTATGATTGATTTCTTTAAAGATATTCTTCTTCACTTGTTTCAATAAAAGTATTGATTTAATACAAAGCGTAGCATTTTGCTGGTTCTTGGAATGTTAGATGGGCATTTAATATGGTAATTTTCCGTTTCTTTTCACATTTGCATTACAGCGGGTTATTGAAACTCAATAACTTAATACGACTTTTTTACTATTGTTTCTCATGATATATGATAACGAGCTAATATATCGCATTTTTATTGTCACGTATATACTGCACCGGACCAAAGACAGTGTGACAGTGACATCGCAGTAAATTGAACCCGGGGTCTTCGGTAAGCCAGGTATTACTATTGGTACTCTGTCACAAAGCTCGTCTTTATAACTAGAATAAAAGCTTAAAGGCGTATTCCTATAATCTTATTTTGATTATATGAAAACTTTAACATTTTTATTAATTTGTATATGTATAATGTTTGGAATAAAACAACATGTTTTTCAAAATAATTTTCCATCAAATACTGAATTTAAGAGCAGTTAGTAAACAATTTAGAAAATTTAATTATTTTTAAGAGGGCTTTAATATAATATATTATACATATTTACCTAGTTTTAGATTTCCAATTGAATAAGTTTACTTTGAAACCTCAGCACAAATTTCAAATTCTCGAAACAATAATTAATTTTATGGATGTTTCAGGAACGGTTGTTTACGAACACTAATTAATAACAAGCAGAATTAACGAGCCATCTTTGAACTACAAAACGGATGCTAGTATTTTAATCGAGTTAATTAATTTATCAATTTGTTTGTTGTTCATATGATTCGCAAAACTAATCACTAAATGGGTTTTGATTAGCTACGATTCGTGGAATTTATAACTGAAGGTACATACCCGTGTTTAACCCATTAACGCCGGAGTATTTTATTTTCGTCGAATGTTATTCTACTTTAAAATATAGGTTTATTTATCTATTGATAAAACTAATTGGTTGGAAATTATTCCACCTCCATATTTTCATTTTTTAAATAAATATATTCTACGGTACGCATAGGAAGATCGTTTTAGGAAAATTGGGCAGTAACATATTTTGACAATGGCATGATTTGCGTATGACGTCTAATACCGTTAACGGGTTGATAATATGAGAGCCAGTTGATTTTTTTAATAATATGTTAAGCCTAATGTAATAAAAAATTTAATAAATTAATCAATAAATTAATAATTCTAGTCGTATTATATCTTTAGGGTATGTAAGTTTAAAATTGAGTGATTTAGTTTTGTGGGTTATGTATTTTGCTAATAAATACGTTAGTCACTGAGTTGATGAACCTAAAAATAGTGAAATATTTTTTTCCCGTGTTAAAAAATACGAAGGGATTTGTCGAAGTTATATATTTAAAGAAATGACTCGATATTTTGAATCTAATCATGAAAAACCAACCTTTTTTATAATGCGAGTGCAGAGAACAATCAGACTGGTGAACATGCTCGTTTGCAAGATCGTCACTTTTCACATAAATGTAACGATATTCAAGGGGACAATACTCATGCAAATATAATATGAGTATTATATGTTGTCACTTATGTGTCCCTGGTTTGAGTTATAGTTCGAAACTATACATGCTATAGAAAAAGGTAAAAATTTGTTTTCAAGAACTTTGTTATGCCTACCCCTTCATTTCATTTCATTTCATTTATTTTAATAAAAATTACAAACATTACAGACATATTTCCAGATCTTTTGCAATTAAATTATGAGAATTCAAAAGAGAAACATAAAATAAATAATTAAAAATAAGCATTAGAAATAATCATAATATTGATATTACATCCCTTAGGCAACTCACACTATCACGAAATATGTCGACCTCCGAGGCGACCCGATTAAGCAATGAGATTGCACTACCCACAGGCATAACCATTGGCAGGCAGTGGCGGTACTCCCATAGAAGCCCAGAAGCCCGGCTTGCGTAAGAAATTTTGAATCAAAACCCCCAAATCTAGGTTATCATGTTCTCGCATAAACTTACAACCCACCAAATCACCTTCCAACAATGTTACCACCAGACGTAAGAGGAATAGCTACACAAGAGCTGAACCTCTGTAAGCCAGAAGAGGTTTTGATTCAAAATTTCTTATACATGCCGGGCTTCTGGGCTTTTATGAGAGTACCGCCACTGTTAGCAGGTTGGTTTTGCAGCGCGGCAAATAAAACAATCTGTGCTGTCTTTGACGAAGGTAATTATCAGGGACAAATAGACCTACATCACTCAGGTCATCCGAGTTTTGTATACGGCCGCCAAACAGCTGAAAGAAGTGAACTCCTAAGTGAATATTCCTCCTTCTCTCCAATTATTGGTAGCTTAGCATACCTAACAAGAATTCAATCGGAAAGAGCCACGGGTAATAACCGCGCTCCCCGAGGTAAAGAAAGATTTTTTTTCTGCACTCGCTCCACCTTCAGAGATATCGGATCCCAGGCGGGATCCCTTCGAGGAGACAGCGTGATGATTAGTAATTATGTCGGTTAGGTAGAACTTTTTTAATCGTAAAATTAGACATATCAACAAATTCCACTTTATATACTCGTATACATATATGCAGATTTTATGACCGGCAATTGAAAATAACACTTTATTTTGTGCATTTCCAAAAATGCAATAAAGCTACCCAAATAGACTGCGTGCGAATAAAATGGGAACCGGAAAGTATTTCAACGTGGAAACACATTTATGCAAAGTCAAGTACCTATTACAGGCACGCCCCGTGATAAACGCTGATTATAGAAAATGCATTCCGGTTGAAGAATGACAATGGCGAGCGGTGTAAAATTCACCGTTAGTGCTTTTCCGACCATTTGGGAACCACAGTTGTTACCCTCAGCCCGCTCACCACCTAACCCCTTCGCAACCCCTATGACTGCAGCTGCAGTTATTTGAACAGATTTTCAAACCTACTGAATAAACATGTTAATTCATTTATGGTAATTGTAATTATTCATTTCGGTGCACAACAGGTCAAGTATTCATTATTAAATAATAATTAAATAAAACGATGTTTTTAAACTACTTCCACTTTTGTCTTTATTTCGACAGCGACCGGTTTCGCCAGGCTTGCTGGTATCGACAGACTGGTCCGATGATGTAAAACTCTATATCAAATATTACATATATTTATGAAAACGCTTTTTTATATAATTAATAAATCAAATCAATGGTTATTTACCTTTACATTTAATTTTAAAAATAAAAACACAAGTTTCTTCAAGTTAAATAATATTATAATATTTTAAATGAAATGAAGAGGAAGAGAATCTGCACAAAGACAAACTCCAGGATGCTTAGATCGGCGGACGGAGTAACCCTGCTTGACCACACCAGAATCACTCACACGGTGGTTTCAAAGTATTATTCTTCCTAGCCTTGTCCCATTTACTTGGGTTCAACTCTTCTAGTATGGCGTTTTGTCTCTTTTGAGACTCCTTTGAATGAGTCCCATCGATGTGAACTTAGACCTACCGTGTCATCTGGGTCGCTGGTCCACTTCCATTACCATCCGTAAAGTATGGTCAGCTGGGCGCTACATGACGTGGCCGTACCATCTTAGGCGGTTCTTCTCAAGTTTGTCCGAGTTTGTTCTAACTCCAAAATGTGAGTGTTTCAAGTGCAGTAGTTTGAAGTGAGGCCAGATAAACTGGAATATAACTGATTGAGATGGTACGTGGTCATGCAGCACTCAGCCGACCATGTTACACGGACGGTAATATAAACGGGTCAGCGACGCAGATGACATGGTAGGCCTTAGTTGACGGGGATGGGACTAATCAACACGAGCCTCAAAATAGATCGGATTTAACCAGATAACACGCAGGATGGAGAGTCGCATTTCACGTTCTAGAGCAATACTGAATGTGATATATTTGATCATTTATTTACTGTTCTTTGGACAATAATTTAAAATTTCATATTAAATAATTCATACTAATAAAATTGTTTGTTTTCTAGAGGTTTTATTTTTGTTTTTGGGAATGGCATGTTTCGCTTTTCTAAAGCATCATCAAATGTCAATTTCGGCACATTTTGATAATGCTTTACAAAACCGAAACCTGTGATTCCCATAAACTATACTAAAATTTATATAAAACAGACGTTTTCGTTCGTATAAATTATTTGATAATGTTCTAGCAAGGCGAAATAATTCACATTATTCTACACGAATGGTGCTTCAAAAACATTAACATATTTTTCTTAATATTTCGTACGAAGATTCACATCAATTTACAATAAGTAATCTGGTATGTTTTCGTCTATGTTGGGAATACGTGAAAAATTCTGCGAAGTTTCAAATAGTCGGTTTTTATTTGATGTAATAGGCTATCAGTCAATGCTATATGAGCGGGCCAACTGGTGATGCATTTTACTGCATCTCCGATCATTGCGAGCCGACCGCGTACATTTTGCAATATACTGCCTTTATCAATCTATTTAATTACCAGCTTCAAACCATTTCGGTTGACGTCCGCAGAGCAATCTCCACAAACCGTTTGATTGATCGGTGACGAGTAAAAAGTTCAATTTATTTCAGCCCTAATGAAAGAGAATAAAACCCGAACACTTTTGAATAAATTATAATTTAATAGAATGAATTTGATTTTCAATAAAGGTTAACAGATTTTATATACTCAATTTAAATTCAAATACTTGCGTATGTATATTAAATATTTATTTTTTGTTCACTTTATGAGAATGTCTCGACTGCTGTTACGCTAACCGATGCTGGCATCATCGGGTGTTACAATCAACTGTGTTCTACAATTTTCTCAAAAAATGTATAATAAAAAAATACTGATATTATAACAGTGTTGTAAATTTAACAGTTAATAGTGTTGAAGTTATCATAGAGCATCGGCCAAAATAATGGAATATTTTTAGAACAAATATTTGTGAATGTATACTTATACCTGTATACGAACTTCATTCTCCATCATTCATTCTCCATAGATGGCGTTAGTGGGTCGGTTGTATAGGTTAATTCTTGAAAAAATTCACAAGTGCAACCAAATCTACATTGATGGCTGACTGAAACTGACACGTGAAGATAAATATGGATTTTGAAGTATATATACATCTTCCAAAAATTTGTCATGCATGATCACAATAACAAAGGTGGAATGGGGAATGTTGTAATTACATAAAGCGTGCGCTTAACCCAACCAATGACAGGTCATAAGTCCTGTAAACACCTTGATCATCCATGTTCAGTTTCCAGTTTACGTCTTCGTCTCTATTGAGATACAATTAAAAATTGGAATATTTTTAGTTCATAAAAATATACAAAATAAATTATTGCATATCCATGAGTTTAAACGACACATTATCTTATCCATGTTTATCCAAACATTTTAATTCATAGTTGTTTTTAATCAAAGTTTTAATAGATGTATATTTTGACCATTATGGTTCCATAGACTACTCCCAAGTTATATCTTAATGTTAGGTTTCGCGAAGAGCTAACGGCTTAAGCGAGAAATATTTACGCGAACGTAAGGCTGTAATGATGTAAAGAGCTTCTTTCAATAATAATAATAATAATAATAATAATAATAATAATAATAATAATAATAATAATAATAATAATAATAATAATAATAATAATAATAATAATAATAATAATAATAATAATAATAATAATAATAATAATAATAATAATAATAATTATAACAAAAATAATAATAATAATGGTAATAATAGTTATAATAATGATAATATGTAATATTTTTTACATATTAAAAAATAAAGTTTTAATATGGGAGTGTCGTGAGAGGTCTCACATTTTTGATACTTAACTATTAATGAAATAAATGACTTTTTTAAAATTATTAGAGCCAGTACATATTGCTATTTTATGTAAGTGAAAATTTATACATAAAATTACTTAAACTAAAATTAAAAAAAAATATGAATTCAAAATAAATTAATAAAAGGAAAAATAATAATAATCTTACGTACATATAACAACGACGTGTTTACGTATAAGTGAATTGAAACAATCCAATATTTTGTTTTACTTTCGAAACGAATTCATTACGATATTATGCAAATCCAAGGTAAAAGGCAGGATTGGAAATGTGCTCTTTTTCAATGCAGTCCGAGGGCTAGATGCTTTGCATTTCTCAAGCATTCAATTTCAATTGAATTTGCATTGCATAAGTAATCTCCAAATAATGTATTCAGCAAAGTTCTGTAACGTCTTTATAATATTAAGAATCCCGGATAGAAATGGCGCAGTTTTCACGGTTTATACCGTAATGGCGATGAATTTATTATATGCATACCATAAATAAAGTATTTTAAAAATATACGGACAGACATTCTGCATTATACGTAATGCGATGCAATTTTGTGCACTGTTTTTTTGGAAACGTTTCTGCTTAATCTGTCTCAAAGAAGATTTTAGTATTACAATCAATTACATTTGTATGCAATTGAAAATCTACATTATTGTGTTTTCTATATTCCTTAGACAAAATTATTGATCTCTCAGACGAATGTAAGTAGAAACAATTTCGAGAAAGAAGCCGACCGAAAAATTCAGTTGGGTTGGGCGGCCTTTGGAAAATTACGTAATGTTCTCACCTCTTAAATACCACAATGCCTCTAGACTAAAGTCTTCAACCAGTGCGTCTTGTCAGTAATGACGTACGGAGCCGAGACGTGGACACTGACAAAAGTCTAGTCTACAGATTCAAGGTCGCCCAACGCGCCATGGAAGTGCGATGCTTGGAATAACCTTGAGGGACAGATTTAGAAACGAATTTATTCGACAACAAACCAAGGTGACTGAGGTGGGTTTGCGGATGGGCGGACTTAAGTGGCCATTGGCAGGCCATATTTGTCGGAGAATCGACGGTCGATGGGGGAGATGGGTTCTGGAGTGGAGACCGCGTACAGGATTCCGCAGAGTTGGACGTCCCCCTGCCCGCTGGATCGACGATATGAAGAGGATTGCTGGACATGGATGGATGGGAGCGGCAATAAATTGAGGGCGGTGGTGTGCTTTGGGAGAGGCCTACATTCGGCAGTGGACGACAGACGGCTGACGATGTAGGCGAATGTGTAGAAAATCTGTATATGATAGAGTATCGAATGAAAATATAAGAAGTGAATGCGGTGCAAATAAATGTTTTAAGAACAAAATAATGAAATGAACACTACGGAAGATGGTTTAGACACATGAAAATAATGAATGAAGAAAGAATAATGAAAAATACGTGGAAAACGTGGGCCGATAAATACATACTCGTAAAATATTGAATGTCGGCCACGTGAGGAGTTAGAGAAATCAATGTTTAATTTTCTTTGAGTTCAAATTTGTATAGTTAAAAAATACGTTTTTATTGTGCCACCGTGGAGTGAACAGTTCAAAGCATTATTGTATGTAATCTTGCGATCCTTACATAAATTACTAAGAATCCAAATTTTGATTTTGTGATTGCCGGCGTCACGACAGGCAAAAACAGAATAAGCGATTGCTGTGTTTTATTTGATTATCTGCGATCTGTGATACAAGTATAATTTTAATGTATGAACTGTTAATCGCGAGTACTTTGAGCAAATATGCCAGGGAAATGTATTCACGTAATATCGGTAAACACGCGAAGGAAATCAGTCTGCTTTCAAATTAGTGTTAGCATTGTATGACCCCACAGTTCGTGAAGGCTCCCTTCGTAATAATGGGTACTTACACGAAAATTACTATAAAACAGTAATTGAAATGTAGCTATTGAATATTTAATGTCAAACGCTAGAAGAAGAGAAAAAAGGTGTAAGAATTTATGACTCCCATGTACTCTGTGGCAACGAATGAGTATAGGGGTACGAAATTTCCGGCCGGAAAAGCCGGTCTTTCAAATTAAATCAAATAAGTTTATTTACTCAAAAGACATTCTTCTTCTTCTTCTTCCTCAGCCATCTCTCCACTGCTGGATATAGGCCTCTTCCATTTTCTTCCACTCCACTCTATCATGGGCTTTTCTTTGCCACATTAAACCCGTGACAGGGACAATGTCGTCGGTCCATCTTTTTGGAGGTCGGCCCACTCTTCAATTTCTATCCCATGGTCTCCATTTGAGGACTCTGGGTGCCCATCGCTCTGTTCCATGTCTGACGACATGACCTGCCCACTGCCATTTCTGCTTAGCGACAAGGTCTATGACTTTTGTTCAGCGTCTTATTTATTATTTTCTTATTTAGTCTTTTAGACATATGCCTAACATTTGTCCTTCCATGGACCTTTGCGCACATTTTAGTCCCCTACACACGCACATTTTAGTTTATTACCGTTTCCAGGACATAGGTGATCACGGGAAGGATACATGTTAGGAGAAAATACATTACAAACTACAACATGTTTAAGGCATCTATTGAGTACTGGTTAAATATTATAAAAATACAACATAATACCAGGAACGCATTAGAGATGGTTCGACATTAAGAAGACAATATACTTTCTAAAGTCAAGAGTATTTGTCCCCTGAACGTATCTTCACTAATATAAAAGACGTCGATCTCTGAGGACACCGCGTTCAGCAGACTAATTGCTCTTCCCACCGGTGTCACCACAGGCAGATTGGTTCTGGCGGCCGGTAGGTAAAACAATATGTGCTGTCGCTGTCGGAGTTATCTATCAGGGACAAAAATACTAACACCCTCTAGCACGGCCGAGTTCTCGAAATATCCCCTGATTAATCTTAAGAAATGGGTAATGAGATGCCCATCTCTTCAAAGCTGAAAAGAATTGGTTTCGAGCATTTCCACAAGGAATGCCGCGGGATAGAGCAACGGATAACTACCATACTAACTCGTGTAGAGGATACCTCAGATTTTTTTCTGAACCCTCTCTTACATTACGGTGTAGAGGCGTTGACTTTTAAAGTTACTATAATATAAACCCCCTTGAAGCGTTTGAAATGTGGATCCACCGTAGAATGCAAAGAATATCTTTGACCAATATGATAACGAACACTGATGTATTATGTAGAGCCAATGCAAAAAGAGAACTGTTCACACTGTTAAGCTTCGCAAAATATCATATTTTGGCCATGTAATGAAAGGCAACAAATACACCAAACTTCAGCTCATCATGAAGGAGAAGATCGAGGGCCGAAGAGGGGTCGGCAAAAGACAGCTCTTCTGGCTTCGAAACATCCAAGAATGGACCGGTGTCAGAACTGTGGGGGAGCTGTTTCGCGCCTCCCAGGATAGGGAAGCTTGCTCTCAAATAGTCGTCAACGTCGGGGGGACTCAGCAAGACACGTGAAGAAGAAGAAGATTACAATAATAAATAAATATATCATATTATACTACAAACTTTCATTTATTAAATACTAAACGTAGTAATTAAATATACATCAGGATGAATAAATAATGAAATAATTGTACGCTATGGAAATATATGTAAACGTTGTAAACGCAACAAGAATTAGATGAAGACCGAGAATGGCATGGCCATGATTTGGCATGATCAAATCAATCAAATATTAAATCTCGGCCACGCGAGGAGTCGGAGAAAACGACGTGCGTGCAAGACACGCTGTTTAGAATCGTTTCATTCTCATAATATATAAATAATCATCAATAATATAGACGTTGATATTAATTATAAAATATCGTTCTCAAAAACTCCACAAAGCTTCCCAATTTCATAACACGACCAGCGCTAGTTTTTTCCACCTAAGACGATTAAAATTCGTCAAAAGGAGTATTCCCCATGACACTTTCTAAACTCTTGTAAATTCTTTCGTTGTGTCACGACTAAACTATTGTAATGGAATTTATGCAAACATTCCAAAACAACAAGTAATAAACTTCAATCTGCGTTCAATGCAGCAGCAAGACTCATTAAAGGCATTCCAAAAAAGTTCCATATAACACAACATCTCAAAGAACTTCACTGGCTTAAGACTCCAGAAAGAATCCAGTATAAACTCTGCTGGACAGTCTTCAAAGCGCTACATGGAATGGCTCCAAGTTATAAATCCGAACTCTGTATAACGGACAGCCTAAATACAAGGAAATCCACACTTCGCTCGGCGAACTCCTCGGCAATAGGAATATTAGTTGAGCCAAAGCGTTGCCCTAGTACAAATTTCTGGGATCGAGCGTTTGCGGTAGCCGGTCCATCAGCTTGGAACAATCTTCCTTCACACCTCAGATGCATAAATAATCCGACAGATTTCAGATCTAAGCTGAAAATCCATCTTTTTCATATTTCATACCCAATTTAAAACTTGCATATTTTGTTCTATTATACTTTCTAACTGATCCCGAATATCAATCAGATGCAGCGGTCACATTTAGATTTAAAACACATCTTAATGCGCCCTTGAGGTGATTACATCACAAAAAACGGCGCTTGAAAAGTTAGCATATTTTTATTATCATTATTAATTGTCTAAGAAACAATAAGTCTATTTTACTATAACGATTAACGTACTCGTATATTAATGGACTAACGTACTGATAATAAAATAAATAGTGTGAACTAGGCGGTAAGTTGAACTATTCGATCATCATAAAATGTTGTTATACTGCGATTCTTTTCAAGATAATATCAAACAGTAAAAATGACTTGAGACTTAAAACTCGTAATAAATATTAGTTAGGGAGTCGTTCCAGACGGGCATCAATACTGCTAATCCCATAAACTTTAGGTATTGATGGCGCTCGGTCTCCGCGAATCTCAACACATAAAATATGTCATAAAGTGCAATTTGCGAGGATGAACTCCTCCACATTACGGATTTATAGAGCCAGAAGTGCCTTACCTGGCTTACGTCGAAACTTTAGACTTGGAAAGAAAAGTCAATAAAATAGTTAATAAATCACACAGCGTGCAGTCTCAACACTTAAACTTTTTATTTTCCGATATTAATTAAGTATACTCTAATCAATCAAATTGTTTTGGCTCAAACACTATAATACTTCAACATTATAAACTGTTAAATTATATAGTCTATTGTTTTGGCTGAAACACTGTGATACTTCAACATGTTAAATTTTAAAACACTGTTATAATATCAAAAGCCACAATTTCTTTTTATTCACTGAGAGTGTCGCGACAGCTGTTTCGAGAACTGATGTTGGCATCATCAGGTGTTACAATAAACAGTTTATTGTAACACCTGATGATGCCAACATCGGTTGGCGAAACAGCTGTCGCAACATTCTCAGTGAATAAAATGAAATTGTGATATTATAACACTGTTTTAAATTTTAACAGTTGTGATACATAAAACAAAATTATTTAATTTAACAGTTTTAAATCAATCACACTATTAATATAATAATAAGGGCAATTTATTATTTTCTTATTATAAAATATACAATATATTATTAGACAGACAAAGCTGCGTTTGAAAAGACTAATACGTTTTCAAATATTTTTTCTTCTTGATGTATTACTAACTAACTAACTAACTTACCATCACGCCGTCTCCCCGGAGGGGTAGGCAGAAAGAATGGAACGCCACACTGTTCTGTCTTGACATACTTCTCTCGCTTCCTCTACATTCATACATCTTGTCATGCACGCACGTCGATTTCTCCGACTCCTCACGTGTCCGACATTCAATATTTGATTGATTTGATCGTGCCACGTTTTCCTCGGCCTTCCTCTATTTCTAGCTCCGTTCACGCCGTTTACATATACCTTCTTTACCATTCTGTCTTCACTCATTCTTTCCATGTGTCCAAACCATCTTAATGACCCTTTCCTTATTTTGTTCATAACAATTTCATTCGCACCACATTCACTTCTTATACTTGCATTTGTCACTCTATCAAATACAGATTTGCCACACATTCGTCTGAGAGATCTCATTTCTACTGCATTTATTCTACTTTCATCCTTCTTTTGCCAGTTCCATGCTTCACTTCCATACATGATGTATTACTAGTTTTGTTAATTTAGTTTATTACCCCGACGAAGCTCCTGTGGGAGCGAAACCAGATGATTAAAATAAAATGTGATGTTAAACAGATTACGCGTTGGAAATATTTTTGAATAATGTCACACCACACATACGAAAGGTTACAAAATATTATTATTATTTAAGAAGTAATATATCGATAGTCAATAGTTAAAGAGTGACAATCAAACATAAATAGCGATCATTTGAGAAGTTAACCTTTTCATATATTTTACAATCAAATATGTTTTTTTTACGGTTTTTAGAGCATTAAATGGTTCATGAATTTTCTTCAAAATTAAAGGCATTTCGTTAATTGTACATAGTCATCAAAAAGTAGAATCAAAGGTGAATATACGGCATGAAAAAATTGACAGACGTAGCTGGCTGCTTGCGCGACACCATATGGAGGAACAAACTCATGCTTCTTCTTCTCTGGTTTCAATCCTGGGATTGGTTTGTAGCAATTTCCTCCATTATTCTCTTCCATTTTTCCCTGTCTTGTGCGGCTCTTTTGAAATCTGCATATGATGAGCAGCGTACGTCCACCAACAGGTCCTCCAGGTACTCTCGGCGTGGGCGTCCCCTAGAGTTTGTCCCCTCGATCATACCCTCCATTATGGCATGCAAGAGACCTTCTTGACGTATTACATGGCCGATCCATCTTGCACGCCTTTCGGACAAGGTCCTGAGCAGGTGCCTTCCTCCTTCGATTCCTTGAAGAACTTCCTCATTCGTGATGTGGTCTCTCCAGGAAATTCCAAAGAGTCTTCTATAGGACCACATCTCAAAAGCCTCTAGTCTCCGCTTATCCCTTTCGGATAGGCACCATGTCTCGCAGCCGTACATCAAGACACTCCATACATAGGTCTTGATGAGGAGTATTCTCAGTTTTAGGTCTATATTATTTGACTATAATAGAGTCTAATAGAGTCAACTCATGCTAACCGAAAGCAAAGTCAGAATATATAAGGCATGCGTCCGCCCCATCATGACGTATGGAATAGAAGTCAGAACCGATACCAATAGGACTAATTATCTTCTCAGAGAAGAAATGCAAACCCTACGCTCCATCGCAGGCAGAACCCTTAGAGATCGGATCAGAAATGGAACGATAAAATATGTCTGTGGTATTGTGGACATAGTAATAGAGATGAAGCAGAATGTGCTTTTGGAGAGATCGTGTGGACCGCATGAAGAATACACAAATATAAGAAAAATGTAAAAGAAGAAAGTGCGGCCCCCCAGCCGCAAGATATTTTACCAGGAAGCCCACCGAAGAGATAGAGGGATGACTGGACATCATGGACAGTTCATCTTCATAAACAGGTCATACGACCTAAACTAAGAAGAAGAAGATATGAAAATACATCAGAATTTTTATTATTATCACAATTATAACTAAAACAACCAAAGAAAATAATTTATTGTTTCTTGAACAATGATGTAAAACTCAATATAATTAATACGAATGAAAACGTCAGTTTTCTTGAAGTTTTATTATATTTTATGGGAACGACATGTTTTGCCCTTCTAAGGCATTATCAAATTTGACAAAATTTCAGCTCGTTGCTGTTTATATACACTAGTTAATGAAGCAGAATATGGTAATTAACGAAAATTGTTGTGACTTTATAAATTTTTAACAAATAATTATTTGGGTAGGTCCAGAAATATTGGACCATATTCTGCTCTATTTAGCAGCAACGAACTAATATTTCGTCAAATTTGATAATGACTTAGAAGGGCGAAACATGTCATTCCCATAAAATATAATAAAACTTTTAGAAAACTGACGTTTTCATTCGTATTAAATAAAGAAAATAATTATTATACTGAAATCCTTCTGTTAACAATAATACCACAAGAGCATATTTTAATCGTCCATTACATTTTGTTTCCTTTGATAAAGCAATCTCAAGTTGGAGTGTTTGTTACTTGCATAGTATAAATCGGTGTCCTGATCTGGCGTTCCATTTTGGCCAAGAGTAGCGACGGGCAACGCTATACGAGTACAGGGATAAAATATAATGAAAGGTCTCACCGGCAGATGGCGCGCCGCTCTCTTCCTGCGGCTGACACGCGTCATGGGGGTGAGACCTGTTCCGCGGCCTTTTATTTTCTCTTTTTTTGTATTGTGACATTTTGACAAATCATCGTATTGTGTGGACACACCTACTGCTGGGAAAAAAACACCCCGTTAAAAAAAATCAACGAAAATGTTTTCCGATTAATCTTAATAAATCTCGAACGATGCGATATAGGTTTTTTCACATTTTTAAATACATTTCTGAACAGTTCAACACGACAATTTTAAATAAAATTTCTGGTATTATTACAATTCGCACAATTTATACACTGTTTCTGACCAATTAGATTACTTCGGTTACATTATACTATATTTAACTATTCTTCGTTAACTTCTTTAACCATTCGCACATATTGCAAACTACTTTTTAACTTTTCTTCTATGTTCGCCTTACTTTGTGTTGTAGATGTTTTATTTGTCTTTTTCTTTTTTATATACTTTGTTTAAACAACACTAATTTAATTTTTTTAAATTACACATCAGACATGTTTCGAATAACCGGTCCTTCTTCAGTGATACATATTATAAAGATACATATTTAACATATTATAAAATTGTTTACAAATATGATCAGTTTTGACAGATGTTATGAAACATTATTTTAGAACGTTTATGCTTTTGTTTTAACAAATATTATGAATCAATTTAAAATTTAAAATAACAATTTAAAGTTCTTATTGTGGTTCAGGTAATTACTTACAACAAAGGAAATAAATCAAAGATTGGACTAGAAGTTAAATTTATTTGATTATTTATAATGTTTTCTTTATTTTTAATTGCTTTTTTAATTTCTCAAATTTTGAGATTGCTGAAGTTATATTTCCATTTTCTTTATTATTGTTTCTTTATCTTTATTAATTTATTATTATTTAATTATCTTAATTAAATGCACGATATTTTTCAATTTATAATTATTATTTAACCATTATTTTAATCCCCTAACAA
This sequence comes from Lepidostoma basale, assembly GCA_022606425.2. Taxonomy (NCBI): domain Eukaryota; kingdom Metazoa; phylum Arthropoda; class Insecta; order Trichoptera; family Lepidostomatidae; genus Lepidostoma; species Lepidostoma basale. Next base: position 335,570 of record JAHDVF020001318.1, read on the forward strand.
TCTTAGTAACTATTTTAAATTTTATTTAAGACGCGTTCATCTGTCTGGACAGTGCCTAATGGATAATGTTCTGGCTGAATAAGAGCTTGGAAGAAAATCATCAATGAAGCTACAACTTTTCAAGATTTGTATGGTCATAGGAAGTAAGTAAGCAAGTAAGCATTTATCTGCCCTAAATTATTTTCTTTCATCTTTGTTGTGTATTTTTTCATATGTTGTTTTCCGTACATTTATTCATTTCTACGGCATGTATCTTACTTCCATCCTCATTTGTCCAACTCAAAGGTTGACTTCCTTATATGAGGCTTCATCGCCCATTTAAAAAAATAATAAAGGCTCTTCTCTTCTTCCGGTACCGTGTCAGGTCCCCCTGACGTTGGCGATCATTACAGCAATAGCATGGTTGTATTCGCCATAGTGATTCCTGGGAAAAGATGACCATAGTAGTTCCCGTTGCCTTCTCTGGTAGATTTTTCTGTTGGAATTACCTTCCCTTAGCTGGTTGAATCTGGTTTGGGGGCGCCAGAAACTCGCCTTTCATCCCCTCGTTATCTGCTGTGATCACACGGTTTTAAGAGTGATACCATTGCCCGAGGTTTGCGACAAGGACGCTAAAAAGTTGGACTAGTCAGCAGTGTTGCCGGTGGAATGCAACTGGGCGTTTCGCAGCATTTTAAAGAATCACACCCTCCAGCAAGATGTGACTCACCACGACCCTACTTACAGTTCAAACCCCTTAAATCAGGGCTCAAAAAAATGTGATCAATTTTGTAAATATAAATTTCTATACGACAATGTATCGTATATACGTAAAATAAGCAGCGCTTTATATAGATGACCTTCAATATATTTTTGAAATAAAAATTCGCATCGAATATAATACAATTAAATTTCTTGTTCGATAAAATCGCGATAAATTCACATCAATAGATTCCAATATTTTCCATAAGGCGCCTTGCAGTCTGTGTGTGATTCTATTAGATTTATTTTCAAAGTTCCAGCAATGCAGAGTTCCGGCGCTAAACGGATGAATGCCCCAATAAATTACATGAAAATATAATTTGTTCTATAAGTTCATCATAAGGCGTAAGTAACATTGACATTTTATTCATTCTATGACGATTCCAACGAAAGATCAGAAAAGACTTATTACATAATCTATACAAATTTCTTGGCTTTCCCAATAATCTAAAAAAATATAATCGAAAAGGCCACGAGAACAATAGAAGTAACGCTTTACATGGACCGGACCGGAGTAAGACCTCTAGGTAGGCCTAGACAGTGGCTAATGGAAAATATGCTGGCTTATATGGCTAGGGGGGGTGCATTGGACTGCTAGGAGCAAAAATCACAGTAACAAGGAGCTTGGAAGAAAATTATCATGAAGGCTAAAACTCTTCAAGAGTTTAATGGCCATAGGAAAATAAGTAAATTCTACGCTAGGAGTGTATTTGAGTATATATGTATAGTAGTTATATCTCTAACATATGTTATTTATGTGTCAATTGTGTATTTTCTTTTGCTGTTGTATTGCTATTTGTGTACGGCGGGACATCGAGGGAGAGTAGCGTAGCTTAAATGTGGTCTGGGTCCCCCATGGTTTCAAATATACATACATAATTATTATTAATATTTAACGTAAGTCCCGCATGGATAGAGGACGGAGGTAGGAAGTGTACGAGTGAAGCTGACGAAAAACGCCGCTGCGCCTATACCAAAAGCTTCGGGTAAGCGGAGGGAGCCCTCTATGGCTCGGCCATATTCAAAAAAATTTTCAAAATATAAAAAATTCTGACTTAGTTAATATTCGAACAATTGTAGTATGCGTGACATACAGCACGTTGAATGACGACAATCATCTAAGACTTTAATAGTTGTTGATTGTTTCTTGAACAAAGGCAAACACATTAAAAAATATATTCTAAATTTCTTTTATGTTCGCCATACTTTGTGTTGTAGATGTTTTATTTGTATTTTTCTTTTTTTATATACTTTTTTAAATACAACACTTAACTTTTAAGTTAAGTTAACTTTAAAAGTTAAATGTTGTATGTACAAAGTGTATCAAAAAGAAAATGACAATTGAAATATTTTTAATTTATTATTATTATTATTTGAAGACATCAGTTATATAAATGTTATAATATATTGAATGAAAGTGACTTGTGTCGCCTTTCTGGGATATTTGACAATTGATATATGTATATTTATATTTATACATTTGCTAGTTGCGACCCGTGGAATATTCACGGAATAAAGATTCGGTTCTCTTTAAAAACCTAGTTCCCTGTTTAATCGTAATCAGCAATAAGTTTTAACTTTTAATATAAATAATTATTTTAACCGTTCAAAATTTCATAATTAACAATACCAAATTGATTTTAGACAAACTTAAGGCATTAACACTGTTGAATTCCATAATTACGATTTTTTTATGAATTAAAACACTATTTTTTCCACTTTTGAGTTTATTTTTCTCGACATGTTTTGAAGGCTTAAACGATATATACTGATTTATATCGTTCTCCCGAAGATGAAGGTGTGAGCCTTCGAAACATGTCTAGAAAAATAAATTCAAAAGTAGAAAAAACAGTGTTTTAATTCATTAAAAAATCGTCACTACCAAATTGTTCTCTTTTTGTTTTCTACACTTTTGTTATATAACGAAAATCCGAACAAAATTCAAAAAAAGATTCGGAATCAGAGCAAGCTCAAATAACTATCCATCTCTCGCTCTCTTGCATTCAAAATATTATTGTACTATTTCTTGACGAAATCCGTATTTTTGCCTATTTATATATTATAGATATATATTTTTCCATTTTATAATGCATGGTACAACAGTTCACTTTTAAAATATTTAATAAATTTTTAATCAGTATTACATAATAAATAAATAAAACGATGTGTTTTTAACTACTTCTACTTTTGTCTTTATTTCGACAGAGACCGGTTTCGCCAGGCTCGCTGGCATCGACAGACTGGTCTAATAAAGACAAAAGTGGAAGTAGTTAAAAAAACATCGTTTTATTTTATTATAATTTAAAATGAACTTCCATCAAGAGATTTCAGTAAAATCATTTGATTATCGATATTACGTATTTGGTATTGAGTATTACACATTTGTTCAAGAAATTAACAGTTGTAGAATTCAAATCAATAAGTTATTCTTATGTATCCGGCATAAGTGTTATAAAGTTTAAATTTATCCTTTCGGTGTGTACCAGCATCTTATTTCGGTAGACCCTGTGTACGAAACTCTTCGCTTTTACCGGAATTTGGATCAACTCCATCCTCTGGGAAGGAGTTCGTTATTGCGTTTAGCTACAACTTCCTGCTCGCTCGCTGGTGTATTGCACTCCGCGTGGTGCTTTAAACCTTATACCACAATCGTACCAACTTGTACGGCGAAATACTACGCGATGCACGGTGCGACAAAGAAGAGGGCTTTTCCGAATTTTTTTTCAGTTTTAAGTTTTTTCAACATTAGGGTTTGTTTTGCAGCTGAGTCTATCAACACCTTTGCTGATTATTGGGATGCCACATCTTCTTGCATGCCGTATCAGGTCCCCCTGACCCCGGCGAAGGCTTCTCTATTAACCCGGAACAACTCCCCCACATGTCTCATCTCGGTTCAGTCTCTTATGTTGCACAGCCAAGACGTTTGCCTTCTACCAGGACCACGCTGCCCCTCAATTTTTTCCATCAGTATTAGTTAGAGCGAACTGTATTTATCTCTCCGAAGAATGTGACCCATATATGAAATCTTACGAACCTTAACGCCACTTGGGACTTTTTAATGTATTAGTTTCCAGTTGCTTTCCACATTTTATTAAATCAACAACATGTTGTTTAAACGTAATGAACTTATTTTTTAAACTTGATTCTTATGGCATGTGACAGGTCTATCGCCATTTTTATTGTCACGTTAATTCTACAAATACATGACTAAAAAGAGCGTGAGTTTTTTTTCACACTTGTTTCTCCGAGAATCGAACTTGGAACCTTCGGTGTGACAGTTATAACTGCTGCCAAACTGCCACAAAGGCCGACAAACACATAATATTCATACATTAAGTAGATATTTATAATGTTTAACAAAATAAAATTATTGTAGAACATTAGGAGATGAAACACTTTACGAAACTCATTGACGATTATAGATGGTTTCCGAAGGGGTCGATACCGCCGACTAGCTAACGTTGAAGAGATCCAAGGGGGCGTTTTTGGTTAATTGAAAATTTGAGAGCATTAAATACCAACTTCTGCCACTTGGTTATTACTCGCAAAAACACGATGAAAAAAGTTTTATTAACAGTAAAAAATGTTAACCACACACAAATGTGGCGTAATCGAATCACCACTTTATTGGATTACGATAGGTGAAGTGTTGTGATAAAGCTGAAGATTGATTCAAAACATTATTAAAATGATGTCTCTATTGAGATGTCTCTATTGAGATATAATTGATTCTTGAATTGATAGCCCGCAATGTGTGAAATCCAGTTGTTCGTCTACCAGTATTTGTATACATTCAAAATGTTGTAAAAAACAAAAACTGGTCAAAATTATAGTATATAGATTGGAGTGACATCTCCAGGCGGTTTCTAGCAATGCGGTAAATGGCGGTAGCCTTTCACATTGCGTTAAAAAGATCTTCTGCTTCATGCTTAAAATACAATCTTCATAGATGGCGTTAGTGTGTAGATTGAATATACTACCATGTAAAGGGTGGTGTTGGAGATTAACATATATACTCGTACAACCTCCAAAAATTTGTTAGACATGGTGGTCATAAGAAAACATACGGTGGAATGGGAATGTTGTATTACATAAAGCGTGCGCTGAACCCAACCAATGACAGGTCATAAGTCATGTAAACACCTTGATCAACCATATTCTGTTTCCAATTTGCATCTTCGTCTCTATTGAGATACAATTGATTCATTATTAAAATGATAATATTTTGTAAACGGCGTAAGTGTTTTATGCAAGTGTGCATTGCCGCGCCGCCCTCCGCTCACGGGTTGAACGAGGTCATACCCTTTACAACTTTCCTATATTATACACTTGTTCGTTTTACTACTGTATACAACGGAATTGTTGATAAGTATAAGTAAACATACAGAGATGGTTCGCTCTTTCGAAAATGGCGATGAATATCTATGCACCTTCCATGCGAAGTTTAGCCCGCCTTAACTTGTAACGTAGAAATCTTATCAAAATATCTTTGATGATTAGTTTAGCGCTGCAGCTGTATATATAATGAATCTAAAATAACATTCTGTATTCAAATATTTTCTTTTGATATACTTGAAGCATGCGTACCGTGGAATTCCTTAATACCTACATTAAAAAAATAAACACTGTTTTCTCATATTCGAGTAATAGTAGCCGAACAGTGTCTTGATTAATTAAAATTCAATTATTTTAAAAACAGCTGCAGCTGCATCGGGAGATGCCTATTGGTGGCGATGAGGTTCGCAACCCATTACACCGCATCTCCCGCGGGGCGAAAAGAGAAGGATGGAGTGCTGCATCGGTTAAAGTGTGACAGTCCATTCTTTCTGCCTACCTTTTCGAGGAGACAGCGTGATAGTTAGCTAGTTAGTTAATACGTAAATGTTATCATTACGAAAAAATAGTAAAAGTTATATCAATGTATTTTAAACACATATCTAGTTTTATTCCACATGTTCAGTTGTTTCAGTCTCGACCGGTTTCGGCAGCTTGTTATCTTCCGTTCACCAGAAATTTATATTATCGAGATTCATATTTTGAGATCATTGTTTGCTTATTATTATTTTGGTAAATATACTGACATCAAATAGAATTAAAAATAAATTAAATCGTAAATTTACTTAAGATACACTTTTTTCCCATATATATTCAGTTTAATAAATATTATAGAATTTTGTTTTCAATCAAAAATCTTAAGGTTGGAGATTGAAAATAATTACCATTTCTTCTTCTTATTCAGCCTATTCTCGTCTTATCTTGGTCAAAGGCCTTGTCTATTCGATTCCACGTCGCTCTAGCTTGCCGACTGCATCCAGACTAAGCCGATGTGTCGGTTCAGGTCATCCTTCCACCAAAGTTGCTCTTCACTCTTTGTGGGTCATGGTCCCCAAGTCAGCAGTCTATATATCAATAGTGATTATTAAAAAATATATATACGAGTATATATAATTTTTTAAAAATATCTCATAACCTTTATACTTAAAAAAATAAAAAGTTTTAATTTTATATTAATGGGAAAATTGCATTTATAAAATTGAACAAAAACATGAAAAGGGACATAGTAAGGGGTTTCACAAAATAATAAAATAACTTTTTTTTATTGTTTCTTGAACAGTTATGTAAAACTCCATATTAAATAATGAATACGTCTATTTTCTATAAATTTTATTGTTATGTATGCGAATAATGTTTACCCTTTAAGGATTTATCAAATGTTTGTAATAATGCTTTATAAAGAAGAAACACGTCATTCCCATAAATTGTAAAAAAAAACTTCTAGAAAACAGACGTTTTTATTCTATTTCTAGTTCTGTTTAATCGTTAACATATGCTTTTTTACCATTCTTACTTCATTAATTCTTTTCTTGTGTCCTAATCAACGTAAAGATCCTTTCATTATTTTGATATTCATGATTGTATAATTTTTGCTACTAGACGTCTCAAAAATGTATCATTTGATATAGAGTTTGTTTCAGGTATCTGAATGAAATTTTTAGCTTGTTATTATTTACATATTTAAATAAACCAGTAAGTCGTTTTGATGTAGATGCAGTGACAGCGAGATAGGAGTCGAGTTAGTGGTCCCGGGATCCCAAATGAGAAAACTTGGAGCATACATTCGTGGCTCTCGAGTGCAGGTCGGTGGTTTGCGGCGAATGTGAGGATATAAAAGTCGCTCTAGCTCTCTCACCAACTTTGATAAAAATTTCATAAAAGTGTTCGGAATCATTGGCTTGCTATTCCGCAGAGATACTATCTACAAATTCTGCAAGGGGCCGTACTGCGAAATTATGATTTCATTAGTTCGTTAGATGTAAGTACAAATTTTATCCATTATTTTTTTCCGAAATACTCCGTTACTTCAACATTATTAAATGTTTTTATTTGAAACCATGTTATCACGTATAACAATTTATTTATATTTTATTTTTATACGGATACATATTTACACTTCGGAAATTGAGAATAACTTTGTTTATAATCCACAAAATATTTAAAAAAAACACGACATGTTTTGGAGGATACCTCCATCTTCAGGTGTAAATATACAATATAATAAAAACTAAACAATGAAAGGCTAATATAAAAATACATTTAAAATGAGATATTATACAAAGGAACAATACATTTAAATTTAAAAGTTAACCTGGGCTAATTGTTATAAATACTAATAGTTATTTTTTATCAGTAAGAACTAATAAATAATATTAAACAATAATAATACATAATCATAAAATGACAATATAAAATTGTAATTTAGACAAAAAAACATACATTTGTAAAGAGATATCAAACATATAAATTAATAAATTATTAATTTGCATATGATTGGGAATGGGAGCTTCAGAGACCAAAAGTAGACAAATAATATGTTTATGTAGATCTGAAGCTAAAAAGTGTAAAAAAAACCCAATTTTTTATAGTTTGTATATTTTTATTAACTAATTGCACTTATTGTCTTTATTTCAACAGCGACCAGTTTAGTTAATAAAAAAAACATATATTTAAAAACATTATTATTTAAAATGAACTGCAATCAAGAGATTGCAAGAAAATCTTTAATTTTTCCCACAGAAAAATATTTCAGAAGCATTCACCGATTTTCGGTTGATAGTTTTAAAACGATTATAATCGTAGGATTGCTTAGCTTTGTAAAAAGAAATGCGGAAAGGCCGAAGGGAGACGAAATATAGGTGACTCGGGCCGATGAATCTAGTTTCAGAAGCCGAGCCGGTTCGCCTTACAAATGGCGTTATTTATATTCGGAAACCGAAAGACACTGTCGCACAAAATACGTATGCCATAAAGAACGGGAGCGGATTTCCTTAATGTCGGGAATAATTTTTACTTTCGCCGCCTGTGACTTGCTGATAGTTCGCCCAGGGATGCCTCTTCAGTTATTGTATGCCTCCAAAATCATCGTTAAAAAAATACATCTCGTTCACGCGTGGATATCTAGTTTTAAAATCTCTAAATCTTAAAAAATATTCCTTGTATATATGGAATGATTGTTCAGTTCAACTCTCGTGAGCATAAGTGTGATAATATTGGAATTTGAGCGCGTCCACAAAGAATCATGTAAATATATTGTACGAAAATTATTAATAGATATATTTATTAATATTATACTAACTAACTAACTAACTGACTAACCATCACGCCATTTCCCCGGAGGGGTAGGCAGAGAGGATTGATCGCCACACTGGCCTGTCCTGGCATACCTCTCGGGATTCCTCTACATTCATACATCGTACCATGCACGCACGTCGATTGTTCCGACTTCGAATGTGGCTGCCATTTAGTAATTTATTAATTTGGTCATGCCATGTTTTCCTCGGTCGTCCTCGGCTTCTTTTCCCACTCACGCTGCTTGTGTACAACTTTTAAACCATTCTACTCTCATCCATTCGTTTATACGGCGTTTATCCTGCTTTCATCCTTCTTTTGCCAGCTCCAAGCTTCACTTCCATACACGAGGGTTGGCACTAGAACTCCATTGTGTACTGCCATCTTTGCTTCTGTGGATATATTTCTATTATACGCATTCCCTTATTGTCAAATCTACATTAAAATTCAATTTTTGAACATACATATACGGCATTTGGTAATAATTATAATCATTTTTGTATATTTTATTAATAAAATTAACGTTTTTTTTTTAATATGCATTTTCATTTCTGAGAGTTGATTTCAAAAAACATATTTAAGTTGTGATAGTATAAAACATTTTAAAATTTTCGTATAAAGAACTCACTTTGTGGTTAGACATTTAAAAAATATAAAATAATTAAACACAACTGTTCAGTTGTTATACTGCCCTGATGAATCTTGGGTCCAAGCGAAACAAGTTAGCATCAATAACCATACTTAATTTAATATAAATTTATTTTATTTATTTAATATTTAATATATTTTTATTATTTAAAATATTAAACCTAATACTTTTTAAAGAATTAACATTGAAACACAATTTTTTTCCATTTATTGATTTATTTTTCTCGACATGTTTCGAAGGTTTAACAACTCACCATCTAAAGAATGATGTATATTAAAATATGCAATAATAATTGATCACGTTATAACAAAAAAAAAAACGAAAAGAGGAAGCGAGACAGACCTAGAGCCACCTGGAGAAGAACCCTTCGGGTCGAGGATAAGGCGGAAGGAGTCGCTTGGAATGGTCTTCGGCATCAGATTTACGAAAGAGTCGGGTGGAGAAGAATCGATGAGGTAATATGTACCACGGAGGTGTGACAGGATAAGAAGAAGAAGAAAAATATTTAAAAGTATTTGTATACATTCAAAAAACAAAATGTTGTCTAGTAATGTGTGATAATTGAGTTGTTCACATTGCATTAATAAAGTTTTTCTGCTTACACCTAATCATAATAGATGGTGCTAGTGTAGATTGAACTAAAATATGTGAAGTGTTTCTCAACATTATGAGCATATACACATCTTCCAAAAATAGTTGTCAGATGTGGTGGTTGTAAGAAGGTCGGAATTGGGAATGTTGTATTACATAAAGCGATCGTTTAACCCAATCAATGACAATCCTGTAAACGCCTCGATCACCATATTCTGTTTCCAAATAATTTACATCTACGTCTCTATTGAGATACAATTAATCTTTAATGATTAACCCCTAATGGGTAAAATCCAGTATTTGCATACTTTAAAAAAAACAACATGTTGAAGAAAAATAATATCCAAAAATACATGCGTCATACATTTGAATGTCTTTAGATTTTGTAATATTTTTAAATGTCAAGTGTCACCCTTGAATCTTCCCACGGAGAGAAGAGATGTGTAGAGGGAGAGGCAGACGAGGAGAGGGGGGAGGAGAGGAGTGAACAATTCATTGGGCGGAAACGGTTCATTGCCCATGTGAAAAAATACGGCGTCAATGCTTTGTTTTCAGCCCACCAGCGGGATTACCGTACATTATCAGTAGTTCTACGATCACAAAAGGGGGCGCACGAGCGCTTGAAACTCACTGCAATCGCACCAACTATCTTTCGCGAACTTTAAAACACTTATACTTATACGTCACATTTTGTCAGAACTTTAAATCAAACCATTTTCTTAAAAAAAAATACTGTATTAATCGATGTATGATTCAGTGTATAGAATTCCATAATGATGTTATTAAAATAAACAAAAGTTGTTTAAAAATAGAAGAACTAAAAATTCTATAAATGATATGAAATATTCACGACACGTGTTTCGTCTTATGAGGACACACTCGAAGGTGTTTTTTTATGACTCGGAAACAACTTTTATTTATTTTAATAACATATTTACTGTATTTTTCGGACCATAAGACGCACTTTTTGCTCTGAAAATTCAACCAAAGATTGGGGAGGGCACCTTATGATGCGATGCGTTTTACCGTTGATTTTTTTTTAAATCTTTAAATACATGCCTAAAAAGCAAGGTACTAGATAAAATAGTGATTTTAGAAATAAATAGGATAAAATACAACACCCAGTAGTCCTTAATGGCCAATTACTGTTTGCTTACTCCCCTATATATAAACAAATAAAAATATCCTGAAATCGATTACTGCCGAATTTTTTTTGTTTGATTCCAGAAAAGCTATTTGGATGGGGAAAATCGAATAAGGAGATGCCAACCTTATGGACCAAAAATAATTACATATTATATTTAAATTTAGTAATAATAAAAACAAAGTACCATTTTTTCAAACGTTATGTATAAATATGAAAGCTTTAATAATATTTAAAATCCATCGTATTTAATATGAAACTTCTTGAATATCTGTAATACCATTATTTAAATTCAGTAAATTTTACATAAATATTTGAAGAATATTTTTATAAAGAATCATATTTACCTGATGAAGGACTCGGTTTACAAAAGTGTCACTAGTATGTCGATGCCAGCGAGCCTGGCGAAACCGGTCGCTGTTGAAATAAAGACAAAAGTGAAAGTAGTTTAAAAACATCGTTTTATTTAATTTTTATTTAAAATGAACTTCCCTCAAGAGATTTCATTAAAATCAATTAATCAATGGATACATTTTAGGGTCCGTCTTATGATCCGATGCGTCTTATGGTCCGAAAAATACGTAAAAAGACAATATGATTATAGCAAAATGAATAATTATTATGCAATGTTAATATAAAAGCACAAAAACCAAGTAATTAACTAACTTTCACGCACCGTTTCTCCGAAGGAAGAGAGTACTACCCGGCCTGACATACTCTTGAGTTTCCACTATATTCATACACAGTAACATGAATGCTCGTAAATTTTTCCGACTTCAAATGTGGTCGCCTTTAACATCTGATTAATTTGGTTATGCCATGCTTTCATTGGTCTTTAAAGGCTTTTCTTTTAACTAACACTACTTGTGTTGCTGCAAACCAATTGCTGCAAACCAATCCCAGGAGAAACTTTCTAACTTACTTGTATAACACATTTTTACCATCCATCTCTTGTCCATTTGCTCTATACGTGTATGTCTAAACCTTCGATCTTCGTACATATTTTATGTGCACGAATAATTTTCATAATAAATTAATTTTCCTTTTAACGCGAGATGTTTAAATTTACAAAGAGAAGATCATATGTTGTAAATATATACTTAGCGTATATTACATATATAAATAAAATTACACGTTTGAGGATAATATTTCATATGTTTTACGTAATAAGTTTACCTTTTACAATTTTCTACCGTCTTATTAAGACATTAAATATTCCTTCAGAATTAAGATTTTCTGCTTCTAGTTAAAACAAAGATACATAAATGATGGAATCTTATTATTTGAATTCCTTGTGGAAATTCCAGGTTCATTTTATTAAACCAAAATAATTTGAGTAATTATAACGTAGCTGTAGCGTGATATTTTAGTTACAGATCAAGATAATAAATTTCTACTTTGATATCTTGATTTTGGTCAACTGTTTAGAAGTATAGCCCTAGTATTAATTTATATAAAAAACGAGAACAGCTATAAATAGGTAAAGTAAAGTAAAATTTTCCTCACCCTTTTTTCGGAATGTGAGCCTACAATTGTTTATTCAACATACGAGTATGTATCAATTATTCAATAATTCATATAAGTTTATTTCATAAAATGATATCACAAACAAAATTAAGGTTCAAGGTATCTATTAAGAACAGGCAAAATAAAATATATCATACCAGGAACGCATGAGAGATGGTTCGAGTTTAGGAATATAAAATACTCTCTAAAGTCAAGAGTATTTGTATTCCGAATATATGTACTTTCAATAATATTAAAGACGTCAATCTTCGAGGAGATCGTGTTCAGTAGATTGATTGCTCTTCCCACAGGTGTCACCAGAGGCAGGTTGGTTCTGGCGGCCTATCACAGACATCGAGCCCTTTCTCTTTTGCTATGGTAAGGTCTGTGATCTATTGCCCGGGATTTGCGGGATCACGAGGACCACTATAGGATGCCAGAGAGGTTAGTGGTAGTCTTGTTGTCATGCAAGATGGCATTTCACGGCATTTTATATTTGTATACTTTCCAGCAAGGTATGATCCACTTTGTCACTTTCAGTCAATATATATGAAAATACATTATTTCATTTATTTGATTGCAAAATACAAAAAAAAGCGAACGAAAAAATCTGTGTTCTTGAAGTTTTATTATATATTATGGTAATTAAATTCTTCGCCTTGCGAAAGTATTACAAAAAAATGATAATGCCTACGGACTTAAGGCGAAACATGTCATTCCCATAAAATATAACACGATTTCTAAAAAAATAACTCGTCTTCATTCGTATTAATGATTTAATGTGAAGTTTTACATCATTGTTACATGTACAATAATTAAATATTGTGTTTTTTTAATTTAATTTAAATATAAATATACAACACAAAAGCGAATATAGAAGATATTATTCATAAGGCCAGTCTTAATATATGGAGCGGGAACCTGGAAGTTTAATAATCTTTTAGGTATATCCGAATATAAACAGTACTTTCATTTTTCTTCTATGTACGCCATACTTTGTGTTGTTGTGATGGTTTATTTCTATTTTTCTTTTTTTATATACTTTGTATATTTAACACTTATTAAAAATATTTGAATAATATTTAAAAAAAATGTATCTCTATAATATGTATCACTGAAGAAGGACTGTTTGTCCGAAACATGTCTATGTTATATTATTTTTTTTAATATAAGTGTTGTATATACAAAGTATATAAAAAAAATATATAATAAAGTACTTTCATTGTTACAATTTTTCCTGGGACTGACATAATATTAAATAAAATAATGGGTTATATTTTATACATGGAATCTTTCAAACTTGCATTATCATCTATGTTTCCGATCGACAATACAGCATCACTTTCGCATCATTAGGTCTCTTAGTACATACTTAGTGGGTTAGGGCGAGTCGGAGAATGCGGTCGTGTGTGTTCTATCAGTAGTAACGGGGATATCGCGATGCACCAGATATCTATGCAAGCGTCTATTTAAAATGTGGTGTATTCACAGCCCTTCCCTGGCCGGCGGTGGTGGCACCAGTGCCAGACCATGTTACGACCCACTATTATCTGTTTATGCATCTTTCCTGTCATTTTTATTCGCCCGATCCACGACATCCTCTCATATACATGCGCATTCCTCGCGCTTTATGCCTCAATTTTCCCGCTTCCAATGCCCCGCCGAAGAAATACACATAAAAAGAACAATATTATAAAAATTGAAAGAGTTTGCTTTGCATTTTCTGATTGCGTTTTCTTATAAAGTGACAAGCGAATGGGGAAACTTGGAGTTTATGAGGAAAGAAAATATATTACTGGGATTTTATTCACATACAGCAACATGAAACAGTCATAAACGTGCATGTTTATTACCTTTATTAGTGTGCTTTTGCACCTTTGGTTTTTTATTGCCCCAAGATTTTATTTCAGTGAATCAGGAACGATGATGGTAAATTTTAAATAATGAATGTTGATAACTAATATAAAACTCATAAAAACTTATTAAAACACGGAAACAAGTTCATTTATAATTAATTTTCTTAACTAACTAACTAACTAACCATCGCGCCATTTCCCCGGAGGGGTAGGCAGAGAGGATGGATCGCCACAATGCTCTGTCCTGGCATACCTCTCGGGCTTCCTCTACATTCATACATCGTACCATGCACGCACACGGTTATTTCGACTTCGAATGTGGCCGCCTTTTAGTAATTGATTAATTTTAGTTTTCCTCGGTCGTCCTCGGCTTCTTTTTCCACTCACGCTGCTTGTGTACAACTTTTTAATCATTCTTATCTCATCCATTCGTTCCATGCTCCTTCATTCCTCTCTCTTTCATCATGCTCTCAGTCACGCACAGGATATCTAGACAATGTTATTTCATCTCAATACACATTTCATTCATCTTTCTTTCCATTCCTCCTCTTACATTCCACGTACCAATCCGGCACTCCACCTTCCTCTGTTCGCCATCCCGGGAGATGCGGCGTGATGGGTTGCGTGCTTCATCGCCACCTATAGGCATTACTCCTGCGCCCACTTAATATTAATACATTACACAGCTAAGGATACTTTTTAATTTTCTATATCAGCTTAAATCGATTGCAGGCCGCTAGGGGCTGCTTGAGCAGAGTTTGCTGCCTCTTGAGATGTGATTCCCAGATGACTTTCCAACTCTTGGTGGGGTTCTTTGAGGAATCCTTCCTCTCTGGTTTTCCATCTAGCTTTCCACGTAGAGCAAGGTGTGGTAATCTTTGTTTATCGTTTCATTTCACATGGTCCCTCCAATATCTTCTTCTCTGTCTCCCCCATCTGACAACATCCTCGATAAAACACATCTCTCCGATGGTCGTGTTTCTTAGTCTGTCCTGAGTCCTGTTTACTATTTTTCTCAGGGTTTTTATCACTGTGGTTCCGAGAAGTGATTTAGTATGAACTGAGTCAGCTCTTGTTTCAATGCTATATGTCATAATCGGTCTGACACAAGTTTTGTAAATTCGGACTTTAATCTTCTTTGTTTTTCCTTATCAAATTAAATCAAATCAAATCAGTTTATATTATCAATAGACATTACAAAATTAAGGTTTAAGGCATCTATTGAGAACAGGTATAATAATATATTGTATATGGTATACTCGTACTACCAGAAACGCATGAGAGATGGTTCGACATTAGGAAGACAATATACACTCCAGAATCAAGAGTATTTGCCTTCTGAACGTACTTAAAGGCGGGGCGTTTAAAGGTAAGCAAAGAAAGAAGATTTATATTTTTGTATTTAAAAAAATATATATTCAACATTTAAAAACAGCGATAAACATTAATCCCAAAGTTAATGAAAATAAGTTTACATACAGGTATATGATTAAATATAATTTAAAACGCTTTTACAATTTGTTATTCCAGAACTGATTTATTGTTTCTTGAACAATAATGTCAAAATCCATATTAAATAATCAATATAAATGAAAACATCTGTTTTCTAGAAAATGTTTTATGGGACGGACATGTTTTGCTTTGGCATTATAAAATGTATGAATATACATATATCTGTGTTGATAATGCCTAGTTTTGTGTGCTTGTATGAAGTTTCGCCTTTATAAGGCATTCATAGTTAGCAGTTAGTTTGAGCAGGTCGGGTTAAAGTTCATAAGGTTTTAGTTGAGCTTCCCAGAAAATTGCAAAAGTATGAGAGTTTAATGGCCGTGGCCAAAAATGTTTACGTATGTGAATTACAAAAATGTAGAATTATTAAACTGAAAACATTATATTTTCTTATAAAGGATTAATTGTATCTAAATAGAGACGAAGACCTAAATTGTTTTTTTTTGGGAACAGAATATGGTGGCCGAGGCGTTTACAGGATTTATGACCTGTCATTGGTTGGGTTAAGCGATCGTATTATGTTAACAACATTCCCTATTCCTCCCTTCTTACGACCACCATGTCTGACAAATTATCGAAAAATGTATATATGCTACTACGTATGTTGAGACACACTTCACATTTTTTAGGTCAATCTACACTAGCACCATCTATTAAGAATAACCTAGATTGACACAAAAAACATGTGAAGTTGGTCTCAACATAGTAGCATATATACATCTTTCAAAAATTTGTCAGATGTGGTGGTCGTAAGAAGGGCGGAATGGGAAATGTTGTTAACATAAAGCGATCGCTTAACCCAACCAATGACAGGTCATAAGTCCTGTAAATGCCTCGGCCACCATATTTAGTTTCCAAAAAAAAACTATTTATATCTTCGTCTCTATTGAGATACAATTAATCCATAAAAATGATTAACCCGTAATGGTTAAAATCCAGTATTTGTCTACAAGTATTTGTATACATTCAAATTTTCTTATAAATTTTCCTTTGCCACAGCTCCCTTAACAATTTAACTCTACGACTAACAACAACTTTGATGAATTGATGAGCCTGCGTAGTATATCATGTTTGCTCAAACGGCACTGAAAAAAAAACAAATGATGGATGAAGAGAATACTTTGGTAATAGAAAAAAAATTCCTTATAAAGTCATAACTTTTTTTACAAAATGGAACTAGGGAATATGTTACCCACTATGTCTCAACAGTTGGGCTGGCAGAGTACACAAACATGAAATATTATCTAAAATTCGTATATTTTACTCGAAATAAACAAATTACGTAGTCTCTCTGTATTTTATTCGCGAAGTTTCAAAATGGAGGTAGTAAATCATGTTTTGTTTTTCTCAAAGTAACAATTCGATGAGCTCGGCAAACAGTTGTTTGGTATGTTAACTAACAATTAATTTCCCGAAAGGCGAGACGTTTAGAGGTAAGCGAAGAAAAAAGATTTATGTTATTGTATTTAAAAATATATATACAATATTTGAAAGCAGCAATAAACATTAATCACAAAGTTAATGAAAATAAGTTTACATAATATAGGGTTTTATACCTGCTTACTAAGATTCATCCCAAAATTGTGAGGGATTTCGTGTGTTAGCACTAAATCATGTTTAAAGGATATTCTACATGCAATAAATACGCTGATGTAACATTTTAAGTGGACCTTATAATATCGATTTAGGGTTTACACCACATGATGCGTGTCTCCAAAGTAGCTTTTGTAATATTTTATACATTAATCATCTGTAGAAATGAGATCTCTTAGACGAATGTGTGGAAAATCTGTATATGATAGAGCAGTGCTCCGCAACCGATGTGCCGTGGGCCGGTTGCAGGTGTGCCACGGTCAAATTTATAATGAAAAAAAAACAATTCTGTTCTAGTCGGAATTCGTGAATTGCGAAAGAGTCGACTTTTTCGTAAACCAGTTCAGGAGACATTGGTGACTTTTTTTTGTTTATTTTAGGTCATTCGTAAAAAATTGGTCGCCGTTGATTTTAACTCGCTGGAAGTTGCTGGCTACCTTAATTTTTTAACTTTACAGCAACTTCCGGCTAATAGAATTTGCGAAAATTTGTCCTTCGACCTTTTGGGAGAAGCAAAAAAAACCCATCGCTGCTGATTTCTATAAGCCGGAAGTCGCCGATGAGCTAAAAAAAACGTCTCCTGAGCTGATTGACGCCCACGTCCAGACCGAATTTTGGTGTGCCGCGGAATTCTATGAAGAACTTACGTGTGCCATAGGTGAAAAAAGATTGCGGAGCACTGTGATAGAGTATCGAATGAAAATATAAGAAATGATAGCAGTGCGAATGAAAGTGTTTTGACAAAAATAATGAAAAAATCATTAAGATGGACATGGAAAAAAAATGAAAAAAAAATGGTAAAAATATTATAGTATACTCGTATGTTAACGTTTTAAACAGAACTGGAAATAAAGGAAGACGCGAGGAATCGGAGAAATCGATGTGCGTGCATGACACGATACATGAATGTGGAGAAAGTAAGATAAGTATGTTGGAAAATAACAATGTGACAGTCCATTTGTTCTGCTTATCTTTTTGGGAAGACGGCATGATGGTTAGTTAATTAGTTATTTAATCATTAGATTTCACAAAAAATAATTCTACTGGAATAATAAGAAAACTGTTAAAATTTAATCGGTTTTGTACTCGCAAATACACAAAGTTCTTTAATTTCCTTTTTGATTGCAGCTGCGAATCAAAGGCTGTTCATTTCCTTGTTTCGTTTGCACTCTCTCCCTTTAACCTGGATGTAATTAGTTTTCTACGGCAGCCAGAACTGCACTCTGTGCGTCAGATGCTAATTTCCAGCGACAAATGTGGAGTTAATTAAAAAACTTCTGCTTAACGCCGTGAACAAGGGCTTATGAGCTCGCAAAAAGTTGGATGCGACGACAGTATTGTCGGACTTGCTGTAGTACCTACTAGAATTAGTAGCGTTCTGTGGCAGATATAGCAAAATCGGAAGCAGGGAGTAATTTACGTTTTTTGGCGCCCGGTTCGGAAATAATAAGACTCTTATTCAAAAATACAATTTAATTATACTGGAAACAGAACTATTTAGAAGTGTTTTTCTCAACATGTTTCGAATATGTTATACGTTTCGAATGTATTATATTATAGCGATGAAATTATAATATAACAAAATATATTATTATAATCGTTTGTAGAAAAATATATTTTTAATGGGCAAAACTGTTGTTTTAATTATAAAATAATTAACGAATTTGCTTTGGTTATTTTGTGGTTAACTTGTGACGTATTATTATTAAAATCATTTTTATTATATGCTGATGAATTTTTTTGAAATATTACAATTCTTATGAAAATATACTTATATTAGGTCCTTACATGTGAAATTGGCGTTTTGCCGTACTGGCAACTTTGATCTCAAATATCTTCTCTTTGGTTAGGAATTCCAAATTCAAATTTATACAGCTATTTACTCAAGTATTTGTATTTCGAAAATTATAATTCATTTGTTTTTTCCTCAATTGTTTTTTTTCTTTGCGTCACTCAGTTTACAAAATGGAAAACTTGAAATATCGCGTTATTTACGAGTACGAGTTCCACCGTGGCACCAGTGCTGCAGAAACGGCTCGAAGGATTAATGATGTGTATCGCGACGGTGCCGCAAAAGAAAACACAGTGCGTTTTTGGTTCCAACGTTTTCGTTCTGGAAATTTCGACCTGCAGAACAAGCCCCGTGGACGGCCGGAGACCAGAGTTGATAATGAAGAATTGAAGGCTATTGTGGAAGCGGATCCATCGCAAACCACGTCCGAGTTAGCTGCAGGCTGCGGTGTTAGTGATAAAACTGTTTTAATCCACTTGAAGCAAATTGGGAAGGTGAAAAAGCTTGAAAGGTGGGTGCCTCACGAATTGAGTGAAGCAAATCAACAAACGCGCGTTGACTGCTGCGTTGCATTACTCAACCGGCACAATAATGAAGGGATTTTGATACCTGTGATGAAAAGTGGATCCTGTATGATAATCGGAAGCGCTCATCGCAATGGCTGAACCCTGCTGAACCAGCCAAACTATGCCCCAAGCGAAAATTGACTCCAAAAAAGTTGCTTGTGAGCGTTTGGTGGACTAGTGCTGGTGTCGTTCACTACAGCCTTCTTAAATCTGGCCAGACGATTACGGCAGATGTCTATTGTCAGCAACTGCAAACCATGATGGAAAAGCTAGCTGCTAAACAACCGAGGCTGGTTAATCGCTCTAGGCCACTGCTGCTTCATGATGACGCTAGACCACATACTGCACAACAGGCGGCTACCAAATTAGAAGAGCTTCAATTAGAATGTCTAAGACATCCACCGTACTCTCCGGACCTTGCCCCAACAGATTACTATTTTTTTGCGAAATTTGGATAACTTCTTGCAAGGGAAAAAATTTAACTCCGATGGGGCAGTCCAAACCGACTTCAAAGATTTTATTGATTCCCGTCCTAATGTTTTTTTTAGTAAAGGGATCGATGAACTACCTATGAGATGGCAAAAGTGCATAGATATCAATGGTACATACTTTGATTAAATAAATATATTATATTTAAAAAAAATCAACTTTATGTTCCTCCCATACAAAACGCCAATTTCATATGTAAGGACCTAATAATATAATATAAATAGGCAAAAACGGATGTCATCAAGAAAGAGCATGGGAGTATTTTGAATTCATGAAAGCGGGAGAGGAATACTTTGATTCTCTCCGAATGTAATTCGAAATGCACACGATGCACATGCCCGAGAACATTTATGATAAGTGTTAAAAGAAAACAAAAGAAAAACAATTGTGTGTTGTTAATTATGATTTTTTTAGCGTGTGTGAAAAAAAAAGGTGTACATAAAAAGTTAATACTTATTTCTGATTACGATTGTACAGTGAACCAAATTTTTAAAGATTAGAAAATCTTTCAAGTCAAGGAATCGAATTTTTTAAATTAGGAAATTTACAGCTGCAGCTTGCTCGGACATGTGGTGTGTCCACCCCCGTGACAAGCATAGTTATCTAGTACCCAAATTTACAATGGCGCCGATTCGCCTGAAGACAAAGGTGTTATTTCTCTTTGGGTCTCCAGTACACAATAAACTAGTAACTTTATATGAATGCATTACATAGATGTCTCTTGTTTGGAGCTTTTTATCTGATATCCAGGGTATGTAGCCGGCTGCGCTTTGCGGGTAAAGGAAATCATTCCGATTCGCAACAAACTTTGGAAACTTCACATTATTGCTGATAATGTTACAGTGCTTACAAAAGTTCTGTATTCCGGATACAAAATATGAAAACAATTTTCGTATTCACGATATTATACGAGGCACAAATAATGCAAATGACAGAATAATTTCAGGTAATAATATCCAGCATAAACCAAACAAATAAAGTTTTGGATGCTTTAAAATAATTTTCACAAATAAGTTTCATCACTCGAATTCTTGATTCTACAATGTATTAATTTCACATTTCGGATGCAGAAGAGAATAATACATCAATTGAGTTTACGCACACAGGATGGCGATTTTATTTTATATATAATACTAAGAATCATTAGTCACCTTGAAATATGTAAAATCATTTGTAAACACTTAGTAAAAATATGTTTTTCTTAGAAATACTTTATTTCGTCCCACCTCAAATAACTTATTTTTGATTTATATAATATCATCTAACTATGTTACCATTGTCATAAAATTTCTTAACGAGTTCCAAGAAACACTTTGCAATATTTTTGGACCTACCCAAATAATTATTTGTTAAAAATGTAAAAAGTCATATCAATTTTCGTAAATTACCATATTCTGCTCTATTTACTAGTGTATATAAACTGCAACGAGTTGAGGTTTCGTCACATTTGATAATGCCTAAGAAGGGCGAAACATGTCATTCCCATAAAATACAATAAAACTTCTAGAAAACTGACGTTTTCATTCGTATTACTCGTAATTACAAAAGAAGTGATTAAACTCCAAGTCTAAATATAATTATGATTTCAAATGACCATAAAAAAATATTATAAATATTCTAAGGAACGTAATTTTTATTGAGGATTTTACAATGAACATATTTAATGACGTAACTTGGGAAAATTAAATAATATCAGAAATATTTCTGGGATGCAAGGATTTTAAAACGAAACAGTTCATTAAATACAAAATGGACAAGTCTCGTGTTACATGCGAACCAGTGAAAATATAGGGTGTTTTTTTTTAGGTATACAATACATATTCAAAATGAAAGAAAACACATTAAAATAATGTTAATGTCTATGATATTTGCTTTATTTAATAGATAATTTTATGCCATTGTGGTTTAAATATGATTTCGGGCATATGAGCGCCACGGCTAGCACGAATGAAGCGCTATCGTGAAATTCAATTTTCGACAATTGTCGTCTTTGTGGATGCGTATTATCCACTAGAGTATACGTGGTGTGAAAACGATCCATGGTCTTCCGAATAACTTTCTCGGATGGACGATTATGTCGACAGTAAAATGATCGTTGTGCACGAATTTGGCGAACCGAACCATGATTTTCAAAATAAATTTTCGCAATTTGCAAGCCCTGTTCTTACGTCAGTCTATTTACGGTAAAATGCCAACACTACCGACTACAAATCAACTGCGAACTGTCAAATTGACAGTCTGTAGAAACAATTTTGCTAGTTTAAAAACCAAACCTTAAAAAAAAACACCCTATACAATGCACTGGTTCGACTGTTTCTAAGTAAATGGGAGAATGAACATGGAAAACTTCAATTAACCCAGGTATGTGTTCATTTATTTGTTTCAAATCATTAGTAATGAATGGTAATCAAGTTCTAACTGATTATAATATTCGCTTATAATATGTTGAGGTTGTATTTTTTGGAACAAAATGATTGGCTTCTGGTCTGAGAGACGCAGATCCAATCCGAATGACCTCTTTTCACAGCAAAAAATACACTTTTAATATTTCCAATAACTAAATTAATCGTTTGATCCAAACTGTATACACTTTGTGTTAAGCTATTATATTTGTTCTCATGACATGCGATAGGTAGCTAATCTATTGCCATTTTACTGTCACGTGAATTCTACACCAGACCAAATCAGTGTGACAATCACATTCGGTGTGGCAGTCATAGCTCTTGCTACTCTGTTACAAAGGTCATCATTTAATTTTTTATTTATTATTATAAATATTATAATTATTATTATTATTTTGTTGAATAGCTTTTTATATAATTATAGCGAAATCTAATCGAATTAAATAGTGGGAAAAATAAAATCGAATGAAATATGCATAGAACCGTATGAATTGAAATATTACAGTTATCTCTTTGTTGTTCTTATCGTTAGGGTATTCACATACTTGCTATAACTCCATCTTAAGAGGTCTATTTTGCCACCTCGTTTAGCAGACGCATACAATACGTGAGAATTTCGAAGCGCCTCTGTACGGCAATTTGGTGCACAAACTTAGGTATGCCCCCTTTATCTGCTATTGCTTTTGATTGAAGATTTAGTTCTCTCAGTATTCCTGGATTATAAATAACAAAAATAAAAAATGTAAACATCATCTCTTCTGAGAAAAAAAAACATTTAAAATTCAAAAATGTATCCAATTAGAAATCAGGTTTTCAAATAGTAAGCCCCGGAAATAATTCACAACTAATATATTTTGTAAAATTATAAGCCGGCACAAAAATGACATTAATTAATTATACCTTTTGTTTGTTCCGCATCCCATAAATAACGCGCTTTACAAATGATATGACCCATACGTTTTGTGTGCATACAAGAATTACATTTTCCAATGTTTGCTATTAATAAAAAGTTTTATTTTTATTAATCCGCACACGTGGACGGGCCGAAGCTTGTACGATGTCCACCAATATTGATTTATCGCTCATTTTACGGTTTTGTGAATGTTGTTAATTCACAAAATGCGATAAATTTTATTTTACCAAAAATACACGAATTCATTTGTTTTGTCATGGTAACGATCGCATCACAAGCGGAATGTACACAAATGATTTAAAATGCAAATAAGTCATTTATGTTATAAAGGATCGAGGAATTTATTGAAAAATCATGCATCACAAGTGACATGTATAGAAATGATTTTAATTATAATCAGTCATTTTTATCATACGGTTCAGGAATGTAGTGAAAAATCAAGATCACAAACGGAATGTATTCAAAAGAATTAAAATGAATATCAGTCAATTAAATTGTTGGTGAAACAGGATTATAGTAAAAACGGACATTTTAATCCTAGAAATCAAGCAGAAAATTTTATAATAATACATCTAGTAACCGAACTTGAATTGTACAACATTTATGAAGACTATAGTATCTCAACTTCTTCTTCTTTCTGTGCCGTGTCAGGTCCCCCCAACGTTGGCGATCACTACAGCAAAGGCATCTCTATCCTGCGCCACTTGGAACAGGTTCTGAACTCTTGTTATTCCTGTCCACTCTTTGATGTTCCGCAGCCAGGACAGCTGCCTTCTACCAACTCCCCGACGTCCTTCTACTTTACCCATTAATATCAGTCGAAGGAGGTGGTATTTTCCTCCCCTTAGCACATGACCCAAATATGAGACCTTTCTAATTTTCACACTCGACAACAGCTCTCTATTGGCTCTGGCTCTCTGTAGTACGTTTGCATTACTGACCCTATCGGTCCACGGTATACGGAGCATTCTGCGGTATATCCACATCTCGAACGCTTCCAACAGGTTAATTACATTCACGTTCTGAGTCCATGTTGAGTTGAGTATCTCAACACACACAAAATTTCACAGATTGAGATGGGCTGGACACACACAAAGAATGCCAAATGCGCGGGGACCTAAAGTAATAATGACAGGACATTTGGGGGATAAAAAAAGGTGCTGGAAGACCTAGGCTGAGTGGGAGGACCAAGCAATGACGGCGATTGAGGACATGAAGAGTTGGAGGGAAAAGTTGAAGGAGGCCAAGTCTCGATTTGGGATATAGCGCAATCGAAGAAGAAGAAATAAAGGAACTTACTATTTTCATAAATATCATATAATGAGTACGGTCTGATGTTTTAAGTCGGATGAATCGACACACGTGTATAACTTGCCGTATAAATGAGGTGAAATCTAGAGACTTGTGCTCAAAATAGAGTAATTTGGGAGTACGTTCTCTCTGCTAACCCTTCCGGGAAACTAACACCAATATTTCTTTAAAGATAACACTTAAATTTAAAGAAATGGCATTAGAATTTAATTAGTTAGAAAGTTTTAATCCTGGAATTGGTTTGCAGCAATTTCTTGTATTCTTCTCTTCCATTCTTCCCTGTCTTGTGCGGCTCTTTTGAAATTTGCATATGATGAGCACCGCACGTCTACCTACAGGTCCTCTAGGTACTCCCAGCGTGGGCGTCCCCTAGAGCTTCTCCCCTCGGTCATACCCTCCATTATGGCATGCAAGAGACATTCTTGACGTATTACATGGCCGATCCATCTTGCACGCCTTTCGGACAAGGTCCTGAGCAGGTGCCTTCCTCCTTCGATTCCTTGAAGAACGTCCTCATTTGTGATGTGGTCTCTCCAGGAAATTCTTAATAGTCTTCTATAGAACCACATCTCAAAAGCCTATAGTATCCGCTTATCTCTTTCGGATAGGCACCATGTCTTGCAGCCGTACATCAAGATACTCCATACATAGGTCTTGATGAGGAGTATTCTCAGTTTTGGGTCTATATTATTTGATTATATTATTTTCTATTATTTTATTTTATTTTATTAGAATTTATTATATAATATAATAAACAATGTGAGCAGAAACCAGCTCATTGTAACGAGTAAGAAGAAGCCATCCATCATTATAAGCAATACGTCATTATTAAATTATGTATTTGAACATAAATTTCAATGTAAAATGAATCAGAAAACATATAAAATCAGTTTTCTTAAATATTAAATACTTTATTGCATATTCACTTTGAAACGACCCCAATACAAAGAAAAAAATATGAATAATACAATGGTTCTTATGTTTATTCTGAAAAAACCTACGCATTCCTTAACAGTACTCTTAACACACTCTTTGAATGCGATTATATTTGTACGTTGCCATTTTCAAAAGCAGAAATAAAAATAACATTTTGATTCCACATTACAAGAAGAGCAAAATAAGTACAAATTGCGTTTTTATAGAACATTTTTTAAATACAAATGGGAGTATTAAGACCCGTACATCGATTACTCGTACTGAAGGTATTACTTATTCCCGACGCGTATCTTATTGCCTGAAGTTTTGTTCCAGTTCTGCTTAGTACTAATCCACATCTTCTGTGGGCTACGAGAGTCTGCGACAGCCGTGTTCTACCTTGCGCTTACTTATGTACAAGGACTCCATTCTCCATTTGAATAAAACATCTGTTTCAAACACTCTTTTGTTCGAAACTAGAAATTTGCCAGTTAATTACTTTGGTTTATTGTTTGTTGAAAAACGATGAAAAACTCCAAATTAAATTAAAAACATTAATAAAAACGTACGTTCAAAATATTAATGTTGTTAATTGAAATATCTTGGTTGAATTGCATTGTAAATATTGAGTTTTCTTTTCATAAAAAAACATAGATTTAGTTTAATTCCACCTGATTTTCAGCTTAACTGGTTTCGGTAGCTCGCTGCACATTTTCTGATTGGAAACCGGTCGAAGCAAAAAATCAAGTGGAATTATTAAATTACATTTTAATACAAAGGATTTTTTTAAAGTAAACCATGGAAAATACTTGTTCACTTTTGAAAACATTACGTTAGTATAAAATGCTCGTATAATACATTTACAATTAATTTATTACTTTAGAAATATAAAAATAATTGATCATTCAATATTCATTTTACATATTTGTCAAATTACAAAATTATTTGTTTTCTTGAAATATTAAAACTTATAATATTCATGGTTGATTGAACATATTCAATGTGTAATTAATTTTGTATTCAGTGCATAATATGTTAAGATAATTTTTATTATATTATGCATATGTCATGGGAATGATTTATATATGCCTCGCTGGGGCATTATAAAAATAGTACATTTGGTAATGACGTATGTAGCATAACATATCACTCATATGAAATATAATCAAATATCAAGGAAATTGATTATCTATATTATTTATTTTATGATGGTTTTATAAATTATGAAAAATAAAAAAAAAATTGATCCAAAATTTCTTTATTCCAAATTTCTATATTTATATATAATATATAAATTTATTCTGGTGGCCCGAGAAACCGGTCGACGTTTAACACAAGTGGAAGCCCATTAGATATACAATAATAAAGAAATTTGTATAAAATTTATTTTTATTTTTCATTATTTAAAATGAACTTCGACCAAGAAATTACAATTAAACATATTTATTTTGTAAATGGTTTAACAAAATTTTAAAGGTTGGTCATGTCAGAAGTCGGAAGAATCGGAGAATGTGGAGGAAGCTAGAGAGGTATGTCAGGATAGAGTAGTGTGGCGGTCAATTCTCTCTGCCTACCCCTGCGGAGAAACAGCTTGATGGTTTGTTGTTATTGTTGTTTAACAAAATTGTTTGAGAAACAAATAATTAATACTTTATTTTAATAAAAAATACAAGCTCTAAAATAAATGTAACCCGTGAATATAATAAGTTTAGAAAAACATCGATATGAAAATGTATGCAGTTTTTCTCTGTGATTAAAGCAAGGCCATCGATCACTAAGCAATATTTTATATTGATGAGATAATTGTCAATTAGTAGGCAAAATGAAGATACGTTACCGTTGTCAAAATAATTCAAATTATTTTTAGTTTGAAATGGTAGAATGTACAGAATAGGAATTGAGAACTGTCGGATTGCGAGAGCGTTTGGATCAGGTGGGCATGGCTCGCTATTAGCGTACACCGCCACGGCTGTACTTATTGGAGATCTGTCATAAACAATACGAAAATAAGTATTTCTCCAATTTAGACGTTACACACGTCCAAATTTGTAAATGGATCCATTTTTTAAAATAAAAGAACTGACATTTATAGCAGTAATCAGATAACATATTCGTTAAGATAATCGGATGATTTTACTGAAATCTCTTGATAGAAGGATTAATTGTACCTCAATAGAGACGACGATGTAAATTGTTTTTTTGTTTTGTTGAAAGATGTATACTCGTATATGATACTATGTTGAGACACACTTCACATTTTTAGGTCAATCTACACTAGCGCCATCTATTAAGAATACATGTAAGCATTTAGCAGAAATCTTTATTAATGCAATGTGAAAGGCTTCGCAACTATCATACATTGCTAGACAACGCCTGGAGATCCAATCTCCATTTTTTTTGCTCTTAACTTGGACCAGTTTTATACAATTTGTTTTTGAATGTATACAAATATTTGTAGACAAAAACTGGATTTTACCCATTGCGGGTTAATCATTTTTAAGGATTAATTGTTGTCTCTTGATAGAAGTTCATTTTAAATAATAACGCAATAAAATTATGTTTTTTAATTACTTTAACTTTTTTCTTGTATTTCACCAGGCTCGCTGGCATCGACATACTGATGATATATACAAACATATATTCGTTACTACAAAACACTATTGTATTGATTATACATTTTTATTGTTAAAAACTAACTAACTAACTAACCATCACGCCGTTTCCCCGAAGGGGTACGCAGTACAACATCCTTGTTTTGAGCTGCTGTGTCAAGGGTAGAAAATGCCATGATGCTGTCCAACCTCTGATAAGAGAGGAACAAAAACAAAAAGAATAATATAATTTCATAGCATATAAAGTAATAGTAATTGAATCAAGTGTGTCATGATAAAGCTAATTTATTATGTCTATGAAGATGGCAGTGCATAATGGTATTCTTGTGCCGACCCTTATGTATGGAAGTGAAGCATAGAACTGGCAAAAGAAGGATGAAAGTAGAATGAATGCAGTAGAAATGAGATCTATAAGACGAATGTGTGGCAAATATGTATATGATAGAGTGTCAAATGCAAGTATAAGAAGTGAATGTGGTGCGAATGAAAGTGTTATGAACAAAATAATGAAAGGGTCATTGAGATGGTTTGGACACATGGAAAGGATGAGTGAAGACAGAATGGTAAATAAGGTATATGTAAACGGCGTGAGCGGAGCTAGAAATAGAGGAAGGTCGAGGAAAACGTGGCACGATCAAATCAATCAAATATTAAATATCGGTCACGTGAGGAGTCGGAGAAATCGACGTGCGTGCATGACAAGATGTATGAATGTAGTGGAATCGAGAGAAGTATGTCAGAACAGAGGCGTTCCATATTCTTTCTGCCTACCCCTCCGGGGAGACGACGTGATGGTTAGTTAGTTAGTTTTTCTATGATGATATACGCACTTGTAAAAAAATATATATTGGCAGACACCACCATATAACATATGCCATGGAAGTTCGTCTAAATTTCTAGTTTTAGACTAAGTTTCTAGAGGAACGTTAATATGACTTTGTTATGTCGTCAGCACACATGATGGGCTTTGTGTTCGATCCTTCAAAGTGTTGGGAAGTTGGATCGAGGCAATTATTTTGACATGATATGGACGATATAATTAAACCAAAATTGGTTTCAACTGGTATGAGTCCATAGTTTAAACAACAAATCTGTATTGTTGTTGACAGCTTTTTGTTTTATATAAAATAATCTTACAAGACAAAACTAGTTCTGAACTTAAAACTTAGTGGAAATACTCGTAACAATAAAATAAATTTAAGAATATGTTTAATGTGTTTTCAGTAAGTTCCTTATTATTTAAATTTACAGGTTTCGCCCTACAGAAACCTTATTAAATGTATTCTCATGTATACAGAATCTTATGCGAAATTGGAATATTATATTAAAATGTCTTAAGTTAATTAATGTATAATGGAAACCCGATTGATTTTATGGTTTTATATTGATTTGTGTAAATACAAAAAATATATAAACAAATTTGTTAATATTTTTTTGAATTTAAAACCCAAAAGAAATCGGGCTTTCATTAAACATAAATTATTTAATGGAGTTTTACTAAATTAAAACCGCAATCATCATTTTGTTATAAATTATCTACGAACTTTTTAAGTATTTTATATGCATATTAAATATATACCATAAATATAATGTAATATACCAACATAACCGTTATTAACTAGAAATAAAGGAAGGTCGAGGAAATCGTGGCACGATCAAATGAATCAAATAATGAATGTCAGCCACGTGAAGATTCGGGAAAATCGACAATGTTGAGGAAACGAGAGAAGTATGTCAGAAAAGAAAAGTGTGGTAGTCCATTCTTTCTGCCTACCCCTTCGGTGATGGTAAGTTAGTAAGTGTTTTTTTACTATCAATTTATACATAAAATCTTTATAGTATAATATTTATATTGTTTCCAAATTTCAAATTTGAATGTATTTTATTCATAATTGGTTCATCCAACCGGATTAATCGAGAATAAAAATATGAAATACTACGATTACATAAATTGTTAGAAATTAGAAGTTAATAATGAATTAGAAATTATTCAAATTGACATAGTAACAAATATACACATAAAGATTCGAAAAATCACGAAAATTTGACATTTGATATATTTTTGTAACACCTGATGATGTCAACATAGGTTGATAAAACAGCTGTCGCGAAAAATAAAATACAATTGTAATACAAAAAACACAGTTATTTAACTTAACAATTTAAAATAATAAGGTATCATAGTGTTTCGGCCAAAACAATGGACTATGAAATCAGAAGTGTATTTTTATTTTGAAAAATAAATAATACTCACTCAATTGTTATTAATATTTTTTTAAATGAAAAATTGTTCACTTAAAACATAGATGTGCATTTCCTTTTACAATTAAATTAATACATTATTATTACATAAATTTAAAATTAAATTATAGAAATGACCAAAAAAATACATTTTTTTCATCATATCGTTTTATTTCGTTTTTCGCAAAATGTAGGCACATTGTTATCATGTGAATAATCTCACACAACAAAAGTTATGGCATAATTTGGATGAATTTATATTCGTCATAATAAACACGCTTGGAAAAAAAGAAATTCGGCCCTTGTTCGTACGAGTTCCGCAATATAACGGTAAAAGTGGCGCTGTTACGGACACCCGCACAATAGGAACCTTTTGGATGTTCCGATAATGATTGGCGGATCTCGTGTTGCTATTTTCGAACAGGCTTTTGATTAATTGCTCTTATTTTGCTGGAGCATTATTTTCTTTGAGGAATACCCAATCTGTTATATTATGTATCGTGCAGCAAATGGGCATGAATAAGCACATAAACACGTGAATACTCTCCGGTCCATTAGTAAACAGACACATCATGTATTATTCTCACTGGTTGTGGATACACGTGTCATGACTCAATCGAAATAATCATCATCAAATATGTCGATTCGTTGCTGGAGAATTTTCCCGAGATCTTCATTATTCAAATCTTTTGTTAATTATAATAAGATCGTTTATGTAACTCATACCATTAATTGGAAATGAGATCACTAAGAAGAATGTGCGGGAAAATGTAGTTTGATAGAATACCGAATGATGAAATAAGAGAGAAATGTAAGGCAGATGAATGCATCATGGATAAAATTAAAAAATGATCCTTGAGAATCCCTATGGAACGAATAGATGAGAGTAGAATGGTTAAAAAGTTGTACACAAGCAGCGTGAGTGGAAAAAAAAGCCGAGGACGACCGAGGAAAACATGGCAAAATAATCGACGTGCGTGCGTGGTACGATGTATGAATATAGAGGAAGCCCGAGAGGTATGCCAGGACAGAGCATTGTGTCGATCCATTCTCTCTACCTACCCCTCCGGGGGAATGACGTGATGGTTAGTTAGTTAGTTAGTTAGTTAGTTACCATTAATTGATAAAAAGTCGTAAAAGAAATATCATTTTGAATCATATTGAAATACACTTTGAACAAACACAATTTTTATTAATTTTTAATTAAACATATTTTATATGTTTTTTCATTCTGCAGTGTAAACAACAATTTAAAGTTAAAAAATACTTATAGAAATAAATGAGTACAATACAATAGTTTGTATTTAACCGCTGTATGGTTATTATAATATAATTTTTGTCAACTATGTAGTTTTGCTTGGATACAAGGTCCATCAGGACAATATAATAACACTTATTATATTGCCCTGATGAAACTTGGGTACATGCAAAACTAGTTGGCAATCCATATCGTGATTAAATACAAAGTGTTTTATTATTTTACATCTATAAGTTCAAAATGTTTAACTATAAAGTGAATGCTGCATATGAAAATAAATAAAAAAATGGTAATTTTGTCTTGAACGATTATGTTGAACTTAATTATGAAAAAAGATAAACAAATTATAATTATGTCTAGTTAGATATGGCAACGAGCTGCCAAAATAGGTCGAAACTAAAGAGCAGCTAGAATTTAACAAAACGTAATTTGTAAAGAAATTTTGATAACTCTTTATTTTCATTATTCATATTGACTTTCTACTAATAAATTTAAATGAACAATATAACAGATATATTATCTCATTTTTACTGCAGTTAATCAACTTTATCCTTCTTTTGCCAGTTCTACGTGGCTATATAAGGGTTGACAGAGAAATGTAATGCTAATAATATTTAAAATAACTGCCATAATTGGTCGAAACAAAAGAGCAGGTTGAACTTAACTATAATACATATGTATTATATTTTTCTTTATCTTTTTTATATACTTTGTATACAACACTTAAATTTTTTTTTAAATTAAATATCAGACATGTTTTGGAAAACCCGGTCCTTCCTCAGTGATATAATATTATAAAGATATTAAAAATATTATAAAATTGTTTACAAATATGATCATGATCATTAAATAACATCTGTCAAAACTGATCATATTTGTAAACCATTTTATAATATTTTAAATATCTTTATAATATCACTAAGGAAGGACCGGGTTGTCCGAAACACGCCTGATTTTTTTTTATGTTTTTAAAGTTAGTGCTGTATACAAAGTTTATAAAAAAGAAAAATACAAAATATCTACAACACAAAGTATGGCGAACATAGAAGAAATTACATATACGAGTATATTGAAAGGAAATTTCCATTCATTTTTCACAATGAATATAACATTCATATACGATCTCATTTTTAATGCATTTAATCTACTTTTATCACTCTTTTACCAGTTCCCTGCTCCACTTCTATACAAGGGTTGGCAAATAAATATATAAATAATAATAATAATATTTAAAATAACATGTACGAGTATATATTACATGTGACCACAATTTTGGGTGCTCATAATAATAACATGTAAACTTATATATACGAGTATTTAATTATGAATAGAAATATATAATATACTCAAGTGACTAATTCAACGTTCGTGTACCCAGGCTCGTGGAAACCGTACAAATACCGTTTGGTGTAGCGTGATACAAAATCTTTACATTTGATCACACGAAAGTACGCTTCGGCGGTTTTAATTTATACATACCCTGATTGAATAAATACCTGTAACCTGGAGCACATTACTCACTAACAAGATATTCCGGTTCGGGGGAGATTCATCAATAATAAATTAATGCAATCCAATTACTTGAGTCCGATGCACTGAGGGGTTCGCCGCCCTAAAGCCAATGTAATTTGGATCAACTGACGTAGTAATATGTTGTTAATGCGCGCAGCAAAAAATCAATTCGTTGG
The DNA here is from genome assembly GCA_022606425.2 of Lepidostoma basale. NCBI lineage: Eukaryota > Metazoa > Arthropoda > Insecta > Trichoptera > Lepidostomatidae > Lepidostoma > Lepidostoma basale. The sequence goes on from JAHDVF020001318.1 coordinate 368,972, forward strand.
CTTCTAAATTAGTATACCATTTGTATACTCACAAACTTGAATTCTAATGGACATTATTGTGTGCATAAGGAATGCGGTAGAATTAAAATGTGTCTTACGAATGTGATCTAATCATTTGAATTTTTAATCTTGAACACCAATATAATATTTTATAGCTGTTAATGCAAAAACTTTGTTTTATATCACAATTGTATTTATTTTACAGCGAGTTTCCTTGGATTGAAACATTGTATTATGTATAGTGAACTCAATTACGATATACCCATTCTTGCACACATACAAATGTCATTAAATCGAATAAATGAATTAATATTGAACTTCACTTGTATTTGTTTAAATTAATACGATTCAAAACGTCTGCTTTCTAGAAGCTTTATTATGTTTTATGGGAATGACATGTTTCACCATTCTAAGGCATTATCCAAATTTTGTTAATGCTATTTTTTAAATGCGAATCAAATGGGAAATGTGTTCATTCAGCCAAAATGAGGATAATAATAAAGAAGCATTATTTATTTAATATTGTTAATAAAAATAAGTACAAAATATATATCAGATAAAATATATGTACATATGATGGAAATTTTATTACTCAAATATAATATTTAATACGTTTTCGTAATATTTCTTATTGTATGTATGCAGGCAACGTTCGCACTGAAATGTAAAATAATTATTGCTTTGAGAGAATATATCAGGAACGTAACTTGCAAAGGTGAAAATTTTATTACTTGTTTTACGCTGATGTTTTCCTCTTATTCATATTTCCATCATCATAATTCTATATGAGGATATATAATAATTTTATTGCAAAAATATTTTTTAATGTGAACAGATACTCAGTCAACCCTAAGTGGAAAATGTTAGAAAATGTAACGCTTCAATTTTTTTTATTTTTTATTTTATTTTACATGTTTTATTTTACAATTTGCCAAAAAAGTTTATGGACTGTAGTTGTCACACTAGGCATGGCCTGTATCGTGACCACTACATAAAATATGATGTTAGTAGCAGTGTTAGTAAAATGGCGGTTTGTTAGTAAAATGGCTTGTTAGTAATCTTATGCTAACATTGGTAATCACAATATGAAGATATAATTAAAATTACTAAATCTAAAAGAAAAAAGTGTTTTCTATGTCTAACGATGACCCCTTTATAAATTTGGTTAGAGCACGTTTAAAGTTCTTAGTGTCGTTATTTGATTTAAGGTTCTCAGGAAGACGATTGAAAATATAGGGCGCGCGGAATGAAATGCTTTATTTGTTACATATTGAAATTTTATAGTAAACAGAGAATTGAAATACGAATAATGAATTAAAACTTTTCTTTTACACATTTAATTATTATACCTCTATCGCCAAGAAAAATACCTAAACCGTAAAAAATAAATATATGTATTTGAAAAATGTAAATCTAGAATTTGTTGATACTGATGTAAATTTATTTAGGTAACCTTGCCATACTTAGCATAGAATTTACAATATTGTTTTCTCTTTCGTTTTGTTGCATGTCTTTTTCTATTAACTGTGTACCTTTTATAATCATTGATAGACGTTATTGAAACAAGTGAACTGTAATTATTAAAATAAAAAATATTTACGCAAATTTTTAAGTGTTATTGTAATGTGATTTTTACTTAAAATGAATAAAAAAAATCTGTTTTCTAGAAGTTTGATGGGAATGACATGTTTAATTTTGCTAAGGGATTATGAAATGTAATATTTGAATGACATGTTTTGCCTTGCTAAGGTATGTTTAAAAATATCTTAGCAAAGACAATCTGTGCACCATCTAAAAAGAACATTTTGCGCTAAATAATTTTTATTTTGTTATTTTATTTTATATTATTGTATTTTATATTCTTTTTTTGAGGATGTTGGACGATCGAAGTATGCGCGGGAGATGCCTATTGGTGGCGATGAGGTTCGCAACCCATCACACCGCGTCTCCCGCGGGGCGAAAAGAGAAGGATGGAGTGCCGCATCGGTTAAAATGTGGCAGTCCATTCTTTCTGCCTACCCTTTCGGGAGACGGCGTGATGGTTAGTTAGTTAGTTAGTTAGTTTGTATTTGAAAAATTCGGATGAAATCAAGAAAGAGTACGAGAATATTTTGAATACAAGAAAGCGAGGGAGGAATACTTCGATTATCTCCGAAAGTAATTCGAATTTCTCACGATGCGCATACCCGTATCTGGATTATTTTGAAATTTGTTCTGATTATTGTTGTTGGTAGTGTGAAAAAAAATGAACAATTTGGTATTGTTAATTGTGAATTTTTTTGTGTGAAAAAAAAAACGATTTACATCAAATGTCAAAACTTATTACTAAAAACGAGTGTACAGAGTTTCAGGTGAGGTTTTATGGGGGGACAGTTGAACCTCATTATCCCACAAGACATGATTTCTGTGTCACAGATCGTCAGATCTATTAAAATAAGAAGAAGAATAAAGAGAAGACCAAGTTTTTAAATGGTAGAAAATCTTTACCTACAAACAAACAAACAAACAAACAAACCATCACGCCATTTCCCCGCAGGGGTAGGCAGATAGAATGGACCGCCACACTACTCATTCCTGACAAACCTCTCTAGATTCCTACACATTCATACAACGAGTCATATACGCACGTCGATTCCTCCGACTTCTAACATGACTCACCTTTAAAATTTGATTAATTTGGTCATGCCATGTTTTCCTCGGTCTGTCTCGACTCCGCACTTCATTTACATTATTAACGTAGACTTTCTTAACCATTCTTTCTCCACCCATGCGTTCCATATGTCCGAACCATCGCAGCGATCCTTTCATAATTTTGTTCATAATACCTTCTTCCGCTCTACATTCCTTTCTTATATCAGCATTTGAGATTCTGTTCACAATGGAGTTCTGGTCCCATCCCTAATGTATGGAAGTGAAGCATGGAACTGGCAGAAGAAGGATAAAAGTAGAATAAATGCGGTTGAGATGAGGTCCCAAAGACTTATGTGTGGTAGAACGATATACGATAGAATCTCAAAATCTTTACTTATGTGAAAATTTCACGGGTTGCAACTAGTTAATATATAAAAATACACTTTTTTCGCATAATATAAATACACTATTTAAAAGTGAATGAAAAAATATGTATGCTCATTAGAGATCACAAGCAACGAGGTTGTTTTGAAGTACATAAATGTTATCAAGAACACAGTCAGCCTATTTTATCCTTCTGTCTTGTGTCCTGGTGTCCTGGCATGCTCTAACAAAGGAGATCAGAAGCAAAGGAAATTAAAGAAGGATAACACATAATAAAAAACGATCACGCGCCCGGAGATCCGCATAGTTCCTTAGTCTTGAGACGAGTATCCAGAATAAAAGCACAAGGGGGAAGCTAAGCTTTCGTGACAGTAGGATGCAGACGTCTGCAGCTCCAGGCGATCACAACTATTTCTCTGTTTACAAAACAGATATCACTAAAATTGTAGTTTTACATTATATTTTTGACAACATATATTAAAGCTATTTCACATGTGTCTATTTTAGGCAATATACTCGTATATCATAAAAACTTCCCAATTTAAAATTTAAACAATTAATATCAAAAAGATTTCATTGTAGTTAGAGTAGTTAGTAACTAGTTTATACGATTTCATTTATTTATTTATAAAGATTACAAACATTACAGATGCGTCCAAGTCGTCTGCAACCTCAAAATTAAATAGTTAGATATACATATTACAAAATAACACTAAAAAAAAATAATAAAATACATAAATACTACGGCATCAGAGATAACAATCACAACATTGATATTGCATCCTTGAGGCAACTCACACTATCACGAAATATGTCGACCTCCGAGGCGACCCGATTAAGCAATAAGATTACTCTACCCATAGGCATAACCATTGGCAGGTTGGTTCTGCAGTGCGCCAAATAAAACAATCTGTGCTGTCTTTGACGAAGGTAATTATCATGGACAAAGAGACCTACATTACTCAGGACATCCGAGTTTTGTATACGGCCGCCAATCAGCTGAAAGAAGTGAACTCCAAAGTGAATATTCCTCCTTCTTTCCAATGATTGGTAACTTAGCATACCTAGCAAGAATTCAGTCGGAAAGAGCCACGGGTAATAACCGCGCTCCTTGAGGTAAAGAAAGCGCAGATTTTTTTTTCTGCACTCGCTCCACCAACAGAGAATATCGGATCCCAGACGGTGACCAAATAACGGAACTACATTCCAGCCGACTTATTACCAGGGAGTTATACAAGACCCGAAGTACCTGTGTGTTCGAAAATATCTTGGCATTTCTAAAAATATGTGTACATCGTTACCTAAAGTCATCCCAGCATCTGCGCATATTGTCACCATAACTAGCAGACACAAACAAATGTAGATAGAGGACGGTGCATTTTTTTAAAGAAAAGCGGAGGAATTTGGCCTCCAAAACAAAATATATGATTAGTTCGCGTGAACGACCACTCTCAAAACATTTGTATAGAAAGCAATCAAGCAATTTTTGGAAGGATTATTCTGATGAATTTTGGAAATACTCCAGAAGATGGAATTCATCGTTTCTAGAAGTTTCAATAAACTTAATTAGAGTGACATTATTAAACAATGTTACAATGTATTAAATTACGTCAATTACGTTTTACACCATTCTCTTATAGCTCGGGTGTATTAATAGCTATGTGCTTAATTTTCATCACATGTGTTAACGCACTGTTAAGGCGAAATATGTCACTCTTATAAAATATTATAAAACTTCTTTAAAACATTTGTTTTCATCAATATTGTAAATAAATTTTAATCGACTGTATTTACTAGTTATGCGATCATACATAAAAAGAGAAGAAGAAACGTGAGACTTAGAAGAATTACCTGACTTGGAAATATCAGATAGTGAAATGGATTGCTGACCGTGGGCAGCCTCATATGCGCTTCGAGGGACAGGATTATAACTATTAATATAATAAAAATAATTTGAGTAATAATTACAATAATGAAAGTAATAATAAAAATAATAATAGTACTACTTATAATTATTATTATTGTTTGTAATGGTTCTTTACATCATTACAGGGCGAGCAATTTCGCTGTAAAGGGTGGGGGAAAAAGTACCTTAAAGGAAATATTCAAAGAACCATGTGAACATAAATATGGCAGTTTTATCTTTGTTGATTTTATCGTAAGGTTATTTATGAATTTGCTATAACTGTACCCAAAGATCTCTCCGTTGTTACCAGTGGTGGTACAAAAATAGAAGCCCAGAAGCCCGGCTTGCGTAAGAAATTTTGAATCAAAACCCCCAAATCTAAGAAATCGTGCCCCCGCATAATAAAACAACCCAACAGATGTTAGAATAATAGCCACAACAGCTGAACCCTTGTAAGCTAGAAGAGGTTTTGATTTAAAATTTCTTACGCAAGCCGGCTTCTGGGCTTCTATGGGAGTACCGCCACCAGTTGTCACATCGTTTAGAAAACGAATCGCCTTCAATACAGGTGATCTTTGGAGGGCCTCTGTTTGGCAATTTGGGGCATACAATATGAAATGCTTTCTTTGTACCGAAGAATACGGAGGTAATTTGAAATATTTCCTTAATGTATTGTTACAACATTTTGAATGTATACAAACATTTGTAGACGAATACTGGATTTTACCCTTTGCGGGTTATCAATTCAAGGATTAATCTCAATAGAGACGAAGATGCAAATTGGAAACAGAATATGGTGATCGAGGTGAGACATTCAAAATGTTGTTAAAACAAAAACTGGTCCAAGTTATAGCATATAAATTGGAGTGACATCTCCAGGCGTTATCTAGCCATACGATAATGGCGGTAGCCTTTCACATTGCGTTAATAAAAAAAATCTTCTGCTTAATGCTTAAAATCCAATCTTCATAGATGGCGCTTGTGTGTAGATTGAAACTACCATGTGAAGTGTGGTGTTACAGATTAACATACGAGTATATACAACTTCCAAAAAATTGTCATACATGGTAGTCATAAGAAAAATGTGGAATGGAGAATGTTGTTTTACATAAAACGTGCGCTTAACCCAACAAATGACAGGTCATAAGTCCTGTAAACACCTCGATCACCATATACTGTTTCCAATTTGCATCTTCGTCTCTATTGAGATACAATTAATCCTTAATGTATTGTATTTATTTCTAGTTGACGACCAATGTTTGAAGATTACCCCCAAACAAACTCAACGTTTTGTATCCTTTGAAGTATTACGAATAGTGGGTTCAGGGAAAAGGTGATACTGTGAAATCAGGCTGTGTTGTATCGTCTAACTCTTACAAAGGCAAAGGAACTTCGCAGTTGATTCGGTTCAATCCTACTTTACTTATTTTCGCTGAAAAGTTATTTTTCATTTCAGTACATGTTTTTAGAAATAGCAAATATGAATCTTTCGAACGAATTTTTAATATGTCAACCATATATTTAAAAATGTATTCATTAAATTTTTTAATTTCTATTTAAGAAGTTCCTTATCACTAAAAGAAAAAAAATAATTATATTGTTTTTGACGAATTGAATCGCTTTGTTCCCTATTTTTTATTTTTCTAACTAACTTACTAAACTAACTAACCATCACGCCGTCTCCCCGAAGGGGTAGGCAGAAAGAATGGACTGCCACACTTTTCTTTCCTAACATATTTCTCTTGACTCCTCAACATTCATACATCGTGACTCCTCACATGGCCGACATTCAATATTTGATTTTTTTGATCGTGCCACGTTTTCCCCGGTCTTCCTCTATTTCTGGTTCCATTAACATCGTTAACATATATTTTTTTACCATTCTTTCTTCATTCATTCTTTCTATATATCCAAGCCATCTTAATGATCCTTTCATTATTTTGTTCATAACACCATCATTCGCACCACATTCACTTCTTATATTTTAATTCGACACTCTATCATACACAGAGTATCCACACATTCATCTAAGAGATCTCATTTCTACTGCATTTATTCTAGCTTCATCCTTCTTTTGCCAGTTCCATGCTACACTTCCATACATAATTATAACAAACATACATTTTATTTTTCTATTGCGATTATATAGATGATTATATCTTAACTGTTTTTGGATCATCGCCCTTTTACACGAAATAAAAATTCTAAGGCACCACTTAACTAACTTAACAGTTATATTATTGTAAAATTTTATCAGTGTTGAACAATGTCTATATTTTGTCTATCTATATATCAAAACATGCTTGATTACGTGAAAAACAACTTGCAAAAGCTCGTCACCGACAACACTAAACCGAATTAAGAAAACTTAATGCTTATTTATTTATTTTAGTGCTAACTATCGCTAAAACTTAAATAAAATATTTGATATTTCGATAGATAGATAAAATATTTATTATGAAACCGTTAGATAACATCATATAAAAGAAAATGTCTGTTTTCTAGGAGTTTTATTTAATTTTATATGGAATAACATGTTTCGCCCTTCTAGGGCATTATCAAATGTCTTGGAAGGGCTTTTTGATAATGCCTTAGAAGAGAATTTTAATAATGCCTTAGAAAGGCGAAACATGTCATTCCATATAAATTAAATAAAACTCGTAGAAGACAGACGTTTTCGTTTATATGAATTGTTAAATATGGAATTTTACTTCATTTTTCAAGAAATACTAAATACAACCGGTGTCGTATTATTAATTTCATAAATAGTAATATTACAGTCGCCCCCCTTCATTGCACTACCCCCCCTTTAAGCTTCTGGACCCTTACCACCCCCGCGGAAGGCACCAGCAGGGGTGGTAAGGGTCCAGAAGCTGGGTGGCGGTACTACCCTGTTTGATTTAATGTGTGACTTTTACACAATACTTGATGTGAGTTAAAATAAGTGTTATGACATAATATTTTTGCTCAGGATCAAATTAACCTTCCTTACTTACTACTACCTCACTTTACCTTGGACTATCGTTTAAATGGCAGTTTTACTATATATTTTTTAGATATTATAATATTGGGATGAATTAAATTAAACAATTTCTTTGGAATGGGGAATGTTGTAATTACATAAAGCGTGCGCTTAACCCAACCAATGACAGGTCATAAGTCCTGTAAACACCTTGATCATCCATATTCAGTTTCCAGTTTGTTTCTTCGTCTCTATTGAGATACAATTAAAAATTTAAATTAACCACCACAGGTGAAAATCCAGGATTCGTATACAGATATAAGTATACATTTCACAAATATTTGTAAATATTCTGGTCAATTCTTTGGCGTATAAAATAGGAGTGATACTCCAGGCGACTTCTAAAAAACAGTGCGCTAGGAGGCGGTAGCCTCTTCGCATTGTGTTAATAAAGTAGTTTGCTAAATGCTAAACAATCATTCTTCATAGATGGCGTTAGTGGGTGGATTGTATAGATTAATCTTAAAAAAAATAATTAGTACAATCAAATCTACATAGATGGCTGACTGAAACTGACACGTGAAGATAGGTATGGATTTGGAGTATATATACAACTTCCAAAAAATGTATCATGCATGATCATAATAACAATGGTGGAATGGGGAATGTTGTAATTACATAAAGCGTGCGCTTAACCCAACCAATGACAGGTCATAAGTCCTGTAAACACCTTGATCATCCATATTCAGTTTCCAGTTTGTTTCTTCGTCTCTATTGAGATACAATTAAAAATTTAAATTTCTTTAATGCTGATATAAGAAAGGAATGTAGAGCGGAAGAAGGTATTATGAACAAAATTATGAAAGGATCGCTGCGTTGGTCCGGACATATGGAGCGCATGGATGAAGCAAGAATGGTTAAGAAAGTATACGTTAATGATGTAAATGGAGTTCGGAGTCAAGACAGACCGAGGAAAACACGGCATAACCAAATTAATCAAATTTAAAAGGTTAGTCATGTTAGATGTCGGAAAAATCGACGTGCGCATATGACTCGCTGTATGAATGTGAAGGAAGCTAGAGAGATGTGCCATGATAGAGTAGTGTAACGATCTATTCTCTCTGCCTACCTTTACGGGGAAACGGCGTGATGGTTTGTTGTTGTTGTTGTTGTTAAATTAACCAAATTTTTATGTAAGAAGTAAAGGTTTGTTTGTTGTTTGTTTTAAAAAAAATGCATTTATCAAACATAAAACGATTTATTTATCTTTTAATGTTACTCGTATTTGAGTTTGGTTGGTAATTAATTAGCGGGTTATTTAAAGACTCTTTGATCTCTGTAAAAATACATTTTTGTATGTAAATATTTACAAATATGGAATCAAAGTGAGAAAATTGAATGATTATTATTTTTTAATTACGTTAAAAATAAATCAGCTGATTACATCGACCGACATCGAGTATTTGAATAAACCCTAATTAATGAATGTGATACATGGAGCTGGCAAAAGAAGATCACTTAAAAAATGTGCGGAAAGATATTGTTTGTTTCCAGTGAACACTGAAATAGAAAATAAATTTGAAAATGTTAGTAAGTTGCATGCACACTGGGGAAATGGAAGTAGAAGTCTCGCAAGGCTGACGAAAGTATGGTTGGACCAAATTAAACAACTACGAAAAATCAATATGCACGTGGCTCAATATGTAGGAGTATAGAGAAATAGAGGTTTGTCACGACAGAAAAATAAAATAAACTTTGCTTACCCTTGCACAGAAACATCGTGATAGTTAATACATTAAATTTGAGACCTTGCGAATGACTGCCACCCCGAAGGTTCCGGGTTCTATTCCCGGCGATGGCAGTATGATTATCATACTGTATTAGGTCTGGTATAGAATTCACGTGACAATATAATGGCGATAGATTAGTAACC